>JBBPDB010000001.1:11903289-11916092 GCA_037974465.1 Brachypetersius altus
CATAGTGTGACCTTGACTTCTTTACCCAACCCTGTGCAATCAAGTCATGCAAATAGTCAGGGGTTAAAGTAAAAAAAAATCCTGAGCCTGAACTTTCTTTTTTTTTGGGGGGAGGGGGGGGGGGGGGGGGGGCTTTTTTAAATCCAGGTTGAGAGCAAGCGTTCTAATCTGAGTTTGCAGTTTTGGCGAGTGTTGACAGCAATCTGGCCCTGCGTGGTCTGGTAGTGCTGCATTAGTTTCCAGGTTTTACAGTGGAAATGGAGAGCGCCTCAGATACTTACCATTGTAACAATCGCGGGGTTTCTGAGCTCGGTGGCTGGGGAAGAAGCCGCTTTGTTCAGTGATAAGAGAAGAGGGAAATACACGCACAGAAAAGGCAATCCAAGGGGCTGAACAAATCTGCGAGCGGTATTATGGGATGGTAAACACGTCTGTGGGTAAGAGGCAGCGGATTTGCTGCTCCTTATTTTTGGGGACGTGCTGAATTTGAAGAGGAGCACAAAGGGTGGAGGGGAGGAGAGGCAGAGCCCCCCCGGGCCGGAGAAGAAGACTCGAGCAGGAGGATAAATTAAAAGGGCAAAAGAGGAGGAGATGGAGGAGAATTATTGCATAGAAACTTCGATAGGGTTTCGAAATAGGGTGACCATTTCTCACACGGGGCCGGATCATTAAGACACACTTTGCCCCTTTGTCGCCTGAGTAAACATATCCAGGATTTGCCAGACTGGCTTACATTGATCTTTATATTACCCTGGACTCTTAGACATACAGGCAGATTTATTATTTTATCTTATTTAAAAAATAAGTCTTATTTCAGATGTCAAATTTCAAAGCAACCCACTTACATCAGACTGTAGAATGCCTTAATACAGATATATTGACTGTGTATTATGCATTTCATTCTTGTCCTAAAGTAATTGTTGCTTTACTTTTGCCTTTGAAGACACACAAAGCAAAATATATTTTTACATGAATACATTTATCCTGTGCAAAATAGAGGGAGATCCACACCTGCATGCAAACATATGGGCAAATGATGTGATTTTAAGTGAAAACAACATATGTAAATTGTTATTTATGGAGAACATATTGCTGGCTATTTTAGTGCACAATCAGTGTTTGTTGAATGTATTATGTTGTAAAAACATGTTTTATTTTTTCCAGTATAAGCAATTTCTAATAAATGGAAACTGTGCTATAAATTGCCCCCTGTACAGAATAAGTATTTATTTCATTCATCATCACATCATCACATTATTTATCCCCTTAGCATGAACAAAATGGCAAATTTAAAAAAATTTCAAAAATGACTTACTCAAGCAGAATGTAATAATGCATATTTCTCATTTATTGAAAGGCTCTGCAGAATATCAGTGCATCAAATTCACGCAGCATCACTGGTATGATTTACGTTCAACATTTCCTTTCCACATCATAATTAAACTGATTCTATAAATTTAGGTGCAGCATAGAAATGCAGGAACATTATTTACATCCTGTGTACTTCATTTCTGCAAGAAAAGATGATGATTATACAATAAACAGCACATTGTTGTATAAGTTCATAAATCTCAGCACCTGCAACCAACAAAAGCAGTGATGGGACTTAATTGTCTTTTTACAGTACTTTGCAAACATCTTGAGGGACCCTTAATCGCTTTACATTATTTTCTACCTGTCAGACTGTCTTATCTTTGAAATAGAATAAGTAACTTCAATTAAAGAAATGTTTTCATGTGCAATGTGCCTAAAGATATAAGGTGCCCAGATAAAAATGTTCCAAACACACAGCATTCAGCACCACGAGTATACTGATCACCACCTGATCACCAGGCCTTATGTTAGATGTGTTTTGTTATGCTTGAATGATTCATGGACTGAAAATAAGGGTCTTTTTGTCCTTCATGAAGCCTAGTGAACTGTTCCTCAAGACTGCATTAAAAATTCAAGAAATTCAGGATCTCTGAAAGCAAAATCTGAAGAAATGAGGGGTGTTTCAAGATTGTTGCACAGTACAGTAGTTTACCAGGCTACTCGGTTTAAGGCATATTGCAGTTCTTTGCGAGTGTGTGTATGTGTGTGTGCTCCCCCTGGCTCCTTGCTAATGTTCTCTGTGTCTCAGCCTTAAGGAGACTGAACTCTCACCCCTCCCCGCTGCTGCCGTGCGGAGATAAAACTTTCCGCTTCTCCTCCCTTTTCCAATTTTTTTCCCCTTTCCATCCAAGAATTATGCGAGGAAGTCGATAACAGCAGCACAATCAGCTTTTACACAGAGGATTGGGCTCAGGTGAATAGCATGTCCCTTCTCTCAGAGCTGACGCTCAGACTGCACACCTGTGGGTCTGTGGAGAACCCACTTCATCCTATTGTGAACACGACCAGTGGAGAAGAAATATCCTATCAGGGAAGCTTTTGTCTGTGTGGTGGTACAGGCTGGAGAGAAGCTTTGGGTCTGTGTCTGCCGTTGCTATGAGGTGAAGTATCTCAATTATATTGCCTTGTGCACAAGGTGGTTCTCAGGCATGCTACCCACACTTGATCAGCTGAAGTTCTGTTCTTGGTTCTACATTACTGTTTATTGATAATGACACACCTGACCCTCTGTCTACTACACATGTAGCAAGAGCAGATTATTAAAGCCACATGACTGTTTTCTGCTGTAGCTGCAATAAGCAGGATTCCTCAGAAATCATTTAATAGCATATTTTATGGTTTATTTGGTATAGTTTTTGTGTTTACCTATGCATATAAATGTTTTACCTATAAATGTTTCTGTTCAAATTAATGAAATTCAGCACTGTGCAAAAGCCCCCTATTTCTTCATATTTGCTTCCAAAGAGCCAGACTTTCTTGTATGTTTAATGCAGTCTTGAAAAGTTCTCTAGGCTTCCTGAAGGACTTTCAAAGTCATTTTCAGTCCAGTCTCTGAAGCCGACCAGTTTCAAATTATTGTTTTTTCTTTGTTTAGCCACACAGTGACCTACGTATGAATTACTCAAGCATAACAAATAACTTAAGTCCTAAACCAGTGAAGAAACAGGAGCATGAATCCAGATGATCAGGTGGTGATCAGTATACTGGTGGTTCAGAATGCTGAGAGGTTGGAATACCTTTATCTAGGAACATTGTATCTTTAGACACTTCACAGCCTGTCTCAGTAAAACATTTGTTCCCATTTCTTTCATTTTAATCATCCCTATATTCCAAAAATAAGACAGCTTGACAGGCATCACATTGTATTTTTGCACCAAGATGTTGATTCAAAGCAAAATGTAAACAAACAAGCAGTCCCTCAAGACTTTTGCACAGTATACATATATATTATTTACATCATCCACACAATATGATGTAATTGGGTGGGGCAGGGGCTCAGAAATGCCCCCTTAACAGACCAGAGCCCTTGACTGGCCATGCGGTCCGTTCAATACAGCAATCATTTCTTGCAAATTTTAGCATAACAAACAGCTCCATAAATAGTTCAAAGAACAGAGAGAAAACATTGGGACTGTCTTTACACCTTCACTTTGATTCTTATCCGCTTTGCTTTGATCAATTGTTTCACTGTTGGTAAAGTTTATCATTTTCTTTTCTCCAGAAAAATTAAAAAAGATTTCCCCAAGCTCTTTTAGGATCTTTCCCGGAGCCCCTTAACTCATGCATTTTAGAACAGCCTCATACTTGAGAAACCAGGAGGATCTTCTGTATATTCACGGCCAGATGATTTGGATAATCCGTGTTCAAATGCAGCCCTTGTACTCTGGGATTTAAACGATATTGTATAGAAATGAGATTTCAGATTTAAAAGCATCTAAAACCTGATTTAATCTGTGCTTAATTAATCTGGTTCTCCTCACCCAGAAGCCACAGTATTACTTTTCTCAGAACCCTTTTATTTATTCAGCACAAATGAAAAATTCTATGCACAATGCACCCATTACAATATGAAGAAACCCAGGTAGAGGAATACATTGGAGGTGATGGTCCCCCTGTGTACAGAGAAGAGCCTGATTCATGGGGATTCACCACCACCATGGCAACTGTAACTGTCTGTCTTTCTTTCTAAAGCAGATATACAGTTATCAAGAAGCAGAGGTGGGATTTATTTTACAAACTAATGCATACACATGAGGGGAGCCCTGAAGGCCACCTCTGCAGGTTTTTGGAGATGGTTGGGGAACCATGAGTGCGATCAACCTGCGATGCGATGATAAGGGGATTCCTGAAGGCATGATTAGATCTGGGACATGTTTGTCTTCCAGTAACAGGGATTACATGATTTATTAGAGAGCCAGTCTTCCAGCAGTATTTGGATGTTAATTCCCACCCACACCCTGAGGGTGAAGAACACATTCCAGGGGAGAAAATGTTAAGAACTGGTAGGTTTGTGAATCCACCAGTATTATGTTACGTATATTATAGTGATCTAATAATGCATAAATCTAATATTGCACAGATTTTCAAAGTATGCTTTGTGCTGCAATTATCATTAGGCATTCTCTCATCACATCCAACATTTCATATTTATTGAAAAACTGCAACGATGTCTTTTTACTGTATTTTTGTACTGAGCACACTGTCTTGAAATGTCATTCTGGCCTAATTGTGAAAAGTCATAATTTTTCATTAGATAACAATTTCTCTCTATCCCCTAACAGTTTTTGTTACTGTCCCTTTAAGACTGTTATATGTTAATGAGGTCTGATTTGACTGGCAGCTCTGTACTGTGCATTACTCTTAGCTGAAACATCTTTATAACTTCAGCTGCCAGCTAAGTAGGTTAACACATATATGGGTTGGTTTTTGGGACCTCACAAAAATAGCACACTGATTTTGAAGCAAAATTCACATATGAGAACCTTGCTGACTTTATTTTCAACTGCTTATTTATTATCATACAATGGGAACAGGTGACTGTTCCTATGTTATCTTCTGGTGGCCTGTATTTTACATGTAATTTCTCTAGCTTTACATGCATGTCTGCTAAAAGAGCTTTTTCAGACTGCTGCTTGTTCTTGTATTTCAAACAATTGAGAATCGCCTCTCCACATTTGGAAAACTCTGATCTGTACTCGTCTTTCATTGTGGCTGTGGTGATGGGTTTTTTTCTGGAGTGAGGATTTTTTCTATTTGAGGTTGATGCCTGCTCCAGTGGTCTCTGCCATCTGGACCTCTCAGAGCCAGGAAGGGGTCGAGGTGGGTGCTGTTCCCATGGCCCTGACCGCCTGTAAGCATGCCAGTGTGTTAATTTACAGCCGGCACCCTCCTGCCCAACTCTGCCAGAACCTCAAGGGTGTGAAGATGCCAGTGGCATGCTTCACTGAAGACAAATCAGGCCCCATTCCCTCATAAAACACCCTGAGGTCATGACCTCCTCACCTTTTCAACTCCTCACTACTGCGCAGGTGCCTCCTCCACGGCCCTGAGCGCCTCCCCGTGGTGCGCACCTGATGGTCCACTCATGCACAAGCACTCAGGGGGAAAAGAAACAAGGTGTCTATCTCTGTACATACAGCTATTTGCATGCCCTCCCCCTGTTCCTGTTCTGGGAACACAGCAGGAGACCATGAGTGGCTCTGGCCTGCGAGTAGCTATAGCTTTCTAGCCATCGCAACATATCCAGCACAGCACAGCCGATAGGATTGCAGGGCACCGCTTCATTCAGCTAATGCCTCCAGAGCTGCAGGAGGTCGGCAGAACGGCATGTTTCTCAAACACGCCAGGCAGTGTCCTCGCTTCGGTGTCCCGCTGAAAAATAAACACATCGATTTTTCAGCCACCCATCTCCATTCTTGTATAGCTGCAACAGCGTATGGAATTTTCAAGAGTTCTACTTTAATCGAGCCTGTTTCTGAGCTCAGCGACTCACGGTGATGTTTGGGGTGCATGATGTATTGTTTAAATTGAGAAGTCTGCCTTTGTAATACTAATATATCTAGAGTCTTAAGATGTAAACAAGTCCTCTAACAGTTCACTATGCTTTTATTGCACATCCTGACCTTACCATGCATTTTTCCAAACAGTAAAGGTATTTTAACAAAAATCATAAAATAATCATAAAAATAATTTGAATTTACTGTTAGGAGGGACAAACTACTTTGGTGTAGTGGTTAAAAAGATTCAAGATTCAAGACAACATATATATATACAAAATGACCCCCTGAGTCAAATCACAAGACATTTAAGTTAAAGAGAAATTTGTGAAGGCTAACCTAATATAATACAATATAAACAAAAAATATTCCACATTAGCAACTACATAGAAACAGAAGCAAGAAGAAGCATTTTCACATTGTCTCCTTGGGCTTCCCTGATCACAGGTGCATTAGAAACAATGACAACTTTGCATTGCATAGGAACATGCATGACTGCAAATCTAAGTGGCTGGATTTGGTGGATCTTTGTTGACATTCTGGGAGCAAATGTAGAAGATGATTAGCCGTTCTAAAATGGGAGCGTTGGTCTAGGACTCATGGCCAAAGCCAGTGCCATGGCCCACACTTCCACTGACAGAGTGGTAATTTTGGTTGCATCATGTTCTCTGAGGTGCCAGCCACATCTCATAATCCACTCCCTGAAATAAACTGTCCCATTAAAGTAAAATGTTGCCTATACAGAGTTAATGAATTGAAAATGATGGTTTGAATCTTGCGAAAAAAAATTTTTTGGAGAGGATCCCAAGCGCAAGTCGTGCCGTGTGCAAAATAAGATTATGTGCAGTGCACTATAATGCATGCTTTATTGGCCCAAACAGTGTCAAGCGAAACCTCCGATAAAATGTGTGCTTATTTATATGCAGTTATTCAGGTATGCAGTAAATTCCAATTACTTCTTTAGATTTCTGCTTAACATGGGGGTGGGAGTTTGGGAGTATGACAGGGAGGCTCTTTGTTTTGAGCAGCAATTGTAAATCTCTTTAACTCTTTGTCTGTTGATAGTGGTGCACAAGTCCTGCAGTATTGCCAGAGGAAAATGTGTTTATCTAGTCAGCTGATGAGATAACACAGCCAGCATGGAAAATAAGGAGAGCGCATATGAAAATGTTCATGCAGGCATGTGTACAAGCATGTGGCCATGCTTTTAGATTTATGTACAAACTAAATGGAGAATGATATAAAGGCTGAAAATGTGAGGACCTTTAGGTGGTCCCTATGAGGACAATGTGCTATTATCAAAAATACTGCATAATAAAAAAATGTGAAAGAGCTACATTATCCCTTTTTAATTATTAAGGTTAACCTACAGTGAACACAGACTTGTCTTAATTGTTATTGTTTAATAAATGCTATAAATGATTTAGTAACTACACTAAGAGATCTTTGGAGCAGTTCCAAAGAGCAACCACTTTTGATTCCCTAAAGAACAGAGTAAAGCATCTATTTTATACCACTTTATGTATAGGAATGTCAATGGATGCCAAGATCCATTTACGGAATTCGCTTTTAGGATTGTAATATAAATGATTTTGTAATGATTAGATTATACAGGTCATGTGGAGGCCCAAACCCAGACTCTGCACTGAGTTAGCGGTGGGCATAACAGTTTCATGTGCTTTCAATGATGCTGAAGTCAATGGAAACGCCTCACAAGGTAAGGAATACGAGTGTACGAAAGAGAGAAGGCGAAGGAGAGCGAGTGAAAGAAGGGGGGAACATCACGCATTTATATCCCCGTGCTCAGTGGCAGCCCCGGCTCCCAGTGGCCCTAAATCCCAGCCCCTCTCCCCTGACATGCAGCATGCTGGGCTGGGCGCGCACTGCCTATGCATTAGCCATCCATTCCGGCTGCCTGACACCTCTCCAACATAAACCCGTACGGCCGAGGTAAAATATCTCTCTCCCGGCGAAAATAAAGCTTTGTCTCCCTCCTGATCTATAGGATATAAAATAAAGCCACAGCTTTGATGGTGGCTTTACCTTATGCACAGCTTGCTTTTTGTGCACACAAAAGGCAATGAAGATGAATGAGACGGGCCTGTCTCCCCTCCTCCTCTTCCTCTGCTCCCTCACACTTCTGCTGGAGAAGTTGGTCAGGGCAGCTTTATTATTGATCAAAAGCAGTCGATTGTCATTGGGAATTTCTCTCAGATCCATTCGCCTTTACTTGGATTAATACCGTCAACACTGTTATGGCTAGTTTTGAACTATTGGAGACTGTAGTGTGTTGTGAATTTCAGCTGTGAGTGTATTTGGGCTGACCAAATGTAGTTAATCTTTGCTTACCTTGGAAACTATATGCTTTGAATATAGATGGGAATAAATATAAACATAATAATGAACTTTAAAATATAAGTGGTTAAAATTAAGGCCTTTTGCATTTTATTCAGCTAAAAAGCAATGAAGGAAAATTGCTCAAATTATCTTTGGTGTTTTTCTCAGACTAATTCTAGTTATCAGTAATTTTACAAGTGATCTGAAACCATAATCTTTCCCCTCTACTCTCCAAAATATCTGAACTGAAATTCATCTATCCTGTCCTCTACATTTCCAAACACCACCGGTCATCAGAACATACACATATTGTCACTACAAACCACATTGTACAGAACATTATTCCAAAAACTGCCCTATTTATGCGTTTTTTCTACTACTTTCATCTTTACAGTTTTACTGTTCATCCATGCTTTAATATTGCCCTTTAACTTATCTCTTCTAATATTTATCATATTAAGTTTATTCCTAGTACTTTTATCCTAAAATTTTTACACACCTATTATTTTCTATGTGTCCACATAGGGTGAAACCGACAATGTTGACTTTGACTATATGATATTCAGATTTTATCAAACTAAACAAATAAATCATGGGGCATTGAGGCTAAAAACAAATGAGTTTGACCCAAGCATGGACTTTTGGAACGAACAGTAGATAGAGTAGGCCGGTTGCACCTTGCTTTGGGCCTGAAGCAGCAGCATTGCCCACTGCATGGGCGATAATATCTCACAGGGAGGCCTTATCACCACACATTATCCTCTAATCATTAGTGATCCTGGCCCTTTCACCCCAGCTGCAGAATAAGCGCAGGGAACCATTAATCTAAACTCGAGCTAGACTGCTCGTTTCCATTCCTGCCCAACGGGGAATAATATAATAATAGGCCTGTTTCATCAGCGGGGCCTGGGTATCTCTAATGGGATGATGGGGTGGACTGGAAAGTTTTTATACCCACCTCACCCATCATAACTATAAAATCTCTGTTAAGGCTGTTCAGTTTGGCTGTGTAGGTGTAAGCTGTAGTGGCTGTTTGGCCAGGTTTGCAGTGTATGACATGAAATATTGTTAGTTATTTTAGCTATTAAGCATAGCTGGGAGTTAAACAGAGCCTGTAACTTGGAAAAGCTACATTTCCTACCTTTTTTAATAAAAGAAGTCAAATAAACTATTTCAACTAATATTTACCAATTATAACCGTATGTATATTAAGCTGCAAAAACAGCAGTTTTTGCTTCACCCATTCAAGCATTTTGGACACATGCATAAACTGCTTTAATATGAGCTTCTGTTTATCAATTTTAAAGGCCCAGTAACCAAAGCAATCTGGTTAATAACATGGGACAAATAGAGGTTGGTCTTGTAAAGCACATTGCGATCATAGATCTGAAATATAAACAAATAAAACATAAGAAAAATGTAGGGTATTGTCACAAGCTGCAATATCTTTTATAATACTTTAATTGTAGTTATTACTGAATAAGTAAACATTAATAATGAGCACGAACCAAATTATGCTGGCACAAATACTTCAGTATGCTGACAATGTATTTACACTAGTCTTTAGTAATCTATCCCTGCTACTCTTTTAGAATGCTGCCCATTTATTGTTAAATATATGGTTACATTACATTAATAGAACAACTCCTCCTGTATAGGTGTTTAATTTGTACAGAACTGGCTCTCAGTGTACTGTTTTTTTATTCTATGTGTTATTCAGAAATGTTTGTTTTAAACGTCCTTTTCCTGATGCAACAAAACAATTAATCAATAAAGTACAAATCTGTCCTTCCATACTTGTCTGCTCAAGACTCTATGCATGACCAGTTGGTTTGAGACCAAAAAGAACGAGCTTGCATCTCTGCATGCGGGATACAAAGGCATCATGGCTGTGTTTGATTATTGGGTTTGAGGGGGAAATAACAGCTGCTCTAGTGATGGGACGGCCTGAGCGGATCTATAAGCTTGATCGGATTTCTCTCGCGCGTCTGCAGCAGAGCTGGACAGTCAGGAAAAACGTTTGTGTTGAGTTGGGGTCAATACTGACATTTGTTTGGGTGGCCTTTTCCTCTATGGAGAAGTACCTCAGGAGACACACACCTGCACTGACCCGGGTCTGTTTAATTCATCTTAATTAATAAATTTAGGGGCTGAGTAAAGTTGCCCTTTCCTCTTGGAAGCTGTTTGTGTGTGGGACAGTGAGGTATGTAGCTACAGAAACGCAGTGTGCAGGATTAGCCACTGCAGTGTCCTGGTAATGGACAGTTGGGCCCTATCCTTGCAGGACCAAACTAAAGATGGGAAGCAAAAGGAGGCAGGAACCATTCTACTGCAGTCACATTTCCACACATATATATACTAAGTGTGTTTATTTGGTTTGCTTATTGCGTTCTGGCCACTAAAGACCACATTTTAAGAAAAGGAGTATGTTTTTTTGTTTTTGGGGGGCGAGGGGCGGGGGGGTTCATTGAGTGAACATGTTCAGTGAGGCTTAAAAGTTATGGTCCTGTTCAGTGGTTTAGAGGCTTGGCCTTTCTGAAGCGAGTCTCCTCAGCACGCACCACTTTATTTGGGTTCAAAACACTTCTGTTACAGTCGAGCCTCTTCTTCATCTTCATCCCCCCACAAACCCCACCCCTATTCACTAACACTCGCCCTCCAATCCCCCACCGAGCTGATCAGAGAGCGAGTCAGGCCTGATATTTCTCGTTTTATTACCATCACACACGCACCCCCGCCCCCCAAACACACACACAAACACACACATACACGGACACACCACACACACACACACACACACACACATACGGACACACATACATACACACACTCACACACACACCTCGGATTCACGCTGATAATAAAATCAAATAAGCAAAACAAAATGCAAACTACCACACACTGTTTTTCTCGATTTTTTGTCTTTTCCAGGTTTTAGGCGTTTGTACGCTCAAATTTCAGTTTTCGTTAAATAGCCGTTAAAATTATAATTGCGCAATATTCGTTATTATTATTATTATTGTTGTTGTTGTTGTTGTTGTTGTTGTTGTCGTTATTGTTGTTGTTTCTGCTGTTTTGTGTTTTGATTTTTATTTCAGTTCCAGGTTTTTTGAAAAGAGTAAAATGCTGCTGCTTGTCCCTGAACCTGAATTAAAGGACAGAGTAGAAGAAATTCAGGCTTGGTGGGTGGGGTGTAGGGTGAGGGGATATGGGGGTGTATCAGTTCATGCCTGGTGAATATCTAAGTGTATTATTCTCAGCAGATCAGTTGTTTTAGGCACAGCGCGTGTGGAAAAGTGCAGCAGTGAAGACTGATTTCCCTACTGTACTCCAACTATTTCCCACTGTGTGTGTGTGTGTGTGTGTGTGTGTGTGTGTGTGTGTGTGTGTATGCGTGTGTATGTGTGTGTGTGTGTGTGTGTGTGTGTGAGTGTGTTGGGAAGGTTTAGGACGGGAGCTGGGAGCATTTCCCGATCGATAGCTCCCTCTAGCACTGTCCCCTTTGCATCTCCACTGCAGCTTCAGTCCAGTCAGTCAAACACCGTCCCAGAAATCAGAGCCCTTCTCACTTATCTTTAAAATCGTGTAAAATCCTACATTTAAATAGTGCACTTCAAATAAATCCCAACTATTCCAGTAAAACCCAAATACTAGCTATTATTATAATAATAATAATAATAATATTAATAATAATAATAATAATAATAATAATAATAATATTGTTATTATTAGTTGTAGTAGTAGTAGTAGTAGTAGTAGAAGTAGTAGTAGTATTGTTTTGTTCCTATTGATATTGTTGTCACTTTTGCTTTCCTTTGTTGTTTTGCCTAAAATTCGTTTAATTGCCTCGTTGTTGTTGTTCATTTTTATATTTAATTTGTTCAGCGAAACTAATTGGTGTAATGGACTCGTTTCCGTTGTTGCTGCTGTTGCCGATAGTGTTGGTGTTTTTGTTGTTGTGTCTGTTTTGCTGTTATTTTATTTTATTTTTTTTTCTTAATTGTAACTGCAGTTGATGTAATTGTTGTTGCTGCCGCAGCTGTTGTTGTCATTGTTATGTTTTTCTGGTGAACCGTATTGGTGTAATTAAGCACATGCAAGCCCACGTCATTAGTGTGAGAAACATTATTTTTCAACAATAACTGGTTTTAAATGGAGGTCGTGTTGATATGCAACCTATTTTATAGAAAGAAATGTAAAAAAATAAGTAAGTAAAATAGTGAACACCATTTTGAATCCCCGGACGAAATTAATGGATTAGTTTTTATCTGTTATTTTAACGTATAGGGGTCCCATAGCGCAGCCCCCCTCTAGTGTACATGAGAAGCGACCCATATGCGTCCAAAGTCTCTCAGTATTGATTCCAGATTCCAGTCTGGAGCGTTTGGCCTGCAAACGCAGCCAGAATATAAATAACTCAAAAGATGTCCTTCAGTCTGCCGTGCCGTGCGTGTTTCTATGTGTTTGTGCGTGTGTGTGTGTGCGTGTATATATATATATATATATATGTATGTATATATATATGCGTGTGTGTGTGTGTGTGTGTGTGTGTGTGTGTGTGTGTGTGTGTGTGTGTGTGTGTGTGTGTGTGTGTGT
>JBBPDB010000001.1:11922656-11939705 GCA_037974465.1 Brachypetersius altus
ATTATTATTATTCTTATTATTGTTGTTGTTGTTCTTATTATTGTACGGCCTCCATCCATATTATTATTCTATTATTCTATCTTACGTGTTTAGAATGTAGCATTAATATTTGTCTCTTAATATTTTACTGATTTATTTATGGACAGCCTTTTCATTTTAGCTGTTGTTCTTGTCTAAGTTTATTTATTCATAGCTACCTCTGGTGTTATTCTTGTTATTGTTACTATGAATGATCCCTGGTCTGTGTGTTCTCAGTGACGGCGTGCAGTGACCCCAGTCTGTCTCCGGACTCTCAGGACCCGCTGCAGGACGATGTGAAAGATTCTGAGATCGCGGCTCTGTCGGATAAAGAGGCTCCGAGTAATGAGACTGATGATCAGAATTTGGGAGGGAAGCGTCGCGGCCCGCGCACCACCATTAAAGCCAAACAGCTCGAGACGCTCAAAGCAGCGTTCGCGGCCACACCCAAGCCCACGCGACACATCCGGGAACAGCTGGCACAGGAGACCGGCCTCAATATGAGGGTCATTCAGGTAAATCAGAGAGAAAGAGAGGGAGAGAGAGGGGCAGGCTGATGGGGCAGGAATGTGTCTCTCTGCTGTGGCCCAGACAAAAGGCCTACCTTTGGGGTGGACTGTTGTGTGTTTGTGTATGTGTGTGTATGAAGCCATTTTTGCCTTTGTGTGGGTTTGTTGTCAGTCCTAATGTCAGCGCGCCTCTCCATCTGATTTCGGAGTTATTATTGTTGTTGTTGTCATTATTATTTTCTTTTATTATTATTATTATTATTATTATTAGTAGTAGTAGTAGTAGTAGTAGTAGTAGTAGTAGTAGTAGTAGTAGTACTATTATTATCCTTGTTATTATTACCGTTTTTATCGTTGTTGCTGCTGCTGCTGTTGCTGTTATTGTTATTGTGATTGTTGTTATTATTGTTATATTATAGTGTATTGTGCCGAGGAATAATAATACACGTCATAACACCCAATAATATAACATAATAATGTATATCAGATGTTTTGCTGACGTCAACAGCTTTAATATTCTATATTTTATATTTTGCCTTATCTGTGAGGCTTCGTATTTAGACTGATTTTCTTTAGCATATATGTATATTTGTAATAATTTGAGTTTAGTTTGTTGGCTTGGTTGATGGAGGGTAATGTCTGGCTGGTGGTCGGAGGCTGGCAGCGCGAAGGCATCCCGTTTAGCTCCACAGAGCCCGCTCTCGGGAAGAGACCTTTCCCCAGCCTATAGTATATACCCCGGTCTGTAATATATACTCTGGTCTCTAGTAATTACACCGGTCTCCAGTAAATACCCTGCTCTGTAATAAATACCTGGTCTGTGGTTAATAATATGGTCTAAAGTGAATACCCTGGCCTGTAGTAAACACCCCGGTAGTAAGTAGGCTACTTTACTATTGGCCTGTAGATGAAAATCTGGAGGTGCTGGAAGGTGACGGGCGTTTTAGTAGCGAACACTGGAGATGCGCTTCGCTGAATTCAGTATCATATTGAAGAAGAAGCGCAGAGTGTAAGGACTAAATTACTGAATAACCGAATGACCTCGGTCCTGTGGTGGAGGATGCAGGTGTTGTGGGACATCAAGTCATGCGGAGCAGTGCGTTAGATGGTTACGATGAAAGGAATGAAAAAGTATTTTTTAAGTTATTATTACACTCTCAGTTGGTTTTGAGCCTCGCCTCGTTTTGCTTACGGAATAATAATTTATCGGCAAAGATCAAATAAACATCACAAAAACCAGTAACAACAGCTGGAATAAACACGATGCTCTTATAATGGACTTTGTCAGTCCAGAAAGAGATGAAGTTAGTAGAAAAGAGCGTATGTGTTGAGTGTGAAAAGACCAGCAGAATAAATAATAATTAACAAACGACAAAAACGGAGGGAAGAAATGTAGATGATAAAATACATTTACATTTACATTTACGGCATTTAGCTGAAAATAATACACAGAAGGAGGGGTTTCGTGTGTGTGTGTGTGGGGGGGGGGGGGGGGGGGTTACTCCCCCTCAATCTACTGCGAATGCCCCCCCCCCCCCTCCTCTTAAGGAGCCTGTTAATGTTAATGGGAGATGTGAAGCCCCCCCTCCAGTTGGGCTAAATGGAGGGTTAAAAGATCATTAGAGCGAGGATGGAGCCTCGCCTGGCTCGCGGTGTAATTGGGAGTGATGTTGCACGTGCAGAAGGATATGTGCTGATCTTCTGGATTAAACAAGGAGATCGGAACACGGAGGCGCTCGATATATTTTTTCTAAATCACTAAAACATGAAACATAAAAGAGACTTAAGGTTAATGCTGTTTTGTGCAAACCTCTGTCTCCTTAAGCATGGAGACGCGCGCACAACAATTGCTTCCCATTTTCTTATTATATTTCTATTTTATTATGTTAAATATAGAGAATGGAATCGAGGACTCAAAATGGGATTCACGCGTTGTGATTTTTTTCAGTTAAATGTAGTGTCCAAGCAAAGATGATGATGAAGGTGATGTAAATATACATATACGATTAAAAAAAATGTAAAAATCCAAATTTAGGGAATAAATGCCTGCCTGAAATTGCATCTATAAATGGATTTGTTAGGAATGATTAATATCGAAAACGCGAATGTTTATTATTTTTCGTTCGTTGTGTTGTTAGTTTATTTTTCTAAACCGTGTGTAATGTTTGTAATAAATGTAATTGTTTATGGTTTATAATATGTTTTTTTCAGGTGTGGTTCCAGAACCGGCGCTCCAAAGAACGGCGCATGAAGCAGTTGAGCGCGCTGGGTGCGCGGAGGCACGCGTTCTTCCGCAGCCCCAGGCGGATGCGTACGCTGGTGGACCGGCTAGAGCCCGGAGAGCTCCTGCCTAACGGACCTTTTTCCTACTACGGAGGTAAGAGACTCGGGGAACACGCCACCACCACTAAGGAGAAACTAGCTTATTACTAAGGCATTGTTAAAAGGGGCGATAAACATCAAGATTCAAATTTGTTATTTCTCACATACATATTTATACAAATGTATCACATAGTGAAGCGCCAGCTCTAGAAATAAAACCACATTTCCAGCAGTGAAACCTCTAAAAAGTGCTTTGGTTTTCTGAGAATTTTCAGCCTGATCCAGCACTTTGACTAAACTTAGTCTGACCATTCTGCCAAGCTGCCACCTCTCCTGCCTCCAAACAAGGGTCTACTGCCACTGCATGGCTGTCTAATGCCATTGTAGGGCTATCTAATTCCACTGCATGACTGTCTGATGCCGCTGTAGGGCTTTCTGATGCCACTGTAGGGGTGTCAGATGACATTGCTGCAAGTTAAACGTTTAACTCTTTACCATAATTGAGGTCAGTAGGTTAGCCATTTCCATCAACAGACTTTTTTTTTAATTCCACTGGCATTTCTCTTTCTCTTATCTTTTGCAGACTTTTCAATATGACTGTTCATTTATTCTTTTGCCTAGATTCGTTTGTTTATTTTTTAATATTTTCTTCTGTGTTGACAGTTTTATAATAAGACAACCCAATTATTAATTTCTAGTAAGAATAAAACCTTATTCTGCAAGGTAAAGTAGAATATACTGTCCAAAATATAATTTTAAAAATGTTAAGTAATCTCCTTTTCTTTTTTATCATCACCATTATCATTTATAATTGTCGTATTTTTAATTTTTTTATTTATTTGTTTGTTTGGTAGTAAAAAAAAGTTCAATTTTCTCAGGTAATAAATGTTTATTTATTTATTTATTGAAATTACAGTGCGTTTCAGCTGGGAGCTGAATTCTGAAGGTGAAATCACTGATGAAGTTCTCCTCCTACTAATTAATTTTCTCGCCAGGCTTGTTCTCCCCACCCAGTTTCATTTTTTTAAATTATGTGTAACATGCTCTGTGACTAACGTAGCACTGAGCCCTTGTTCCACGAAACAGGCTACATTTTCAGTGATTTTCTTCGTCTTTTTTAAAGTACGACTTGAACGGTTATGTGTCTGAATGTAAGTCTGGTGTTTCCCTTTTGACTGGCAGATTATCAGAGCGAGTACTACGGACCTGGAGGCAACTATGACTTCTTTCCTCAGGGCCCACCGTCCTCGCAGGCCCAGACCCCAGTGGATCTCCCCTTTGTCCCTTCGTCGGGACCCACTGGAACCCCTCTAGGGGGCATGGACCATCCAATTCCTGGACATCACCCGTCCAGTGAAGTACAGCGCTTTTCAGACATCATGTCCCACCACCCGGGGGACTCGCCCAGTCCGGAGCCCGGCATCCCTGGACCCCTGCACAGTATGTCCTCTGACGTGTTCGGTCCCAGCCCCTCTTTTACCTCACTGTCCCTCAATGGAAGTGGATACAGCAACCACCTCTCCCACCCCCCATCAGAAATGAACGAGGCCACAGTCTGGTAGCTTTCTGAAGGTGGACGTTTCTCCAGAGGAACATTAAGGGACAACAACATCAACATGGAAGGGTGGAGAAGGGGGGCATAGGACAGAGAACATTTTCCCGTTCATTTGTATTAATTTTGCCCTCATTTTTGTGCTGAGAGTATAAAGAGTTGGAGGACGTCGTAGATGTTTACCATGATACTTTGTCGGTTTTTTTATTCCTGTTTTTTTTCCTCATCAAAGTCAGAACTCGAGCACACGAAAAGACTGATGGGCACTGTTGACCTAATCGCTGTACGGACTGAGGTGTGAGGGTTTAGCAAAGCAGAACTTCCCCCCCACACCGCCCACTCCAAAAGCCCAACAGTTAAAATCCTCGCTCTCAAAACAATGATCGCCACATTTTAACAGCATTCGCTACGTCAAAGACTTTCAGCCTCACAAAGAAATGCCCACGGCGGCCCACCTGAACCTTTACCTGCAACCCCAGGAAAGAATCTGAGCCGTCAGACTAATTTATTTATTTGAAAGCTCCTCAGACCTCTTTGCCTTTTAAGGCTCTGCCATATTGACACTTAAACGACCTTCTTTTGACACTAATTATGTTTCTGGAAGCCAGAGAGAAGAAAGAAACTTTTTTTCTCACTCTATCTGGACATATCCTTTTGTTTTTTTTCTTTTCCCAAGAATTCCACCAAATCTGACATTGGCCTTCAAAAGGCAAACAGTAAATGTTGTATGGATTGTGAACCCTTTATTTAACGGGAGAGAACTTGAAAAATGTTGTTAAATGAAGTCTACCTTCTAAAAGAATATTTTAACGAGGGTCTGAAAGGGACTTAGAAACAGTCAACTGTTTACGTAATATATTTAATTCAGGAGTTAAAAAGTTATCAACCATGTTTTAGAACCTCTTGATCCAGATAAAAAAAGTTCCAAGCAACCAACCAAACTTTTGTATGACTTTATTTATATTGTACGAGGAAAAAAGAGTTTGCTGGGGTTGTGGTTCACTGTGCTAGTTTGTACAAGATGTTGTTTACAAAAATGGGGAAAAAGGAAAAAAATATGAGTTAAGTAGACAGTTGCCAAATAAAAACATAGCACAAATACTGTAAAAGTGCTTTGCACCATTATCTGCAGAACGTGTTGAAACAAAGTGTAAGTGTTAAAAAAAAAACGATAAGAAGTATTTACTTCTTAATTTTTTTTAGTCTGCTGAAAAGAAAAAAACATTCATAAATTGTTAATATAACATACTTAGACCTACAAGTTTTATTTTTGTGTCTTTAAAAGGAGAATCCAAACTATTGAAAATCGATGGTCAAATGCGCAGCTCGCGGCTGCTGATTTCTTTAAATATCAAATTCTCATGGTATGTCTTTTATTGTTCCAATAAACCTAAGCTTACGTGACCTCCAGTGCATATTAGACCATTCACTGTATAAATACGACATGTTGAACAAATTTGTGAGTTTTTAATAAAACTAGAAAAAATATGAAATTTGGATGGTTAGATGCTTTTCCTTGGATTCGTAAATAGTCCAGAACCGTCTGCAGCGCGTGAATGGCTAGTCAGGAAATACTCATTCCTTCTGCTGACACGGACACTGGGCCAGGTTATAGACGTATGCAAAAGTTGGAACATCCCCCAGTCAAAGTTTGGCTGACTTTCTGAAATAACTACACACACACACACACACACACACACACACACACACACACACACACACACACACACATATATATGTATATATGTATATATGTGTGTGTGTGTGTTTTAATATGTTAAATTCAGCAAATTTATAGTAATTCAGCAATTGCGCATTAAAATATAGGGCCTGTGCACTTATTTTCACAAAATGTCATTTAACCATGGTACTCTGGGTTTAAGGTTTAATTTAATTCCCCATCTTGTTGTTGCGAATACATAAATACAGGTCTTCTTGCTTTATTTACGGGATGAAGTACACTTACCTCTTTTTGTGGCTTACAAAATCTGAAAGTTTTGATGAAGGCTGGTAGCACATCCACATAACCGCAAAGAAGCCGAATTAATTAGAGGGAGTCCCGTGGCTCTGGTGGTTATTTGTTATTTGTTGAGGAGGGGTGGAACATGAATGAATGAAAGAATGAATGATTCCAACTCAGCCAAAAAAGTGTGATGTGATTCCAATGCTATACGGTATAAAAACTCACCTCATAAGCTTCCGGTCAGTTTTTAGGGGTTCAGTATATTCTGCGCTTGCACTGTGCAGATCTGCAGCTGGACCGAATGAGATGTGTGCCGGACTGCTTTACCTTAACGAGCTTTGCTTTGTGCCTTTGTGTTGATCAAACTACATCCGTTCATTTATGAAATAATCGGTCCGACCGGCTGACACGAAAGAGGGACAGCATCCTTCTCATTCTGATCGTTTCTGCGTGACGAGCAGAGCGTGGAGTTTGGTGGCAGCCACGTTCTTAAAAATAACTCCATCGACTCCATCGAACAACATGTTCCACGACGAACCTGCCAGCGAATGGTTCATCTGTTTCTAAACGAACGAGTGCATTTATTTTCACACAATGTAAATATACCAATCAAATATGCTATCGAAACGAGAACCTTTAAGGAATCGTTTGTAAGAAGACACTGTTAAACAAAAACAGAAATTATATTTACATTCGTATGGTGGTCCCGCACATTCACATCTCAATTGAGAGAGCGGGCGAAACAAAAACAGCAAAATCAGATGCAACGATTTAACTCCCGTTGGGATGCATCAGGGAAAAAGAGGGAAAATCCTTCATAGGTGCTGAGGCAAAGAGAAGCGAGCATCAAATTGAGCCTGGCGTCTCGGGAGGCGGGGGGGCTTTATCTCATTGCACTGTGTGGTTTTAGTTTGAAGGAGCCCAGCAGTGCCCCCACTGCACCCAGCACATAATCCACTATGAATTAATCATGGTCCTGGGAGTTAAACAGGCCTGCCGGGGCCTCCTGAGCCCGGAGCTTAGCCACGCCGCTGACTCCGTGCTCCGCCACCCAGGAGGCCACAGCTCTTTAAATTCAAATCTCAGATTGATTGGACATTGGCTATTGGTTCAGGCTGACCTTGTAGACACGTTAAATATAAATGCACCTTAAGAGTATTGAATGTTTTTAAATGACGCTTTAAAATCTTGATTGTGGGATCTGAATGTGGGCACTTGCCCTCCGGACGTCAGAGCTTTGTGAGGGCATTGTGGATGAGGGGCTTTATGTTCATCTACTCTGTAGTAGAGACTTTTATGTGGATGAGACTTTAATGACAAATATAGGATCTATTACATTGTAGAATTTTTAACACTATGCACGTGAATTTAATCTGCATGATCCAGTCATTATTTCAGGCTTAATACTGACCATACATGACATATACTGATGAATGCAAAAATATGCAGCACCCTCTGTCAGTTTTGTTTGGTTAAAACAAATGTAAATACTGTAATTTCTGCAATTGTTTGCTACAAAGTTATAGCTTCTTTGATGAGTTTAGCAATTTGGAAAATGAGCTTTCATCGACAATTATGAATGATTTTTGTTTTGATGGCACAAATGAAAATTTAGCATTTCCTAAAAGTTTACTTAATTTCATGAGTTCATCATATTGGAAAATGAGCTTTCAACGACAAATATGATATCTAGTCCTTGTAGTTTTGTTCGGTTTATTCTACTGTAGGACTTTTAACATCCATACATGTGAATATTATTTGCATGATCCAGTTTTATTTTAGGCCTAATGCTGAGCCTACATAACCCATACAGTATGGAAAGGTTTTAATGCTGTTATCATTTTTTGCTTTGTTGACAAAACATAAATATGATATTTTCTACATTTTATTTGCATAATTGCAAAATGATAGTTTATTTGATTAGTTTAATACACTGTAAAATTAGCTTTTAATGACAAATATGGGATCTAGTACTTGTAATTTTGTTAGATTTATTCTATTCAATGATCATTAACACCTGTTCACATGAATCAATTGTTATTTCAGGCCTAATATTGATCATACATAACACATACAGATGCATGGAAAAATTTTAAAACCCAGTTTTGTTTTGTTGGCACAAATGTATATGTTACATGTAGCAAGTGAACAGTAATTGTGTACACCCAGAAGTGTGTTCTTTGTAAAGTAGTGCTCACCAGCCTTGGAGAAGTAGATTCTGTGGTTCTGTGATGGTCTACCTGCAGCCACAATCTGGAGGTCCTGACTGGCTGAAGCATTAGGTACAGGATGCAGGCCAGCATGTTAGATACAGGCAGGAGGAGAGAAGATCTCCAAAAGGGCTCATGACTACTGCTTTCAATGATGTGTACTCATTTTCATTTTACATCAGCAAAATGTGCTGTAGATATTATATACCATACAGATCCATAGGCCTGTATTTCTGTATTAGTAAACTGTATTAGTACATTAGTATACTGTATTAGTATATAGCATTAATATAGGAGCCATAATTGCTTTATGAAAAAAAAACGTGCATAATTAGTGTCTGGTGGATGCTCTTGCATTTAATTATGTTTCATTCAGGTTACTCACTTTCGGAATAAGGAATTCTGCAGCCATTCACTTTTTTGATTCTCCAGGGACTGTTGATTCATCAGGTTGCTCGGCTACACAAAGGTCTCCAGTGTATTTTTGCTAAATTAAGCATCAAACAGTTCATTCTGATACACGTGATGTCTCAGCTACACAAGAAAGGTGCCATAACGTGTTCTTTGATCAATGCTATGGAAAACCCATTTACAGTACTCTGAAGAACCACACTTAAAATTAAGATGTTAAAAGCGGATTATTTGTACAATGTCATATAAGAAGCACTTTTGGTTCTCCGGTTTACATTTACCACATTGTTTTTCTATGGCTTTGCTCAAAGAACCCTCTTTTTGTGGTACATCTAATTTCTCAAGAGGAAAAAAGAGTTGTGTGTACGTATAAACAACCTTTATGAGGTTAAAAGAACCTTCATATAATATATAATATAATATACCAATTTTAGGGTCCTTACTTGAGTCATTACAACACGTGGAGGTTCTTTAAACTTCATTTACATTAACATTTACGGCATTTCACTGAAGCTCTTATCCAGAGCGACTTACATCAGTGCTCAAGTAGTCCACAGCTGTTTCTTAAACCTGTAAACCTGTAAACAGCCTAAAAACTATTTAACTGAAATACTTCACATTTGGTGCACGTATACTTCACAAATGTGCTTTATACTGTCTGTCAGCTCATTCACAAAATTACTATTTAAAGTTCTTTTGTATTGGTTAAGAAGTCTCTTCATATTGCTGATACTTTATTCAGATTTTTCAGCCCTGTCAATACAGACGCTTCTTTGGTGCTCGAGTTGAGAGACAAGAGCGACCGACTCCAATTGCATTTGATCTAGAATCAAATTTAGACAATTAGCTGTGACTCCTATTAACTTCTTTCAGTTGAGATGCTTTCAGATCCAAAATATATGTGTGTGTGTTTGTGTGTTTGTGTGTGTGTGTGTGTGTGTGTGGGTGTGTGAGAGAGAGAGATTTAAATTGTTATTTGTAGTAACATTTACCAGGAGACCACAAGAGTACATTTCTAACAATAACACGTGCAAATCACTGTGGTGACACATGACCCTTAATATAACTGCATATAAAATATTAAAATACGTTTCTTAAACGATAATTGATTTTCAGAAGCAGAGAGTATTCTAACTGAAGCCAAAATATATCCCATCCTCACACATAATCAGATCAGGATTTGATATAAAAGTAAACGCAATATTTCTTAATTTCTATATCTTGAATAAATACAAATCAATCATTTTGTATGACATTACTCCGGTCTTCACTGTAATGAGTCTTTCTTTCTTTTTGTTGCTTTTGCATTTAATGAACCTATTAATGTTTATTTATTTGTTTGCATTTCTTTCTTTTTAGAACATGAAACTATAGTGTGTATGTGTTCATTAAAGAGCTTTTGCAGGCTAGTGATGAAACATTTTCAGCCACACAGAAAAATATAATCTGTTTTTTCTATTTTAGACACACATACACACACATTTGCGTGACCTACCAAAATGTTATTTGGGTGACACACTTTTAGCTCCTATGTTATCACTTTCTGTTCCACAGAGACATCTGTTCTCTTACAAGGAACTCTGTGCTGATGAAACTGAGACTCATCGCCCTTTTTAAACATCTTCCTTCAAACGGAGTACATGGATCCCCCCACCCCATATCTAGCAGGCTATTTCAAGTACCTTAATGTTTTTATTTATCATTTATAATAGACTAATGTTTTGCACTGTGATGCTGTAGATGCTTGATATAAAGGATGTACATATATAGAATGTCATTTTTCAGTTTGTGTTTAGGAAAACATATTTGTAAAATATCCATGAAATATAGTTTGTAGGGTCTTGACGCAGAATACTTAAATGTGATCCCTGCTTATCCGTAAAAGTGACTTTGTTGCCATGTTAGTGCACCAGAGCTCTCTGGAATGCTGTTAATTACTAAAATCCATGTTTATCCTAATAGGGACGCACTTGGATTAAGGGTAAGATTTACTGCTCATTGCTAATTAATTCCAAACTATTAGACAATTTGGTGGCTTTTCCAAAAAAACAGCTTTATTTCCATATTTGCTGAATTGCCACAATGGCCGTAACATTTCAGAGAACTGCGGAGTGGTGGCTGGATCTGTTTACTTTACTGATTGCTAGATTTCATTGTTTTAAAACCAACAGAGGCACTTTTACATCAAGGCAGAAAACCAGAATACTGCAGTTGAAAGGCTGATCTAGTGACGCAGCTGGCTGGGAGATTCTCTGTGATCCTTACAGGCCTTTGCACTGGGCAGAAGTTCGTCCAATGTGAATGCGGCCTATTTCTTGGGAAAACCACCATCGTGAATGTGTTTCACTTTTTTTAAACATTCATTCCAATTAAACCGGCCTTGTGCGAGTGCAGCCAAGCGGCGCTGTTATTCAATTCCATTAAAATGAATGAAGCAGCGGTATGCAACCATGCAGTTAACAGGAATTAAAACTAGAGGCGAGATGACAGATTACAGATGAAATTGAGTGGTGCATGTGGGTGGCTGTGTGTCTTTGTCTTTGTGTTAATACCTGTGTATAGTATAAAGTTTTGAGTCTGTGTGTGTGTGTGTTGGGCCGGCATGGGATTTCTAACTGTGGGCTTTATGGTCCACTTAAATCTTTTTCATTTTTCCAAGGGAGAGAGAATGCATATTTGTTGACTATTTAAATCAGTTGGTTTAGATGCATTGATGAAATGCTGAATAATTTCCCGACAAGAAATACAAAAAAGTGAACCTTTTTACTTTTTACCATATTCATCCTTTTCTCCCTATTTTCATGTGTCCATTCTGAAAGTGATTAGGAACATTCTGACCAGATCATAAACACATTTATGGTCACTTATGTCCAAGAGCTTCATTTATATACCCAAAACTCAGCCAGTGCCCATACTCCACCCCCATGCCTTACACCTCAGTAACCCCCCATCCCCCCAAACATGAAGTAGCCAAGCAGTTAATTAAAAAACAAAAGCTGGAAATAATGAATCAGGTTTGAATCCCCTGGTTTTTACAGACCACATTATGAGGAAGAGTGGGTTAGGAAAATCTGTGAAACATAATTAATGAAAATGGGGTGGGAGAGGCCAGAAAGATGAATGGTGTAAGTTCTACTTCGATAGTTCTTGGTTTTAGCAGTGCTGCTTCAAAAAAAGTGTCAGGGTTTGTAAAAGTAAAAGTAAGTCAAAAGAAGACAAGGTCTTGGTTGTGGTACCCAAGGTCACCACACTGTGGCACTGTTTACAACTGAGTTCAATGGACAGGGCAAAGTTAACCCTATTCTGAGAAACTCCAAACTTGGGCCAAAACTCGTTCACAAAAGACTAGGCTAAGAGACAGTACTGTAAAAAAAACAAGTCCTAATTTCTTCATAATTGCTTCCAGAGACCCAGACTTTCTTGTGTTTTTATGTAGTTTTGATTAATAGTTCTCCAGGCCTCATTCCTGAAGGACTTCCAAAGATTTGGTTCACATTTTCAGCCCTTTAACTGTTTTCTTTTTGTTTGTTAGGCACAGTTAAGCCACACAGTCCTATGTATGAATAATTCAAGCCGAACAAAGCACCTCTAATTTAAGGCCTGAACCAGTGAAGAAACAGGTGCAGAGGATTACAGATGATCAGGTGGTGATCAGTATACTGATGGTGCTTAATGCTGAATGGTTGGAATACCTTAAGCAAGGTATCTCAGGACTTGCACAGTATATATGTATTTTATTTATATCTTGACCATCTTGGAGATTATTGTTGAAACACTGAAAAATACAAATAAATAAAAGGTGGCTCACGACTTCTGTACAGTGCTGTTAGTCTCCTCTTTACCCACCTGCGCTACCACTACAAAACCATATAAGCATTAGTGCACAATGTTCTACCCTATTTTTAATCTGTTATTTTCTGTTTGTTTATTTCAATTGCAGGCCTCAGAACAGTGAAGAGCCTCTCCAAAAGGTGATCATATGTAGCAGGAACTTGCTGATTAGGACTGAGGTGGGACTGTTCGGTCCGAACGGAGAGCGGGGTGGTGCTGATTTTGGCGGCTGTTGAGATGGGCTCGTGCAGTAGAGGAGGCTCAGTTGAAAAGGGCTAATTTAGGAAAAGCATTCAGCCTAGGCTTCATTTACCCCTGCTCCACTACTGTACCGCAAAATGAATGAGTTTTCCTGTCACCCTGGTGTGCTCCCATTACCCAGTCATTTATTTCCATCCTAGAGAATAATGTTTAGATATTATGCATGGAGCCTAACCCAAGAGTGATTGGGAGGAATGGAGTGAGTGAGTGAGTGAGTTTTGATGCCATAGTCTTTTGTGTCTCATCAACTGAATGTGTCATCTTTTTCACAGTGGTGAACAGTGATAAAAAATATCATTACACTGTAAAAAAAACACAGAACAGAAAAACAATGAAATGAAAAGAAAACAATGAGAATGAATGTAATGCATAATAAAAGTGCAATAAAAGTGTTTGATGTAGAAGGTCAACTTTCTCACATAGTTTAAATATATATACTGAGCATAAAGTATTGAGCCATCCCTCATTTTTTTCAGAGAATTTTTGCTAACAAGCAAAATAGATAGAAATGAGGGGTGTATCAAGACTTTTGCATAGAACTGTATATATAAGCTTCATCCATTTTTACAAAGTCATAAGCCTGGACTGGGTGCAAATGCAGGCATAGCCAATCAGAATAGAGACTACCAACATGGAAAACAGGGCTATGAGCCCATAAAGCAATTTAATTTCTAATATTTGTAATAAAGTGAGTGTGTTGCCTTTGTCTTAAAGCTTCTCCTAAATGTGCTCCGCATGTTACTGCACATGTTACCTGGACTGTTTCTGGCTCATAATAGAACATCACTCATCTCTCAGCAGACTGGCAGACATTAGTTGTGCAATTTGGCCTAAATGTGTGAAGCTTTTTACATTCTTCTTGTATTCTGATGTGTTCTTCTGACAACAGAAAAATACATGAAGATTCTCACTTCACTTTCTTACCCATCTCTCCTTCTTTCTCATTTTGCAACCTTCTTTCTTCACTCTTTCCCTCTCTCTCTTTTCTTTCTTTCTCTCGCTCATTCTCTGTCACTCTCTCGATTTTTTCACATCCTCACTCTCTCCTCCATCCCTCTCATTTTTTCTCACCCCCTCGTTCTTGTTCTCTCTCTCTCCCTCTCTCATTTTTTCACAAGCTCTCTCTCCTTCCCCCTTTAATTTTTTTCTCACCTCTCTCTCTCTCTGTCTCTCTATCTTGCTGTTCTCTGTCTCTCTATCTTGCTGTTCTCTGTCTCTCTCTGTCTCTGTCTCTGTCTCTCTCCCGCTCTCATTTTTTCACAAGCTCTCTCCTTCCCCCTTTAATTTTTTCTCACCTCTCTCTCTTTTTCTCTCTCCATCTTGCTGTTCTCTGTCTCTCTATCTTGCTGTTCTCTGTCTCTTTCTGTCTCTCTGTCTCTGTCTCTCTCTCTCATTTCCTCACATCCCTTCTCTCTCCTCCCCCTCTCATTTTTCTTATCACCTCTCTCTCTCGCTCTCTCACTCTCTCTCTCTCTCTCTCCCTCTCTCTCTTTTACTCTCTCTCTCATATTGGTAAAACAGTGCTTGTGTTGTGTTCTAAACCAGCCAGTTCTGGTGGATGATTTACAGCAAAATTGCTTATAAATTGAAGTAGAAAATGTTTTGCAGACCTGGCAGCTTTCAAGTCCTGCTCCCATTTGTCACCCAGCATTTCCTTTTGTGTAAAGCACGGGAATTAATTAGCTGGCACTGCCGGAAAAGTTTACAGCCATTATTTATGGGAGATTAAATTTCTCGGACAGAAGCTTTGCTGTGGCCCTCCATTCTTAATTTTTTCCCTTTTTTGTGGTTGCATTTCAACTTTTGTCTCTGAATGTCAATTTATATTCTCTCATCTGTAGATTTTCCTTGACAGGTTTGTACTTGTGGGTTCGTAATTGTGCCTTCTACACATTTGCTTTGCTCTCTGACTTGAATGGGCATGTAGTTCTGTTCAGAAAATCAGATCACACCAACAACACCAGAGCAACTGCAGCAGAACAGTTTGTGAGTCTCAGTGCAGTGATGTAATACAGAAACCAGAGGAAAGGTGCCAAAATCTGCATTTTAATTGTTATTACATTCATTCTAGTTCCATAATTTTTATTCAGACGTAGATATCTAACCTATCATAATTTAAACGAAAGTTTCAAATCAGTTTTATCCTGCATTTTGCATATTTATGTTTTTTCCTCAGAAAAGGTTGTGTATGAGTAGGTTTATTCATCAAAAACTCTCATTCATTCATTTTTGCATGGATGTTTTCCAAAATCTTTTTCTTCATCCTTTACATTTTATGGCATTTATCAGACGCTTTTATCCAAAGCGACTTCCATTCTATTATCTACAGGGGAGTCTCCCTGGAGCAACTTGGGGTTAAGGGTTTTGCTCAAGGACCCAAAGGACCTTTTGG
The DNA here is from genome assembly GCA_037974465.1 of Brachypetersius altus. NCBI lineage: Eukaryota > Metazoa > Chordata > Actinopteri > Characiformes > Alestidae > Brachypetersius > Brachypetersius altus. The sequence goes on from JBBPDB010000001.1 coordinate 11,938,126, forward strand.
TCCAGAGGCAAGTATCCTACCACTAGGCCACCACCACCACTTTTGAATGAAACAAGGTGCATTTGTTATTGTGTATGTAAAAAGTAATATAATGTGGTAGTAAAACCTTGTACCACTCCATTTGTAAACAACAGATATGTGTAAAACTGGGTTAAACTTATGATAAATTGATTAATTAAAAATCCTTAACATTTTTATTTATGGGTTCAGAATGTTTTTCTCCCTTCAGATAAGGTTATATACAATGCATATGTTGTATTCAAAAAACACTCATTACTACTTCAGTGGGGTGGTGGAGTTAAACTGCTGTAGGGATGAACAGTGTAATTTTGAAAGTAAACATTTTGATTTATAGCAACAGAAATTTAACTGGTAAGTGTGGAGTTCAGACTCTGGGGTGATGTATACACTTCAGATTTGTAAAATAATTGCATTTTATTCCTTGTTAATGAAATACACTGTCCTGCAGTCCTGAAGAGAGTGCACCAATCAGAGATTCTGTGCTCATTAGTTAGTGCTCCACCATCATACTCCTCCTTGGGTGTTTTATTAGATACTTTGTGTTCTTGTGGATGAGGAGAAAATTATTTGAAGGGGTAAAAATCACTAAAAGTCAGGTGTATTTTAAGGGGCCTCTTCAGGCTTTAATGAGGTGTGACAAACAGACAACAGCTATTATACACAAGTCATCATAAAACCTGTAAATGATAAGAATATCCTAAATATCTATTAATCTGTTATTCCAAATTAGCTTATTCCAACTTAGCTTGCATGTAAGGCCTGCATAGAGTGGGAGGGTTTAACAGTGCCTACATACTAAATCAGAATCAGAAAACTTAATTGATTCTGGACAAAATTACTGATGCTACAACTGCACAGACACAGAGACAAGAAAAATAAAATAGTAGTCAAAATAAACTCTCCAGAAAATGCTCTATACTAAATACACAATACCATATGCACAAATAAATAGTATTTATAGTAAAATGCTGTGGTCATTGAGAGGTAGACAAAAAAATTATGAGTAAATGAATAAAAGTACTGCCAAAGTAGTTTACTAATTAACACTTACAGTGGTTTGGAGTTTTACTCTATACCAAGTTGCATGCAGTAGTGTCTTTAGTATGGATTTAGCACATGGTAAGACTATTGCGTAAGCAATGATGAACCATTATTTTTAATAAAGTTGAGTTATCTGTGATATGGGCTCTTTTAGCATGTACAGGTACATTTACCTGGAGAATTCTGTAAGCTGGCTGTTCTCTGCAGTGGGGAGGATAAGTGGTGGATAATTGGGTCTCTGTACGACATAATCTCACATTAGGGTAAGCAGCTGTGCAGCCGGTGACCTGCGTGGGCAGCCATGCCCGTGACCACGGCACATGTCCACAACAACCCCCACAGCCCCCCCCCCCCAAGTCATTTATCACTAGACTAGTTTACAATTAAATCTCCCCATCATTGTGGCTTTCATGCCAGCCTTCCCCCCATGCTGAGGAGCATTAAGACTTCCTTTGTGGTGCTGGACATGATAATCTGTCCTTTTCCCCCCAAAATGCCCCCCAGCCCCCCCCCCCCCC
>JBBPDB010000001.1:11939742-11955313 GCA_037974465.1 Brachypetersius altus
CCATAATCACTCACGCCGCTTTGTAATCAATGCCCACAGAAATAGGATTCCTTTGGCCGGCGGCAATTAATAAATTCGTGTCCTTTTTTAACACTAGTGAGCTGAGCTTGAAATTACCAGTGACTGGCTTCACCTCATTTGCATATTTATTGCGGTGGGAAAAAAAAATCCCGGCAAATGATTGATGCAGAGTCTGTCTCCTGAATTCCAAACAGCATATTATTATGGGGTGTGTGGGGGGGGATGCCAGCGTACAGTTGATTAAAGTTGAAGACGGTGGGATCGGCGGCATCCTTTTTTTCCCTTTCCTTTTTGTTTCCTCTGCCTTTTTTTTCATGTTTTCCGAGATGGCAGTGCAATAATTAAAAGCCTATTTTAATGGATGTTGACAAGAAGTTAACTAACAGAAGTCCAAGCAGAGGATTTGCTTGAAAAGATTCAATCAGATGTGTTTGCTGGGATTAATTGTGGATGGGTGGAGGGAAAAGGGGGCCATGATGGAGGGGGGCTCTGAATGGGGTGATTGTTTCTGGGGTCACCTGATCTGATTCTCTCCATCAGCCTGGTGATAGTTTGGAAATGGCCATTGAGAAATGTGGGAGTTCACTCGTCAGCCAAAGGAGCAGTCTTTATAAACATGAAGGTGGAATGGATCAGAAGATAAGATCTTCACTGGACTCCTTGGAAATATGTGTGATGCAAACATAATGAAATGCAAGAGTGGTTTTGGGACTGTGCTTCTTTTTCAGATTCCTGTATGAGTTATTAATATGCAACTGCATGAGCATGATGGGAGAAAAGATACTGCTTATCAAAGAGGTGCTGTGGAAGATGGGAGTTGTGAACAGTGATATTATTATGTCTTTAAAGCCAAAGGGTCTGAATGTGTACCAATACACCAATAATTTTCTCAGATAAATATCTAAGCAACCTTAAAAAGTTAAATACACATAGACAAGCACTGACTTGTCTTTAAAACATTTTTTCTTTCTTTCTTTCTGTCCATAAGTTGTAGATATTGTCATATGTATATTGTTTACATTGAATATATCTGTAAATTATTCTTTTCTTTATTGTATTTTCTATTTTCTAACTACTGCACTGTCTCAGAATCAATTCAGGGTCTCATTCCAATGCATGTTGTACATGTATAAGGGTATCTTGAATCTAGATAAACTTAGAAGAGTGCTAAGTTAAGGCTAATAGCTAATACAAATGAAAATACAAACCAGAAACAAAATACTGATAGAGTAGTAGCATGCAGATGATACCCCGCAGCATGTAGAGGAAAGTAAAGCATGAAGGCAGGAAACACAAGGGTTAATATATGTGAAATTTATTTCCGGGCTTTCTTCTGTTTGTGCACTATTGTTTTTCTGCTGCTGTATTTCACACATTGCTGTTGAACAGTTGACTTATGAAGCCTGCAACGATGACTAGTGGAATTATTAGACAAATAATCTATGCAACCCCCTACTACATGGAGATATAATGCAACATATCATCACAGGAAAAACTAGAACCTCTTGGAGGATAACATTTTGTGAAGTTTAATGTGAGTGAACGGGAAATCGCAGGACACAGTGTCCTGGACGAGCTTTAACATACAATGCCATCATCAACCTATGTTAGCACCCTTCCACATAAAGAATGTGTGTAGAAAAACTAAATGTAGAGAAACACTGTCTGATTGGATATCAGTATCTCTTAGTGTCCCAAATCAAAGATTTGAATCAAAGATATATGAACCATGAAATATAAGACAAAAATGCGATAGGACAGTTGCACTATTGAATATAATTAGCACTAAAGATGTTGGCTTGTAAAAATGATGTGGCTGTTGAATTTGAATGGCACACCCTCACTACAATACTATTCACCACACATTTTTAAATGGGTGAAGATGAGCCATTTTGCCCCAGCAAACATGAAGATTAAACAACGACTAAGTATTTTAGTAGCTAGCCAACCCAGATCGTGCTACAATAGCTAGACTGGCAACAAGCTAAACAAATGTATCTGGGCAGTTGGAAACAATAATTCACATCATTTTTACAGATGCTTTTATCCAAAACAATTTACAGTTTTAGAGTAACACAGATGTAGGTGAATGTAGTGTTAAGAGTCTTACCCATGGACTCTTATTGGTGTAGTGTGGTGTCATAAATGAACAATCTCAGATAGAGAATGAATGAAATTTTTGACCCACCTGACACAAACAATGTGTAACATACACAGACGTGCAGGATCAGGATCCCATAAGGTTGCTGTGGCTATGGAGACATACTGCCTTTTAGCTTTAAGATGTTAGCTTTAATATGTTAGCTTTAACATGTTTTCATGGCTTTGTTTTGCACCTGAGAATCAAGTTAATGCATTTTTGGTATGATTAACAAGAACTGTGCAAGGAAGTATCATGTTTTCCCCATATTCTATGGGTGTGGCCTAAATATGCTTTAAAAGTCTCATATTTCAGAAAAGGTAAAAAAAATTTAATTTAGTATAAACAATAATGAAAAGGTTTTATTTTTATTTAGGACCATGCATAACAATCAATATGTCATAAAAATAAATTGCAATGGATTTTTTTGAAACGTGTAAAAAAGGAAAAACAGCAACTTTTGTGTCCTGCTTTTTTAAAATATGTGTACATATATGTGTTTGTGTGTGTGTGTGTGTGTGTGTATAAGTGCGTGTGTGTGTGTTCCAGAGAGCAAGCCAAGACAGCCGAGTTCTGTTCACCCATAAAAGTTCCTCAGAAGTGTGTGGGTAAAGTGGGATTTTTAGCAAGGAGTGCATGCACAGCAAATTGGCAGCTACATCAAATTATTCCTGCATTAAGGCCTCGTGTGGCATAATCCACTGCAGACCCTACTGCTCCTCCCCCACCTTGTAACTTTTGTCAACGTAAACTGCAGATTTCATGCTCTGCCATTAATCTGTCGGATTATGGGTGCAGTTCAGGAGGACTTAGATTTTAATGAATTCCTCTCTGGCTTAACTTAAAGGGGGGAGTTAGGAGGGGGCCCTGTTGGACACAGGTTGGTGCCTTTTTTAGCCCACCTCCTCTCGCTGGAATAGGGGTGTGATTGTGTTTATATGGATGTATGTGTGTATGTCTCTCAGAGCATATATATATATATATATATATATATATATATGTATATATATACTGCTCAAAAAAAATAAAGGGAACACTTAAACAACACAATGCAACTTCAAGTCAATCACACATCTGTAAAATCAAACTGTCCACTTAGGAGGCAACACTGACTTACAATCTAGACTTGAAGTTGCATTGTGTTGTTTAAGTGTTCCCTTTATTTTTTTGAGCATATATATATATATACTCTCACTGTTTTATTGTTGTGAAAAATAAAGTTGCTCTCTTATTTTCAGCTCCTCAATAGCATAACAGTTGTATACGTCTCTCGTGAAAAACGAGAAACAGCGCTACCCCCAACTGCGGTGAAACAGGGAATTTCAGTGAAACATGTTTCACTAACGTCCCAATTCATTTCAGTGTAAATCTTCTGGGACGCCGGCAGCTCATGGACTTTCGAGGTTTCAGTGAACTCTAACGGTAAATAAATCCTACTGCCTACTGTGATTGGGTAGTTCTCCATTTCAAAATGACTGACATAACACTGTGGCCAATGACCGTGTTTGTTTTCACTTCGTTCTATTTATGTACTGAGCACCTTGAGTGTGAGACAGAAGCTTCATAAATAACAAAACGTGTAACATATTATTTTCTAGAATTTATTAATAATATTTGTTTTTCTTTTATATTTTATTATTTGTCTGTGCACAAAAGGAAGGATATTAGCTTGTTAGCTTGACCGCTTGCTAGCGATCCCCACCACCACCCAAATCCTTGGAAAAAAATCCCTGCTGGTATGACAGATTGATTAACAACTTCACCAAGAAGAGCAGGAGGGTAGAATTAATTTATAAGGTGGGAAAGAGGTTAGATATGTTTTCTTTGGATTTTGAAATATTGTTAATTATGTACACTATGAGGAGCAGGAGACAGAAGTTACATCAAAATGTGAGCCAGCAAAATCAGAACATGGAGGTGCATTACTTAGGTTGCAGGGCGAGGTACTGAGTTTGTTTCATGGCGCCAATGGACTTGAAGGGTGGTTTGTTTCACCAAAAATATTGAACAGGCGCCACCACTGATACACACACACACACACCAATCACCTCCATATTTAGTGTTTCCCCATTTTTGACTACATACGAACAGCCCATCCTGAGACCTGGACAGTTTAAAACTCAACTATTAGGGAATAATGTTGCAAGGAAGGGGTGAACTTGGTTTGCAATGTTTGGGTGTCAGCATCAAAACATCAACTTTAAGCATAGATGGCTCACTCTCTGTCTAGCATAACCCACATTGTCACAGGTTTGACTGTAACAAGATAACCAATGCATAATGATGTTTTATGTTTTTCTCGTAAACCACATGGTGACCAATGTATAAATCATCCATGCATAATGAAGCACGCCAGTGTATAGTATATTGTTGGTGCTGAATGGTGAGTGGTTGGAACACTTTTATGCATGCACCTTGTATCTTTAGACACTTTGCAGCCTGTCACAGTAAAACATTTGTTCTCATTTCTTTCGGGATAGTTTGACAGGCATTAACTAGTATTTTTGCATCAAGACGGTAATTCAAAGCAAAATAGAGAGAAGCAAGGGGTGGCTCAAGACTTTTGCATAGTACTAAATATCTACTGCCTTTTCTAATTGTGTTGGAAATATGCTAGACAACTTATGTTGACTCACTTTGCCTTGTGCAAGGGTCCGTGTGTGTGTGTGTGCGTGTGTGCGTATATGTGTATATGTAAGTGCCCCCCGCTGTCGGCCCCCTCTTGGCTGCTGGAGTGCTGTCACACAGGGAGATGGCAGAGCTCTCCATGGTGCTGACATCTCCCAGCATTGAGATGAGGCTTTTCGGCGCCTCAATAAATTGAATGTCTAGAGGAACGGCATTTGTAAAACAAGACAAATAATGAATTATTGTTACAGCAACCTCTCCACCCCTCCCCACAGTCTCTGTGCATATCTGTATTCTGTTTCTATTTGTTGCCTCTCTCTCCCTCCCTCTTGCTCTCTCCATCTATCTATGTATCTCACCATCTCTGTCCCTGTACAGTGCCTCTCTATCTGCATGCTGTCACTGTGCTCTGAAGCCTCTGTCGCTCCCTGTTGCTATCTGCTATCTGTGGTAGTACAACCCCCCACCACCACCACCACCACCACCACCACTCTGCAACCCACCTTAGAGCCTACCTTACATTTCTCTGTCTCTGTCACCAAAACAATTTTTTGGAGAAAAGTAGCAGGATTCTATGCAGAATATGTACAACAATGGCATCAAAACTTGTACCTTTGAAATGATGATGCTTCACTGAAGAGATGAAAAAGTGATTCATGTACATAAATGTAAATGAATGCTTTGAATTTACATTATATTACTTTCATGATTCAAATGTCATCAGCATTGACATAATTCTTGACACAAGATATAAACTGTAAGATAAAATCAAGGTTGATATAACCTGTTTTATTTAAACACATGCAAATTCAACTATCACTTTTTTGAAGGTTTTATCCCAAATCATTCTCATTTAAATGTTCACAGCTGGGCAAGGGCAGCTGCAATTTACAAATAGTGTTAAAAATGTACAGCAAGAGGAAAAACTGTATTTGTAAGACAAACAGTCTTGAGGTTCCACAGGCAGAAAAAAGCTGCACCTGCTGCAAAAGCAATACTATAAACTAGAGAAGGGGCTCTCCAAGAAATGACACTTTGGAAGATAACGCAACGTGTGTTGGTTTTCTTGCCAACTCTACCCGAATTCTATCACCGTAACCATACACTTTTCCAGGCTCTGAGACCACAAGGGGTTAAACGCACATATGTCAGGCCTCTCCTGCAGCCAGCCGTCGTCTCTGAGGAGCTCCAGTGGCCAGTGCTGACACCCCGCTGCTCCACACCCAAATCAACACGGCAAGACACACCGCCGGAGGCCAGCTCCAATTTGCATGGAACAAGTCTGACTACTTAATTCCGCTTTGATCTCCGTTTCCTGAAGAGGGGATTGTGCGCTCCATCCCATGGAAACACTTTTGTGTGAGTCAGTGTGCTGTACATCATCCGTCCTGTGAAGAATCCCAGGCTTTGCCTCTTTCCCCACTCGCTCTCTATCTAGTCTACCTCTGTCGCTCTTCCTCCCTCTCTCTTTGACTCCAGCAGGCTCTAATGCCTTTTCTTCAAGGACAAGCATCTGCTGCACATCATCTGTATAAGACTTTGAGTCGGCGTGGCCTCCCGGGGCTTAAGTCCACCGAGCTGTTCCTGAAGCCTGTTTTAATGTCTTAACACCAGGCTGCTCTTGTCAATAAATATTAATACTGGAACCCAGATGATTCAGCCTGTCAGACACTTCTGTGGAGCTCCTCCGGCCGTGTGGCATTGAGGAACAGCACTTGCATGAGAAAGGTTTTTTTTTCTGCTGTAGTTGGTAAGACTATTAATATTAATTCTTTTTGTGGCTGTATGCTGCCACTTTCAATAAATCAACAAATTCACATTTGAACTAAGATATTGTAACTAGCCCAACAGAAGGTGAGTGAGCTCTCAATGTCAAATCAAGTTATGTAGGTTTTATTTGTCATAGACATAGTTCACAGTAAAACTTACCAATGTTACTCCAGGACCGCAACATTCCTCCAGGATGAGAATGTTAATCTAGGACAATAACATTAATCCAGGACCAAAACGGGCCTCAGGGGCGACAATGTCCCTCAAGGAAAACAATGTCCCTCTAGGATTATAACGTTCTTCCAGGACCACAATGTTCCTCAAGGACGATAATTTTCTTCTTGGAATATAATGTTCCTCCAGAACCACAGTGTTCCTCCAGCACCACAATGTTCCTCCAGGACACAACATTCTTCCAGGATGGGAATGTTAATCTAGGACAGCAACATTCATCCAGGATCACAATGTTCTTCAAGGATGACTGTGTTCCTTAAGGATTACCACATCCGTCCAGGACTAGAGCATAAGTACAATGTTCTTTCAGGACCACAATGTTCCTCCAGGACCACAATGTTCCTCCAGGACCACAACATTCCAGGTCCATGGTGCAGCACAAGTACAAAACAGAAACACCACAAGATTACACAAGTGTAGGACAGGACAACACTGCACAGGATGCAAATAGAGAGTATAAAAACACAAAAGCAACAATGCCATTACACAAAAATCAAGATTTATCTCAAAACTCTTGAACAACGCCTCATTTCTTCATATTTTTCTTGTGTTTCTTTAATGTAGTTCTCCAGGCTTCCCGAAGGGATTTAAAAGACTCTCATTTTCAGTGTAGCCCCTGAACCTGGTCAGTTTCAGAGGAATGTTTTTTAAGCCACACAGTGACCAACATATGAATCATTCAAGCATAACAAAGCACATCTAACCAGTGAAGAAACAGGTGCATATGATTCCAGTTGATCAGGCAGTGATCAGTATACTAGTGGTGCTGAATGTTGAGTGGTTGGAAGCTCAGATTGAGACACCTTGTATCTTTAGGCACTTCGCAACCTGTCACAGTAAAACATCAGTTCTTTTCTATTTTATTTGTTATGCTCAATATGCCAAAGATAAGATAGTTTGATAAGAATAAAATAGTAGTTTTGCACCAACCAGGTGATTCAAAGCAAAATATAAAGAAATAAGGGGTAGCTCTAGGCTTTTGTACAGTACTGTGCTTTTTTATTTTAGTTGACTAGTCAAACAATGCTTGGCTAGTAAACTACATTGTGGGAAGAAGAAAATTACTTCTTTAAGAAAAACAAAAAAAAAGTTGACTGATTTCTGTTGATAAATTCTCTGTGTTATGGACATGCTTAGTATGGAAAAGTGAGCTTGCTTGGGTTAACCCATGATCGACTGCATTTGCCATGTGCACTGTAAAGCCATAAAATAGCCAGTGGACTAATGCGCTGTACTACTTAGAGAATTAGCTCACCTTTCCACAGCAGTGCACCTTAGAAGGAGTTAGCCACGCTCTTCAGCAGGGCTAGCAGTGCCATCCCAGCTCCTCTCTCTGACTCCTCTCTGTGCCAGATTCATTACCACTTGCAGCAGGGGTATTAAGATACGGCGGCATTAACAAAGTTGTCCTGTATCTTAATTGAATCTGCTCCCGCCCAGCAGCATCTGGGTTATGTTTACCTGAAATATAAGCTGCTCGGCACTGGAACATGGACCCACTGATAAAACACTGGGTTATTCATCCCAATCCTAATCCCGACTGTAATTTGTTCCTGGTGGCTGTATTCGCACAACGCACGCTTCCGGCTGACTTCTGAACTGAGCCATTTTCAGGTAAGTACATTTCAGGAGTCGTTTGCTTTTCAGCACTTCCCCATGTGCAAGACTGGATTCCATTTTTCCTCCATGGACCCCTAAACTCGAACTGTCCAAATAAGCGCTTCAGTTTTTAAAGTAAATTCATCATTTTATCAACTAGAGAGCGGTTTGTTAGTCAAAAACATAATCAGTCTCAAATGGCTAATTGTTTTTCTGATCTTTAACTGGATCAAGAGAGACCTGTCACGGTTTGGTCAGCGGCCGTTAGGGGTCGCTGCTTTTCCTTTTGTCTTTCTTTTCTGTTCTTGTTTATTAGGGCTTTTATTTTGATATTCTGTTTCTGTGTCACATGGTTTTGTCATATGTTTTCTGTATGTGTCACATGTCTCACTTAGTTTTCAGCTCTCTCGTGTTTTCCCTTCATTAGTTTAGTATATAAGTCTGTTTTTGTTAGTGTATCCTCATGTGTCCATCGCCTCAGTTATGCTTCTTATTCCCTGTGTCCTGATCCTGTTTTTGCCACGTTCTAGTTACTCGCGCCCCAAACTCTGACAGATGGACACGTCAGACCCTTACTTCCCAACAAAGGGAAGAGGTCCGCACGTGGAATGCCGCCATGAGAGTCTGGGCGGCAGACTACGCGAACGCGGACCGGCTGGAGGAAGAGACCCGCGATTGGCGCGACGACGCCACCGCCTGGGCGAAGGAGTGGTGTGACAGCGTCTCGGAAGACGAGTCCGCGCTTTTCCGGAGCAAACGACCCCCTTGGGAGCTGCCCTGGGACATGTTTCCGTGGGGGTCGGAGTTCCAAGACCTCCCGGAGGCCACACCCCCTTCCCCACCAAGGCCGGCGCAGTGCGACACGGAGATGCCTGGGGGGAGAAAGCCCAGGCGCTCCACCTCCACCAGTAGCTACAGGCCCAACACCACCAGCTGGAGCATCTCACTCAAACCATCCTGGGGCTTCTGGGACACCTCCGAGGACCGGCTGCTCCAGCTGCACAACCTCCCACGCCAGACCCCAACAGTCAGGGCCCACTAATCAGCCCAGCTCCTGTTAGCTCAGATGCTATTAGCCCAGCACCTTTTAGCTCAGCTGCTATTAGCCCTATTAGCCCAGCTCCTGTTAGCTCAGCTGCTATTAGCCCTATTAGCCCAGCTCCTGTTAGCTCAGCTGCTATTAGCCCAGCTCCTGTTAGCTCAGCTGCTATTAGCTCAGCCCTTGTTAGCTCAGCTCTTGTTAGCTTAGCTCCTGAGAGCTCAGGCCCTATTAACTCAGCTCTCGTTTGCTCGGCTCCTGGTTGCTCAGCTGCTGCCGGCTCAGCCCTTGTGTGTGAGGCTCTTGTTGGTGAGGCTCCTGTGAGTGAGGTTCTTGTTAGTGAGGCTCTGGATAGTGAGGCTTCGGTGAGTGAGGCCCCTGGATTAGCGTAGCACTGAGAGTCCCACTGAACTGCTGGAGGCCCCTTTCCAGTCTCCTGAAGGGGGCTGCATGCCAGTCTGCAAGGGGCGTGATGAGCGTCCCGATGAGCCTCCCGTAGGGGGCTGCTTGCATGTCTACGAGGGGCGCGAGGAGCATCCTGATGAGCCTCCCGTAGGGGGCTGCCTGCAAGTCCACAAGGGCCATAAAGAGAGTCCCGATGATTCTCCCGTAAGGGGCTGTTTGCTGATGCACGAGGGGCGCGAGGAGCGCCCAGACCAGCCTCCCGGAGGGGGCTACCTGTCTGACACCACGGGGTGCAGTGCGCACACAGCTCAGGCCCACAGAGGGGCCTGCCTGCCTGACTACAGCGGTGGTCCCGCTGGGAGACGCCCGGCGGGGTGCTCGGTAGGGCTCGGGTTGCCGGGCCCGGACTTTGGGACAGAGAGCACCCTGCCGGCCGAGGGACTTCCAGGGGGCGGGGTCGCCACCATGAACAGTGAGGGGTAACTCACGGAGGGACCCGGGGGAGTCAGCCCGGCCACAAGGACAGTGGGGGTGCGACATGGATGGGGGACGGGGGCGTTGTCCTGATCCTGTTTTTGCCACGTTCTAGTTACCTTGACAGCCCCCGTGCCTTGTTTAGTTTACTCCTTGTTTTTCTTTAATAAACTTCACGTCTGCATGGATCCCTGGTCTGCTTGTTCCGTGCTACGAGGTGAATCAGTCGTGGGCTCGCGCCCCAGACTCTGACAAGACCGTTACTCTTTAAGTCAAAGTCAAAGTGAACTTTGTCAACACAACCATATACAGTATACAAAGAGACAAAATCGCAAAGCCCATAGTTAATAATGCAAGGCAAGTTCTTTTGTAGGACATTCTCCTAAAATATGTTTTACAGAAATGAAATAAGCATTGAAGCATAAAAAAGTAAGCAATTGTAGTAATTAATAAATAATGTAGAATAAAAAAGATTGTAAGATTAACTTAAGCTATGGAAAATGCAGTACTAAAAGAATACAAATAACAGTGCATGAATTGTGTGCAGATCTTACAGGCAATTGAAAACAACAAAAAACAGGTCGGTTGAAGCTTCTTTATTTAAAAAACCGACAACCTGATCTGCACAGTGAGATGGTTCCAGCAGGGGGCAGTATAATGACTAAATGCCATTTCACCCTGTTTCTATCCTGATCTGAGCACCACTAGCTGACCAGGTTCAGCTGATCTATTTGGAGTCCAAACCACTGAGTGATCTGTAAACAATTAGCAAAACTTTGAACTCAGTTCTGTGTCTGATTGGGAGCCGGCGTCAGAAGCTTAGAGAAATGTGTTCTCTTCTCTTGGAACTTTATCAGCAGCATTTTGAATAAGATGTAGCTTTCTAAAGGTCTTTTTGGGAAGGACAATGAGAAGTCAACCCTGCAGGATGTACAGGAATGAATGAGCTTCTCCAAATCTTCCTTTGACTCAAAACCTCGGACCTTAGTTATGTTTTTAAAATTCTAGAATGCTGATTCAGTCAGAAATGTAATGCTTTAGTTAAGGCTTTACACAAACAGTGTGAATAGCAAAACAAGATTGTGTTGAGACATACAAGATAGTACAGGACAAAAAGTAAGCTAGCAATATGCCAGTAACATGAAACCACCATAATACCCAAAAACATAATAAATGATGCGATGCCAAGACATGTCCTGAGTACATGCCATTTATGTTAAATATGTAAAACAGATGACAATATAGCAATTAAACCTGAGTATCAGCATCAATTCACAGTTTATAGGAGTGGATAATCAGCAACAGGGTCAATTGAACAGAACAAATAGTAAAGACCAAAAAGTAAGGATTCTTATTATTGCAACCATTACAAAGTGTGTGCAGAGTGTGTACATCCAGTTTATGTGCAAACCACATGCATAGGTGAGGCTGGGGCTATCTATTCTTCAGCACAGGATATTTTTATGTACAAATTTCATATTTTTCATATTTAAATTGACATATGTCGTTGATTTGACAAATCACGGTCATGGGATTTACAGGAGTGAAAACTCTTTCACTTACAATAACAGTACTTAGATTGTAGATTGTTTCTGTCAATGGCACATGACCATTACTCTTGACAAATCATGGCTAATAATTACTTAAGTACACAATAATAATTGATCTCAGAGCTCTACAGACAGCTATAAAGGCCTCATCTATTGACATAGGCCAAAGAATGTCTTTAGGAAAAGTGGTTACTAAGAGTGGTGTAACTCTGGCTGCCAGATAAGCACCTTGTTCAAGGGCATGGCGCGTCAGGACTTGTACCTCCGACCCTAAAGTGTGGAGCTTGGAGCTGGGCCTGGACTCCGCTGAGAGCTGGACTGGGAGCAGCAGAGGGAGAAGATCCTCATGAGGAACATCCCTGTTGGGGGGAGCCAGGTCACCCACTCAGGGCTGGGCATTTTGTCCTTCTACCAGAAGCTGGCCAGGAGCAGATACTCCTCTTGAGCCGATGGCCAGCTGGCCACTTCTGCACTGTGATGTGACACATGCGCATGTGTGCATGTGCACAAAGTGGAAGAGGAAGGGTTGAACAAGCCTGCGGTGCCACCATGCCTGGAAATCTTTCAGCCAGAGAGACCTCATGCACATCATAAATCATTCCTCAGCATCTGAACACACATGCACACACACCTTCCATTTGCTTCTATTTTCCTTTTCTCTTCCTATTTCTATCTCTTTTTCTGTATTCTCTCTCTCTCTCTCGCTCTCTCTCTCTCTCTCTCTCTCTCTCTCTCTCTCTCTCTCTCTCTCCCTCTTCATGTCTGCTGTCAAAAGCCACCTCACTTACTTTAGGTGCCAGGAGTTCCTGTATGTGTGTGTGCGTGTGTGTGAGAAGTCACCACTGTGGACCCGTCCCCCAACCCACAAACCCCCGGGCACTGCCGCTCCCTCTGCCCCGCTTCTCTTAGAACAGATGCCGGGAGTGTGGCGTGTGCGCATGGGGGGGGTGGGTTAATTGGGGTAGTAGTGGGGGTTAATTTCAATTAAAATTTCAACTAATGGAGGTCAGGAGAGTGTCTGCAAACACCTGATTAAAACAAATGGTCCTGCCAGTCAAAACTTTATCTTGGTCACCCCCCGGCGGAGTGTCCCAGCAAAGTGGAGGGGAAGAAACGGGCCGAGGAATATAAGTGGGGGAGGAGGATGAATTTGTGGGGCACTTGTTAGCATGGCATCTGGTGGGAAAGAAGAGAAAGTCTGTGTATTTGTGGTAATGTGTGTGTGTGCCTGTGTATGTGTGTGTGTGTGTGTGTGTGTGTGTGTGTGTGCACTCCTCTCTCATGGCAGGCGTGCTGTGCTGGCTGCTGCCACCCTGCTCCTCCATGCGTGCCACAGCAGCTCCTAACATCTGGCAGGGCCCTAGAGGAGTGCCCACCCGCCGCGGCTAAATATGGCGCTGGGTTAGGCTAATCACTTAGCTGGTGTCTGCCAGCCACGCCGCACGCCGCTACCCACCGCACTCCAGACAGATGCAGTGCCGCCAGCCATTCTCCTTCTCCAGTTCACCCAAACACCACTTCCATTCAGCGTGATCTCAGCCTCACACTGGAAGTTCTCATGTTTTTTTAAACTATATCCAGTATGATCTCTCTCTCCACAGTAGTGGTCAACTGGCAACACTCCTGGAGACATCTTTGTGCATGCTTCACCGCCAGCCTAAACCTCACACATCTGATGAAGCCTATCAAAAGGCTTCATCAGACTTCTGAAGACAAGGGAACCTTCTAAGTTCTGCTTGTTCTCCTCCAGGTCAGACACCATTAGGCCATCAGCAACAAGAGAACTTCAAGGAAAATGTGGACAAATTCATACAGATTTGGTGCAGAGACTGTAAATGTGTGTTGCACCTCCTTTACTGGTAATAACATAAACCTTTTGTTCCACTTATGTGTGGTTTCATGCAGTAGATTGCCAGAAATGCAGGTGCAGTGGGATGAAGCAACATCTAACCAAAGACATAAAAGCACTGACAAAGTAAAAGACATTCAGTACTGGACGAAAGTCCTGAACTACCCTCATTTCTTTATACTTTAAAAACACCTTGTTGTGGGAACATTTTTTTTTACTGTGATAGACAGCAAAAGTGCAACATTCTGGGTAAAATGTGTGTTAATACTTCTGTTATAAGTTTCAGAATTCCATTAACAGGTTTCAAACTATCTGTATTTACTGAGGCTGAAAAAGTTTATATGCACAAAAATCCTTTTGGAGAAGTTTTCACAGTTATAGTGTAAACTGATCTCCAATAGTTATGGTTTGACACTGATTTTGCAAATCCTACAGCTATACGGATCTACAAGAATAATAGTAAGTAAATAAGTAAGTAATGCGGCTGAGATTACTTTTATCAGCCATATACATTGTACACAGGACGAAATATCGTCCTCCACAATACAACAGTAGCACTCTGAGGGTAACAAGAGGGGATTAGAAGTTAACCTATATATTAATAAATATATAATATGTTTACAAATACTTCACTTAAATATAAGAAACTATAAAAATATGGTAGGGGGACTCATAAGGAGCAATACACTACAATACACTACTGACACACACACACACGCAGACACACACACACACACACACACATACTGTATACATATACATACATTATTACATATATATACTATTATACTCTGTATGATATCCATATATTATTAAAATAAATATAATTATAGCCATGCTACGTTATATACAGCAGAGTTATAATAAAAACATTAAACACAGCAAGACAAGAGAGAAGAGACAGTGCTCTGAAGAATATCTTTAATGTAAATAGTAAGTAACTGTGCAAATGTGCAGTGCAAAAAAGTATTGCAGTGTGAGGGTAGTGTTCAAGAAGGTATAAAAAGTAATATGTAAACATTTGCTCTTTATTAATGAGCAGGGTGCTGTATATACCAGGTCGGTTAATGAGAAAGGTCATTTGAACATCTCTGACTTGTTAGCCATTCAGCTGTAAATAAACTTGTTGGTCCTAGGTTGGGAGATTGACATTATTATTGAATAAAACATCTGCATCATTGTCTGGTGCAGGAATTGTACCGTTTTGGACTGTAACAGTGAGAGAAGTTGAGAAAATTATCAGTGTTCCTCAACCTCCTCTGAAGGACATTTTGCAAACCCACTGCGATAACAGAACCAGTAACATTGTGAAAGGCCGTTCACACCCATTATACAGACTCAACTACAATTTAGCAAACTGTAGCTTTCAAATGAAGCTTTCACTTTGATTCTGCGAGACTGTGTAACAGTTTCAGGCCATCACAACTCTGAATGCACAGATGTCCCTATCTGACCTAGAATCATTCCAGTGTACTACCTCACTTTATGTACTTCTCATACCACACTCTGGACTTTTAACAGTACCTGCACTTTACCTTCTGTTTACAGCCACACTTATATTCTCTTACTGATAATCTTATAATTTACTACTCACTCGGTGTCATTCAATGCTTTAACTGCCTGTGCAATATCTTACTTATAGTGCAACATTATTATTATGAATAATATTGTAAACTTATTATTAATTCTAATTATTTATAACTGCAATAATTGATGACAATGGAATAGATCTGACCTGAAGAGACAGGTCTTTAAAATTTACTTTGGATCTGTTAGAAGTGTGTGTTTCTTTGTGTGTGTGTGTGTGTGTGTGTGTGTGTGTGTGTGTGTGTGTGTGTGTGTGTGTGTGTGTGTGTGTGTGT
>JBBPDB010000001.1:11974850-11987683 GCA_037974465.1 Brachypetersius altus
CTCTCTCTCTCTCTCTATCTCTCTCTCTCTCTCTCTCGCAGGGAAATCCAATGGAAAGAGTCTATCACTCCATCACTCCCAGGAATAGAGAACGTGTCCCATGCTGTTCACTTTCTGACCAATGGAAATTTGGCCAGTTACCAAACTTGCCAGGAGCAAGTCGACCCCAGCTCACTGTCTGACCTGACCTGACCTTTAACCTTCTGTGGTGATTTTTTGGTAACTGTATAATACTACTACCACTATTACTGCTATTATTAATAATAATAAGAAGAAGAATATCACCACTACCACTTCTACTAATAGTAATAATAATAATGACGATAATTAAAATACAAGAACAATAGAAATAATAATAATAATAATAATAATAATAATAATAATAATAATAATAATAATAAGAAATATATAAAATATGCAGATGTTTTTCATGCATATGATGATTTCCGAACTGCTGAATTCTGAATGAAATTCTCCTTTAATAATATTTTTACAGATCCCTTCTAATCATAAGTGAAGTACACATCAGTTCAGAAAAACCTGTAAACACACACCCTTCCCTTCCTTTCTCTGTTTCCACGCTATTAGTGCATGTGTCCAATGCCCACTTTAATCAAAGCTCCTTCCCAGCAAAACCGGCACCAAGAAACCAGTGACCCACCAGGAACTGAATTGGACTCCTATCTCTCTCTCGCTTGTTCATGCCATTATGGAACGCGGCAGAAAATTACACCAGCAAAATAAAAATGCATGAAAGACATGAACAAACATGACCACACACTTCCTTATCTTATTTTTATTTTTTTGTTTTGTTTTTTTGTGTTTTTTTTTTGTCTCAGCATGGCCTCTGTTCTTTCTCTCTCTCTCTCCTCAACACTGAAAATGGTATTTGGAGACAAACAACTTCATTCTGCTGTGCGTCTGTAATTAGCTGTGGAATTAGTAGAGCTGACGGGCCTCCATAGATCAGCATGGCCCTCCAGGGAGGCTGCCGGGACGGCGCGAGCCGCATTTCCAATTATTGTGTTGAATTGCTAATTTAGTTATTGTGCCTGGCGTAATTGTGATGGGTATTGGGTGTGCGATTCAATTTGTTTTAAATATTTGTGGGCTGGTGGGTTGGTAATAGAGCTGACCTATCTAGCGGCCCAGTATGAAAGTAAGAGAGGCAAAAACAAAGGGAAGAGACTACAAAGATCTTCTCCCTCTCTCACTCCACACGCCCCCCCCTCCTCCTTCCCCTTCTTCTTCTTCTTCTTCTTCTCCTTCTTCTTCCTCTCCCCCTTCTCTCATCGCCTTAGTTTGATCTGCCTCATCCCTCTTAAGACTGTTGAAGTTAAAAAGCTTGAAATTTAGAAAATAGTACTTTGATCAGTGGCGGGAGAAAAGCATCGTGCATTAGAGGAGAGAACATTGAGGGCTTTGGTTTGAAGATAAGCGTGGAATGCCTGGCTCCCTAAATATTGCGGCAGGAGAATTGTGACGGTGTGTGTGTGTGTGTGTGTGTGTGTGTGGGTGTGTGGAGGTATAGCCGGTGCCCTGGCAGGATTAGGCATGTGCTTTAGAGACAAAGCTCTGGGCACATGAACTCCTGATATGCTCCGTGCCCTTGTTTCACACCATGTCCTCACCGCCTGTGCGCCCCTCATACACTCACTACACAACCTGCTTCTCTATAAGCTCTTCCGATACAACCAGCAAGCCCTTTAACATACACCTCTCTTCATGCACAGCACATAACAAAAGCAAATTCGACCACAAATTTGCCCAATTATGCACCCTGAGGGCAGAATTTCAGCCCTTGAGTTGCTCTATACTATTCAATACACAATTGGAAGCTCCTATCAGCCTGACACCAAGAGGATTTTGACAGATGCTGCAGAAGAAACACCTTAGTTTGCTTAAGAACCGTGTTTTTGATATGCCTGTCTTGAGTCACTCCTCATTTCTTCACATTTTGCTTCCAAAGGCTTCTTGTATTTTTAATGTGGTCTTGAGGAACAGTTCTCCAGACTTCCTGAACTTTTAAGACTCTCATTTTCAGTCCAGTCCCTGAACCTGACTAGTTTCAGAGTAATGTTTTTTGTTTGTTAAGGAGCAAATTGACCTATGTATGAATCATTCAAACAAAACCCATCTAACCAAAGACCTGAACCAGTGAAGAAACAGGTGAAGATGATTTCAGATGACCAGGCAGTGATCAGTATACTGGTGGTGCTGAATGCTGAGTGCTTTGGAACATTTTTATCTAGGAACATTGTATCTTTAGGCACTTTGAAGCCTGTCACAGTAAAACATTTATTCCCATTTCTTTCTTTTAATCTACTCAATATTCCAAAGGTAAAACAGTTTGACAGACAGTAAATAATAGGTGATTCAAAGTATAGTATAAAGAAATAAGGGGTTAAGCCTGGTTTAAGACAGTACTGTCTGTAAGCCACACAAGGACAGTGTGAGCACATGTTAGTATACTGTAGTCATGCACTTTTTAAACAAACTGGGAAAAAAGCAACATTTATCAGGAACAATTGGATATAATGACTTTCATCTCATGTACAAACTGGTTCAGACCTTTGAAATGGATCAAATTATCCACTACAATACTACCAAATATCAAATTAAAGCAGTTTAGCCACTACAGACTGATAAGTGCTGAGCCCATTACTAATGAAGTGTATAGCAAATGTGCAAACAAACAATTCACACACGTGTGCTACAAACCATATTTTTTAACACTTAAGTCAACAGTGTGAGGAAAATAACAGCAGAAAATAAAATAAAACATATTACTTATGATCACAGTGTTGATTAAATTCATCTACTGTGATATTTTTCAGACATTTTATATTTCGGTCATAACCAAAAAGCTGTACAGAGAATGCAGGCGAGTCTCTGGGTTAAAAGCATTCAAATGACAATGGAAATTAAATATGAATAGAAGCAACAGCAGTGACCCCAAATATACATTACTGTGCAAACGTGAGCCATCCCTCATTTCTTCACATTTTGCTTTGAATCACCTTGTAGGTGCCCAAATACCAATTTCTGCCTGTCAAAATGTCTTCATTCAGTAGATATAATAAAAGAAATAGGAACAAATGTTTATGCATTTTACTGCTTGAATGATTCAAACGTAGGTCACTGTGTGACTTAACTCTGCAATTGGTCAGGTTCAGGGACTGGGCTAAAAATGGGACTTCAGGAAGCCTGGAGAACTGTTCCTCAAGACTCCATTAAAAACGACCAGAAAGTCTGGATCTCAAATATGAAGAAACGAGGGGTGACTCAAGATTTTGTACAATACTGTATAACTAACTTTTCGAGTGTTCATACTTTAGTTTATGAGTGAAATATCAGATAATTTGAGGTTTCAGTTTCAGAGAAGTGGTATTACACCATCTATAGATGCCGATCTTATGACCACATTCATTCACAAAAGGAGAGCTGAAGAGACTGGATTTAACAGTTCCAGCAGAAGAAAGAATCATCTGACCATAAACATGTCCTCACATGGCAGCTTCATAGATGCCACGTCTGACAAAGAGCTAAAGGAAGCACTGCTGTTCCTCAGAAGCTAATATCAGGTTCCAATCGGCTGCAGCAGCACTGAGGGTGCAGCCGTATTGCCATATCTGATGAGATTAGTGAATGAGAGCACAGAAAGGACACTTCAGGTGAGAGCACTCAACAGCTCACCAGCACACAGACTGCTGACCAGCTCCGCTGAGAGTCACAGAGACCCGAACATTTCTTACCTTCAATCTGTGGTGCTTTTATCTCCATGAACAGTGGTTGCAGCAACATATCTAAGAGAATGATCCACAATAAATGTGCAATAAAGACTGTTCTGTTTTAGCAGTAAACAAATGTTCAGATCTATATTCTGGGCTAGAAATTCTATATTCATATGCTAAACTTCTATATTCGAATAAAAAAAAAATTCCATGCTAAAGTTTAAATCTAATTCTATGCTTTGATTGTTTGTTCAGATCTGAAAACCCACATTTGGTGCTAGAAACTCTATATGCATATTGGTAAGTCCAGTTTTAAAAAACATTCAATGCAAAAAATTCTACATTCAAATAAAAAATGGAAAATGTTATGCTAAATATATGTTCAAATCTAATCCTATGCTTAAATTAGATTCCCATCTACATATTTGGTGAGAAAAATTCTATATGAATGCCTAACATTGATTACATATCATCACATATACATCGAATCCATGCTAAAATCATATATTCAAACATCTAAAATGAAAAAACATCCACTATATATTCTACTGTAGTTGTTATGGCTGATACATAATGGTTAAACGTACAAATATTAATAACGGAACTACGTTACTTTGTTTCATAAATTCAATTCACGAACATGTTTGCAAAAAATCTATATTTACTAAAAGCGTTTACTGCAAAACTGAGTCAGCTGCGTTTCCTAAAGGAACACCTTGTTTACACATTAAACCAAAAATTGTGTCTTTATTATGAGGGGAAAGCAATTTTACTTCATGAGTATCTATAAGTGTATGAGCTGATTTTGTGTGTGTGTGTGTGTGTGTGTACATGTGAGCGTGTTTGCATGTTCACTCTTTCATGTCTGTTTTGCAGTGTGTGTTTGTGGCTGTCCAGTACTGACCCTGGGGTCAGTTTGAAAGGCTCGGTCCTGAATGGGGCCTCTTGAGCCTCTATCTGTGCTTTGATAGCTCTCTCTCTCCTCGCTTACACACACACAAACACATACACACGCACACACACACACAAACACACAACACCTATTTACACCTGCCGCGTTTGATCATCAATTAAGTGCTCCTTCTGAAGGCGTCTGCATCCCCCGTGCACTGCCTCCCCCCCAATCAATCCTCCACACTTATTGATGTCTAGATTGTTATCGGCTCTGACGGAAACCCAAGCACTTTCAGAACAAAAAAATGAAATGCAATCCTCTTCTTCTCCATTTAAATTGTAGGTGTGTATAAGTTTAAACTGTAGGTGTGTGGAGGACATGAAAGGTTACTCTGTATGTAACACACTCTCGGGCATTAAAAAGCATTGTCGCATGTCCTCGTTTAGCTGTAATGATACTAGCAGTTTGTTTAGTGTCCCTATGGGACAAACATCAACTCAGATAACACAACACACTAACAAGCCATTCCTGAGTATGTCACTGGTGTGAATATTGTGCCCAAAATATAATCTTACTGCTGTATTATGGTAGCTATGGGTTATATGGGCTATGGTGCTTAGCATTATGTAATTATACAAAAAATGTAATTATACTAAAACAATATAGCCCATTTAACCCATAGCTACATATACAGTACCGAGCAAAAGCAATGTGCTACTGTACGTTAACTTTCTGTGAGGTTTGTAGAGGCAGAAAATGCTTCAGACATATGATTTCTATCGCTCTATCACTGTGAAAAATCCTGATTTCTCTAGAATGGCATATTTCACATCAAACCTTGACTATGTTTACTGTGAATAATTCAATTGAGCAAAAATCCATAACACTTCCCTTCAAGCCTAGATATTTTATTTGTAGTTGCAGTACTGAGTCTTGAGTCACACCTCACTTATTTAAATTTGGCTTTAAATAATTTTTGGCGTACTGAATTGACGAAATGAAAGAAATAGGAACTGTTTTAGTGCAACAGGCTGCAAAGTGAATAAAGAACATTCTTTGATGTTCCAACCACTCGGCATTCAGCACCACCAGTATACTGATCACCGCCTGATCATCTGAAATCATCTGCTCCTGTTTCTTCACTGGTTCAGGCCATAAGTTAGATGTGCTTTTTTTTGCTTGAATGATTGATACATGGGTCACTGTGAGGCTTAACAAACAAAAAACATTCCTCTGAAACTGGTCAGGTTCAGGGACTGGACTGAAAATAAGAGTCTTTGAAAGTCCTTCAGGAAGCCTGGAGAACTATTCTTCAAGATAACATTAAAAATAAAAGATAGTCTGGATCTTTGGATGCAAACTTTGCACAGCACTGTAGTTAATACTGAAACCCCCAAAATATAGACAAAAGCATAAAGGGGGTCAAAATGACGTGTTGGGACTGGACAAATGAACGCTTCTATAATGACTGATGCAGGAAGCAAATTCTAATAAGAGACAAAATGCTTTGAATTCTATATTCGAATAAAAATTTGACAATTTCATGCAAAAATTCTATGTTTAAATCTAATTCTATGCTTTGATTGTTTGTTCAGATCTGAAAACACACATTTGGTGCTAGAAACTCTATATGCATATCTACAATTGATAAGTCCAGTTTAAAAAAAACGTTCAATGCAAAAAATTCTACATTCAAATAAAAAATGGAAAATTTTATGCTAAA
This sequence comes from Brachypetersius altus, assembly GCA_037974465.1. NCBI lineage: Eukaryota > Metazoa > Chordata > Actinopteri > Characiformes > Alestidae > Brachypetersius > Brachypetersius altus. The sequence continues at coordinate 11,981,203 of JBBPDB010000001.1, forward strand.
TATATGTTCAAATCTAATCCTATGCTTAAATTAGATTCCAATCTAAACTTACATATTTGGTGAGAAAAATTCTATACGCATGCCTAAAATTGATTACATATCATCACAAATACATCAAATCCATGCTAAAATCATATATTCAAACATTGGACAATTGCATAAAGAATTCTACATTCATATCTGAAATATACATTCACATTCACATTCACTATATATTCTACTGTAGTAAGTATATATTGTACTGTAATAAGAGACAGAATGCTTTGAAGAAATGATCCACATACTGATTTTCTTTTTCAGGAGAAAACTAAGTAATATGGAAATGAAATTGGCCAGTCTCACAAGTTAGGGGGTTAAAGAATACATAAAATATAATAAAACATTTTTTTCACTGCACAGCTCAACACTGGACATATCAGAATATGAAAGTCTCTCTGCTGCCCTGGACTGCTTTCATTAGAACAACTCTGGCTCCTGATACACACACATACACACAAACACACACATGGCAGGACACGCGTCAGCACTGTAGCCTCTTGCTCATGTGTGTCCATCATTAATCTGCAGATGATTGATGACTGGCATTGAGGAGAGAACAAGCTGTGAAGGAGTGAACGCATGAGTGCCTCTCTCTCTCTTTCTCTCTCTGTCTCTCTCTCACTCCACACATACAGAAACATAGACACATGCAGACGCACACTCACACACATACACACACACACACACACATATATGTGTGTGGGTGTGATATATGTATGTGTTTACATATATATGTGTGCATGTGTGTATGTGTGTGTGTGTGTAATTTTTCCTCTCCCCGCCCCCTTTTTTTATGATTTCCAACTTCCTTATTATTCATCCCCTCCCCTCCTCATACACTAAATTCTGACTGCTGGGAAGTAGAGAGAGAGAGAGAGAGAGAGAGGGCCAGAACAGGAGTCTGCAGCACCACCACAAATGAAATCAATTTGAAAAGCGCTCGGGTAATTGGTTTCTAAACAGAATTCTGTCATGACCGTCTGCTACCTGTTTCCATTTGGCTCTGGCGTGAAAATAACTCCCCGTACAGAGATGACAATAAAATCACCTTGTTCCTAATTCCGCGCTCCTTTCTTCCAATCAGCCAGCTCAGACAGCGTCGCTGGCTGGTGTGAGGACATCTGCATTTGCACATGCACACGTACACACGCACACGCACACACACACACATATGCAGCAGCCGTGACCCTGTGGGAGGCCTCCCAAACCTCAGTGCCAAGCACAGCTGATAGGTGTGATCAGCGCCACACGCACAACAATTTGCACAACGCAGCAAACAGCTCAACATTTCTGCAATTAGTTTCTTTTTTTTCTTAGATTCCAAGGAATCTGTTTATATGTTGTTTGTCAAAAATATGTCAGTGACACGTCCTCTCATAGGAGCTGAAGATGAAAATAACATCAGAGAGATACTCACAAACAGGTGTTTTGAGGAATAGCTTGCATGGAATAAGCTGTAAGGTAGATCAATGGGTAGGATATGTGCCTCTGGACCAAGAGGTCCTGGGTTCGAATCCTACCTTCAGCACCGCCACTGGGTCCCTGAGCAAGACCCTTAACCCTAAGTTACTCATCAGATGAATTTGATGCTGAAATAATTTCTAGGGTCTGTTATGATTATGATAAGTTTAAAATAAAATACATATTTCTACAAACCAGGCCAGTACTCACTGACCAGTTCTACACTGGTACAGCTCAGACACACATGGCTAGACATGCAAAGTGTTGTTGGATTGGACAGGCTTTGTAGAATGGTGACAAAATACCTAAATTCATGTTGCTGTATTCAACACTCCCTGTGTTCATTTGTGTATATGGATACACTGTGTTTCTTTTACTCTGCAACTCTCCTGTGGCACCTACATGTGCCTACATTTGTATGTGTGCCTCTATGTGTGTATGTATTATTGTAAAAAAAAAAAAATCAACCAAAAAATTGTTCTAAATTTAGAATGCATCACTCATTTTTAATGCCGTTAGTGGTGGTGAAATTCTTAAGGTGGTGAAATTCTTAAACTGTTCCATTTCAGCAGCACAGTATGGAAGCTCCACCTTTTGTAACTTCTCTGAAAGATCTCCACAATGTTTCATTTGACTAAAGCTCATCCAGTTGTTACCAAAACCGGTAACTTTGAAAATTTTCAACAAATCATTGAAATATGGGATCTAAAACTTTATATCACAGAATGTTATGTTACACTTCATTACACATGGCACATTAAATCAATAAATCAGCCTTTGAACGAGTTGGGAAAAACAAAAACAATGCATTTATTGTCAAAGTACAGAACTACGTCTGTAATTAATAATCAAATAACCTCTTTCTATAGAGAATCAGAGATTAGTCATGAGATGATGAGCCATGACTGCTTTTAAACCTTAATATTCAGCTAGCGAATGATGTTATTTTTTCTTCTTCTTCGTTCTTTTTAATGCTCCAGTTTCTATAAACATCTCACAACATCACAGTCTCAACCTCGGCGGAGGCGACTAAAATTATTTGAACGGTGATGCTTTATATCTGCATAATTTCATTACTCGCAATCTGCAGAACAGAGAATCTTTGTACACATGCAAACAGACACGCAAACCACACACACACACACACACACACACACACACACACAAACACCTCCTGCTGGTGAGCAGGGCACCTGGTGCGGAGGGGGTTAATGAGTGAGGCTGCAGTATAAAGGCGGAGGGGAAATGTCCAAATCAAAAAGTCAACAAGTTTTTCCAGCCACCAAACGCCACACTGATGCCTTTTTGACACGCCTTGATAGGGAAATGCATATGCATGAGGTAAGCAACTTCTGATCCCAAACAAAGTAAAGCTCTGGCTTATGAAGATTGTGAGAGCGTTAATGACTTCTTCGTTTTAAGCCCGCATAAGAAAGCCAGATTCCCTGTGCTTGTAGTCCATGAGAATATTTAATACCGTTATTAATCATTTTTAATCCGTTTGCTTTTAATTAAGAAACAGCATGTTGCTGTCCTATCAGCGCGTGCCAGGGTGCAGATTAATTGTAGCTTAAGATAGCTCGCCTTGATTGGTGTAATGTATTAGCTAACAAGACGCCAGCTTCTAAAGATACTTGTACACTACCTTGGGAACTTGGCTCCACTCCAGGGCTTCTCCCCCTGCATACCGCCCCCCCTTCCGCTCGTCCTATCTCCCTTCTAGCTCGGCTCCTGTTTGAAGGCTGGGCTGGAGAGCTGGGGACACTTCTATCATCTCAGCATGGCGCTTTATTTGTACCTTCATTACTGGGCTGCCAGCGTCCGCTCCCAGGGCGAAAGCCGGCACTGTGTAAAGAAGCTTTCTGCTGACAGAGAGGAGGCCCGACCCCGTCCTGCCTGTCTGGGCCCCTGGGGGCATTTTCTGGACCATGGGACTGGAGGGAGGGGGCAGGAGAAGTCACACCATGCAGTCCTTCATCTACACCTCCACAGGGGGGACTACAGTACAGAGGCAGCTGGCTGGGGTGTCTGTAGCTGCCAGGCTGGTTGAGGTCACGTAACGCAGGGCAGGAGGGGCCACTACAGGGCAGAAGGGGGTGCCACGCATGGGGATGTGGCACTGATCTCAGTGTGAGGGAGGAGGAGCCGCCCTAGAAAGCTTTATGCACAAACACAGAGGAAGGAAGAAAGAAAGGGAAGCTGGTTAATAGACTGCTAGGCAGCAACACTGTTTCATAAGGGAGTTCTAAACTACAGGTCGCATACATTTTAGTCTAAAACTGAGAAAGTAATGTATCTGGCTTTTACAATTAACAAACATTTAAGCACATACTTACACTGAGATGTTATTTTTTTTCCCGAAAGCTTTATTTCATGTATTTGGATATAAACCATGCAATGAATATATATTTGTTCTGCCATTTGAACCCAGATGCTAATTATAACAACTGGGTTCTTTACAAAAATGAGTATAAGCTCGGACTGGGGTAAAACACAAAGCAGTGGCCACAGTATAGACAGGTATAACAACATAAGAAGTATATTGGGTGGAGGTGGCCTAGTGGATAGGATACTTGCTGCTGGATCAAGAGGTCAGCATACCACCAGTGGGTACTTGAGTAAGAACCTTAACCCCAAGCTGCTCCAGGTAGACCGTCCCCTGTAGTTAGGGAATATAAGCCATTTTTGATTTAAACAAAAAAAAACACTGCTGTTGCTTTTGGACATCATTTTTGTATCTGCAAAATGTTTTTTTAAAAATTCCATTCATCATGAAATTGTCTCCCTGTGTAAACAGCATCTGTCATCTTCAAACAGTCAGGAATTGGAAAGCAGATAAACATTTGTTCAGACAGTGATGATACAAACAGGGACTAAAAAGATGACTGTACACAGGGATGTCACTAGGATGGAAAGACAAGGGGGGCTTCGCCCCCAGGATTGTAGGCAGGAATTAGCGTGTATAGGGCTGAAAACCTATTCACCAAACCTTTCCTTTCACTTAAGGAAACAAGTAAAGTTAAGCTGTGAATAGTTATTGTCACATGCTCAGTATTGTTCTTTTGAACTGAGTACAAACGTCGCTACCAGAGAAATAGTACTAAATGGGCTCCGGTTGCTACTCGCTAACAAGTAGCTACGTGTAGCTTTGCCTGGGTCCTAATGCCCGCCTGCTACCTACAGCAGCTTCAACAGCCAGTACATGATTTTAATTAAATAATGATAGACTTATTATTTTTCATTTCAATTCATAGTCTTGTTTCTATTTGTAAAGTGCGTATCTGCGCTCAGTGATATCTTGTATAAAATATTTGGATATATAATTTAAAAATAGTAGAATAATTACTATATATTTAGGGTGGCTTGGGATCATTTTGCGAGGGCTTCAGGCCCCACAAAATAGACCTAACGACACCCATGACTGTACACCCTCACCCTCTCTACATTCAAAACAGACAGCCTTGGAAAGGCTCCTCCCAACATACCCGATCCTAATTAATTAAACAACAAATTAACAAGCCTTCCCTGGGCTGAACTGGGTATGTAAGAGTTTGAGGTTAGAGAGGCCTCCAGGACAGAGGTTAGGAATAAAATGTTCTTGTATTTTCCCCCGTTTCCATGGTTATGTAGTTGTGTATGTTCTCCTTGTTCTATGTTTGTGTTTTTAACTCTGCCCTAGTCCTGCCTCCTCCTTAGTGTTTTCATCTGTTCATTTGTAACCGCACCTCTCCCAGCTGCTCCCTGTTCATTCTGTGTATAAGTGTATCTGTCTTTCAGTCTGTTTTTCTTTGCTCTGTATTTTGTCTCTGTTTTTCGGCTTGTTTTTTTTTCTCTCAAGTGTGTCTCTGTTCAGTCCAGATCCAAATCTTTATTCCATTTCTTTCTTCTTTATTTTTTTCAGTTTATTCTTAGTTATTCCCTATGTTCATTTAGTGTTCTTTTTATTTGTTGTTTAGCATATTGTTTCCTGTTTACACACCTACATCAAATCATTACATGGAGCCACTAATCTGGTACATATAACCCTCAAACTGTAAGTTACAGTAATCTTTCATAGCAACAGCTAAGTAGATCTACATGCCAGTGGAAATGCACTATACTTTGCATAACCTGAGTGGAATTATTGCAAATAAAAGCCTATATGCAGTCATCACCCTGTCAGTACTAAACCTACATCCATGGAACATCTGGTTCCACCACAGCATCAGCATCCTCACAAATGAATGCTATACTGAGAGAAAACACCCTAACAACAAAATCTCTCCATCACTTCTTATTCTGGTCTCGACTGAATGTCATGTGTCGTGTTGCAGAGAAGGCTCTCCGCCCCTCTGAAGCACAACCGAGTCACCGGCTGGTTTCTGCACTTCATGCTTATCCAGCAGCAAGAAGGCAAAACAGATTTAACGCCCCCTTAAGACGGCTAAGGCAGAGAAGAGAAAGGAAAACATCAGAGCTGGTCTCTCTCGGCCGGCTGCTGCAGAAAAGGCTGGGCCAGATCGTCCTATGCTGTTTTGGACACTGTGCTTGAGCAGAATGTTCTTAACATTACATACTTACCCTCCCCCAGGACTGAAAATAGAGCATCTGTTTCTACGTCGTGACTAAGATGACATTTTACGACTCCACTGGAAAGGCACAATCTTGTATCACTCCTATCATAACTTCCAATCATTTCTCAATATTTTGCTTTGAATCACCTTGTAGGTGTGAAAATAGTATTTATGTCTACCAAACTATCTCATCTTTGGTATGCTGAGTAGACTAAGAATGGGAACAAATGTTTTACTGTGACAATCTGCTAGCTTCCTAGATAAAGGTGTTCCAACCACTCAGCACCACCAGTATACTGATCACCGCCTGCTCATCTGGAATCATCTGCTCCTGTTTCTTCACTGGTTCAGGCCTTAAGTTATATGATCTTTGTTATTCTTGAAAGATTTATTCGTAGGCCACTGTATGGCTTAACAAACAAAAAACA
>JBBPDB010000001.1:12027055-12037228 GCA_037974465.1 Brachypetersius altus
ATAAAACTTAAGAAGAACAATAGTGTGCTTCCTCTGCAAGCACACTAATAAAACTTAAGAAGAACAATAGTGTGCTTCCTCTGCAAGCACACTAATAATGAATAACGTGAACACTTCAGGAATACGGGCTAAAGTATTGCCTCACAAAACTGAACTGCTGTGGCTGAAAAGTTGCATCTCGTTCTAAAAACTTGCCTCAGAGATTTATCATCATATCTGACTCAGCTTCACCATGACAGCCTCTCTCTCTGTGTACTGTGTGACAGAGTGGAGATTATTTATTTTCTGTTTACTCAGAATTCACTGATTGGATGGAGACATTCAGTGTTTGTTTAGGGGCTCATTTGCATATTGCAGATATGAAGCACTCTTATCATGTTCAGCAAAGCCAGGGTCAGGATAACAATATATAACTGATATATTGGCATATATTGGGTAAATTCAGTGGTCAGACATGTGCAAATTAAGTCCACTAGCGTCCCCCCAAACCCTGAATTTTGCCCCCACTCAGGGCCTGAATTCTCACAATTTAGCAGAAGAGTGTGAGAGGGTGTTATTAGCTCTGTTTTGTTTTTGTTGTTGTTTTTTGAGTTGCTTATATGTGCTTCACACCTCCAAATCCTGTCATCTGAAGGCTGCATGTATGAAAAGGCGACAGGGACGGATTTTGGATTTGGAGGTGGCCGAGAACGTGCTGTTTTCTGATGAACACTGTGAGTTAGAAGGAGAAACACAAACGCAGAGCCGCTTTACTTGGGAAGAAAAAGAGAGACACCCATGGGTCAAACCCCAGCACTGCATGGATAGAGTTGTCTTCTCTGGCTGGTTTCTTCTCAGAGCTATGAGCCGAGCCTGGAGTCTCACTGACAGGAGCAATATCAATTCAATTTTAGACTGAAAACAGTAGAAAAGGTTTCCTGGAAAAGTTTCTTGGAAAAGAACATACTTACTTACTACTTCCCTACACACTTGGATTTTATTATTTACTCTAGAACTGAAAGGGAGACAACCACATCTTTTTGGTTCTGCTTATCAGGCACCATACAAAAACCTGTCAAGATTTACTTTGACATGTCTAGACATGTTTTGTTTTGCACAGCTAATCATTTCTGAGGATCCTATGGACTTAAAAGAAAAACCGGTATTGTTTTCTTTTCTTTATGAGCCTATTAAATGGTCACTCCTCACTCCTATATCTCACAAAAAGCACATAGTTACAGAATAAGACATGATGTAACAGGCCTGGGATGAGAGAGGGAAACTCTCAGAGGGAAACCAGGGCAACAAGAACATTTTGGACCCTATTCAAAAACAAATACACTCAGTGTTCTCTGTCTGTTCTGTATCTCAGAAAAAAAGTAGTTTACTAGCTTTCAACATTGTGTAAATGTATCACAAGGAAATGTAAACAATATATCACACAATGAAATGATGTACATAATATGGAATGATGTACACGTTGTGACACAAGGAATGCATACAATGTATCACATAATGAAATGATGTACACAATATTTCGCACAATGAAATGCAAACACAATGTATGGTTTTCCACTGTACTGTATTAACCCACACAGATTTTAGCCTTTAATGGTTTTTTTACACAAATTCTGACCTAATGGAGAAAACATTGTAATTTCACTCAAGTACTAAGAAATTGGCTTTACTAGCAGACCAAAACGCAACGTTATTGTGTCTAAGAGTGTTTGGAAAGTCTTGGTCTTGGAGGCCAACCCTCCTAAAGAGAAGAAAAGTGAACGAGATCAGAGGACAGAGCTGAAGCTGTAATACTTTTTCTGCTCGTGCCGAACCTGCAGCGGTGCTCCCTCATCCTCTCTGTTGGCCTCAGAGCCTCAAGAAAAGGGCGTGCAAAAGAAAAAAGTATTTTTTTTGACTGGAAAAAAAGGAATCATTGTCCATAAATCCACAACTGTAATGATTCTATTATACAGAGGCAAGAATGAGCTTGCCTTACAGCTACGGTGGTAAGTGTTAATTAAGGAGGTTGAATACAATGCACTGCAACTGGATCCTTATTTAATGCTGTCTGGCAACTCTAAATAGGGAGAAAATGAAATTCTCCCTCGCCTCCCAACTCCTCGCTACAGCCACTTTCCTGTTTATGGGACCAGAATTACAAAATCACATTACTGTTTCCAGCTGCAAATGTGTTATTGTGCATATGCAACCACTGTCTCCCAGCAAATGGGACGTCTATATTGTCGGTGCAGGCTGTGGACACAATCACACAGACTCATCTGTGGTTCTGGTTCTGCACTAATGAAATGCGGGGTTATAAATTCAGGCCACGAAAAAGTGCAAAAAGTGGTTTAAGCTTTTAATTTAAATGCCAGTTGCATTTCCGGCAAGAAAACTATATGGTCTCTTTCATTACTAAAGGATGTAAATGTAGAAACATAATGTATGTCGGGTTTAACTACAGTTAGACTGAAGAACTCTCCTGATTCTTCACAGAAAACACATCCACAATGTAAACTGTACATCCGGCAAATGAGCCGTTGTGGTTTATTTGCAGCTCTTGTGTAGAACCATTACAGAAAAGTATAATGACGATCAGTATTTTAGGCACCCTGTAAAATCTGACGTATACTGTGGTAGTTCAACACCACTCTGCATTTTCATAACAACTGGCATTAACCTACATAAACATTTATGATTTTATGGCTTATTCTAAGCATCATTTGTCATAAATGCTCATCTTTGATGTTTTTCCCCTTAAAGAATGTTAGGTGACATACAAAGAACCGGAAAACTGTTTTACTGTATATGACAGTTTGCGAGACTTTGCAAGACTATTCCCCGTTAATAAAATGTTTATTTTCATAACATTTTATTAAAGCTGTGACACTGTGATACACTCTGAGTAACTCATACTGCATTCAGTTTTATGCTTTTAAAACATTTATAAATATAGATATATTTATGACTGTAGAGTTATATTGACCAACTCTACAGACAATAATTTGATTCTGCTGGGACTGGAACAAACCACACTGACAAACCGCACACTGTGATCAGACAAACCGTACACTGTGTTCAAACAAACCACACACTGTGATCAGACAAACCGTACACTGTGTTCAAACAAACCACACACTGTGATCAGACAAACCACACACTGTGTTCAAACAAACCGCACACTGTGTTCAAACAAACCGCACACTGTGATCAGACAAACCGCACACTGTGTTCAAACAAACCACACACTGTGATCAGACAAACCGCACACTGTGTTCAGACAAACCGCACACGTTGATCAGACAAACCGCACACTGTGTTCTAAAAAAAGAACTGCACACTGTGTTCAAACAAACCGCACACTGTGATCAGACAAACCGCACACTGTGATCAGACAAACCGCACACTGTGTTCAGACAAACCGCACACGGTGATCAGACAAACTGCACACTGTGTTCAAACAAACCGCACACTGTGATCAGACAAACCGCACACTGTGATCAGACAAACCACACACTGTGTTCAAACAAACCGCACACTGTGTTCAAACAAACCGCACACTGTGTTCAAACAAACCGCACACAGTGTTCAGACAAACCACACACTGTGTTCAAACAAACCGCACACTGTGTTCAAACAAACCGCACACAGTGTTCAGGCAAACTACACAGTGTTTAGCTTCGCTATGATACTGGAACTGGCAGTCTGTTGAGTTTAGTTGTGATTATGATTATGGTTAATTACTTTTGTGGATGGCAGTGCATATAAACAGTAAATCTCTACTTTAATGTGGATCAGCAGTCACAGAATTTTTCTGAGAACCGATCGAATAATTGTTCAAACTAACGTGGAAACTGCTGATACAGTATTTATGCATTTTTTGCCTTGTCCACCATACCCAGGTAGATTTCCATATAAAAATAATTACATCTGTTTTGGTACTGTCGAGAGAACACGAAGAAGAAAAATCTGTAGGCAGGTTTTTCACTATATGCAGGTGCTCTTGGAATGTAACCACCGCCATGTGATATTGTCAGGGCTGGGGTCAGTGACAGTGGGTGACCGCTAGAGGCCTCCCTTATTTAAGTTGTGTTTTCTTTTGTGGCTTTTATTATGTTATTGCTTTCAGCTGTTTTGAGTTTGCGTTTAGTTTGGAATAGGACCGACCTGTGTTGTTGGTCAACCGTCATTCACCCCGTCTGATTTGCTGTGTTTGCTCCAGTCTCCTTTTGGTTAGAAATATAGTCTTTAAGTTCGGCTCTCATGCCAGAATGATGCACTTCAATTACACGTGGTGTCAGTGTGCTTGCCTGGTGTGCAAGGAGAAGGAGTCACAACGGGACAGCTATTTATATTTACATTGCTTTATTATTATTATTATTAAAGGGTAGCAACAAACTTTTGTACAAATAATGTTTATGGTAGGTGTAGCTAATAAATGGCATGTTTGTGTGGGTCCATGGTTATTGTACCTAATAAAAAGAAAAACTTTTTGTTTGTCATTTTGTTCTCTAAGTGTAAATGTATTAGTTTTGCTTAAATCACAATATAAAGATGATGTAACAAATGAAATTTAACATAAAATTGTATTGTGTTCACCCTGCAGGTCACAGCTACAGACATGGCTGATATGCTGAAAAGTCTTAACCTGCTGGAGAGTCTGAAAGAGTCTATTGAGAAGAATAACATTTCAGACATAAAGGATGCTGTTGAAGACATGTTGATAAGTCGTATCAACATTGCAGTGATGGGAGAGAGGGGAGCTGAGAAAGCAGCGTTTATTAACTCTCTCAGAGGTCTTGGTGTTGGGGATGAAGGAGCTGCTCTTTGTCCCTCCACTGCAGCTCCAGAAGAACTAGCTGTGTTCCCAAATCCAAAGCATCCAGATTTCCGACTATGGGACCTGCCCATTGTTTCCAGCGACCTCTCTTTTGACGCTGAGAATTATGTGGAGAGATACAAAATCTTACGGTATAATGCTGTTTTCATGACCTTCACGCAAACCCCCAGCCCAAACATGGTCTCAGTCTGGAGGGAGGCGCGATCAGTGCAGAAAGACGCTCTGTACTTTGCCTTGTTGGCGTCTGAGAAGGACACTGAAAAAACCCTTGAGGCTAAAAAGAAGGCCAGTTTGGAGGCACTGAAAGCGGAGGGAGTGTCTCTGCCCAAAGTGTTCCTTGTGTGTCCTTCTGCTCTGGAAAAGCTGGAGTTCCTAAAGCTCTTAGAGGTAATGCAGGGTGACCTTCCAGAGATCAGGGCTCATGCATTTCTGCTGGCTCTGCCAACATTTTCCAGCGCTTTGGTGGTCCAGAAGAAGGAAGCCTTCAAGGCTCTGGGATGGGCGGCAGCCTCGCTGTCTGCAGGGGTTTCTGCGATTCCTGTGCCCCTGGTGGCCTCCATGGTGGACGCCAGCGTTGCGGTGCGTATTCTAACAAAAGCCCAGATCTCTCTTTGCCTGGACGATGAGTCTGTGGAGAGGTTGGCGCGGCAGAGAGGCATCGAGCCGAACAAGCTAAAGGGACTGCGAAGCTGTCTGCTGTCTGTGGAGATCAGCAAGAGTGAGGTGAAGAGGAGGCTGTCAGTGGCGGAGAAAGAAAACAGCACTACCACCACCAGGCTAGTGGAGCTGGCCATGCCACACCATGCCAGATCCGTCAGCCGCTCTTTCACGGTCATGCTGCAGGCCATCAACTCCGCCATCGATGACATGAGTGCCGACGCTGATAAGATTGTAGCCATGATAACAGAGGTTTCTCAGTGACCCACGATTGTCTCAAAGGGGGGAATATTTCATGTTTTTCTAATATAATCATGCTGAATTCAGTAAGTGAAGGCATCTGTTGATGCGACAGTAATGCATATAGAAGGAATTCAAATTAATTCATCAATTTATTTATAAACCCAAGGTCACTTTACAGCAGTGACGGCTGCTCTAAGACCACAAGAGAAACTCTGTTTCCTCTGCTATGTCAGAATACGTATAAACGTATTTATATTGGATTTTATAAAAGTGCGCTAGAACGTGTTCAACTCCATGACTAGCTCGTTCAGAATCAGGTATTTATTGTGGACTGTTTGATGTGATTTTCTTGTCATACATTTCCATGCAGCATAGCATTAAACCCTCCTGAATCGCAGCTTCACTGCAGCTCTATGGCCGCACAGAGGAGCAATTTTCACTGTAGCTAAGCTGGACGGTGATTGGATAAATGCACCAAAAAGCTCGGCTTCTCTGGGAGTGAATGGAGCAGTGGACGGGCCAAAACGCTGGGCTGCTGCATGATGATTGGAGGAGCTGTTTAAAGGGCAGAACCACTATTTTGATTGACAGCATGTTTTAAGCATACACCAGTACTACAGAGATTCGAGTTCAGTCCCATGCGGCTTTGCTGGTGAAGTTGTAGAACAAACTGCTGCACTCTGTGTTGTTTGCTGGTGATATAAACCATTTTTGTTTGTACAAATAATTCTTTAAATAAAAAACATTAGCTTTCTTGACTTTGCTGCTTGTTTCAGCATTGTAAATTTAGTTCATTCATATAATTAAAGTAACTTGTGGAAGGGGAAACTAGCCAGCTAGCAAACTGTGCATAATGGCAGAACCAATGGCATAATTTTGGCAAAACCATCTAGTAGTCTTCCTTACAAGGAGAGTCTCAGGATTAAACAGCAGGACAGACCAACGCCCAAGACTGATCTGGTGCAAAAATCAGGAAAAAATATAGTATTTTCAGATCTCCTGGTTTGACAAGGTGCACTGGCTTGGCTTGAAGTGCTGTGACAAACAAAATGTACTGTTGACCTCTTGATGAAACCTTCTCAAAATTTACATACAAATAACATACAATTAATTTTATGATGAAGGCCTAATTATGATGAAGGCATCTGTTTCAAAAATAGGTTAAACAGGTTGGTTAGTGAGTGGATAACCTTGCTGTCTTTAAAGCAGGAGAATGCGGTTTGATTCTCTTAGCTCTTAGCTCTGCACAAGTCCTCTGTATTGCACTTAATTTCTTTGCAAAGGGAAGTTTTCTGTATGATATTAGTGACGCTGAACATGTTTCCAAGGCAACCGTCAGACATGTGACCCTTGCACTCAAATGCTTACTGTACACGTTTGTGGTGTTTCCTAGTCACAGACCCAGTAGAATCATCAAGGAAGAATTTCACAAAAGTGCAGGTATCACTCATCACTCGTGTTCAGTAAAATGCGTTATGATATGAAGCATTAATCCGTTCATGTGATAAGAGACTGAGTTGCTACACTTTTAGCATTACCACACAAAACTACTAACTGAAAGCTTTAAAAGTTTCATTTAATTTTTCTTTCACCTGTCTTCTTCAAAATGCTAAAACAAATTGGCAAGCATCTTTCCAATTGTTCTCAGTCCTCAGTATATTTCAGGATTTCCAGGTGTGATTGGCTGCATAACTGGAACTCATATTCCAATCAAGGCTCCATCAGTAAATGAAGGAGATTATGTAAACAGGAGGTCTATCCACAGTATCAGTGTGCAGGTAGGCTTATTTTTTAAGGATTTATGACTTTTAGTATTACAAATAGATGACAAGTCAACTTCCCTGTACAGCTGCTGCAGCTAATTACTGTTCTTCTGTGAAGATCATCTGTGATGCAGCCCACATTATCACCAATGTGGAAGCAAAATGTCCTGGACCTGTGCATGACTCCAGGATTTTCCGTGAGTCTACACTAAGCACTCGATTTGCCCGTGGTGAGCTTAAATACACAGTACAGCTATATTCTAACTTGTATAATATCATGTTTCGTTATGTTGCAACTGAACCTTTAAACTGAGGTGGTGGTGGCATAGTGGGTAGGATACTTGCCTCTGGACCAAGAGGTCATGGGTTCGAATCCTACCTTCAGCACACCACCACTGGGTTCCTGAGCAAGACCCTTAACCCCAAGTTGCTCCAGGGAGAGACTGCCCCCTGTAGTTAGGGAATGGAAGTCGCTTTGGATAAAAGCGTCTGATAAATGCCGTAAATGTAAATGTAACTGTGTTATAACCTGGCTCACTACAAGACACCAGCCATGGTGGAGATGAACACTGGCATGCTCAAGGCCCGTTTCCATTGCCTTCGTTGCCATGTTTTTATTTGTGATTTTTTTTAAATTATGATTTAATGTAAATAGTCATCCGATCAATGAATAGTATTGTTTAGTCTATATATTTTACTATTATTTTCACTATTTTGTCTCGTGGCAACCATGGCAAGAATAAAGCAGACCGCCCGCAAATTCGCTGTTATGAAGGTTCCCAGAAAGCCGCTGCCGCTGAAGCCCTCCGGCAACCGGTGGCGTGAGGAAATCTGACCTACGGGCCCGGCACCGTGGTTCCGGGAGAAATCCGCCTTTACCAAAATTCCACGGAGCTGCTGATCCACATGCCGCCCTTCCAGCGCCTGGTGCGTGAGATCGCTTCCAGAGCTCCGCCATCATGGCCCTGCAGGAAGCCAGTGAGGCTTTTCTTGGTGGATCTGTTCAAGGACGCATGTCTGTGCGCCATCCACGCTGGGAGAGGCACCACAATGCCTGGAGATGCTCAGTTGGTCCGCTGTATTTGTGGAGAGCGGCTTGAACTAATTGCGCTTGTGGTCCCTAATACTTCGGCTGTCGTGCACGGGGTTCTTGCCCTGGACATCCTGCTATTTAGTAGTGTGCACTTTAAGATTTTTGTGTAAAAAAGTGCTATATGAATAAAAATTATTATTATTATTACCCTATGTATATAAGTGGCTGAGGGCCATGTCTTCAGCCTCTATATTTTTAGATTTCATTTTCAATTGCTGCCAAGTCCATCTTGTCCCTGTTGTGTTGCTCCTATTTCAGAAATAAACAGCAAGCACACACAGACACAAACACACACACACACACACACACACACACACACACACAGAGGGAATAGATACAAGGTGTAAATTATGAAAGTGGTACAGGGAAACTTGAATATAGAATGCCAATCTTTCTCATCAGTATTCACGCATTCACTCGGTCGGCAATTTTCTGCCACGCCTGCTGACGCTCTTTAGCGGCTGTCACGAAATTACTTTTCATGGAATATATATTCATAGTCTGCATATGAGCTCATTAAGAGCTCCAGCTCCATTGAAGTCTTTTTGTCTCCCGTGAATCTCTTTATCTGCGTTCCATTGATGCTCTACTCAGGGTTAATTTCACTAACTCCAAGTTAGTCAACCCAGAGTTTAGGTTTAACCCAGAGTCTTCACCCTGCTTTCTGAAACAGGGCTCTGTTCCAGGTTGCTCCTGGATGGTTACGTAACTCGGGTTGTTAGGCACCAGTTAAGGGGATCATCTGTGTCTTCGTTTGTGTTTGAGTCCTGTCCTGTGATTGGCTGCCCGTATCTCATCCCATGTATCTCCAAAGCCAGCCAAAACCAACAGGCTGGCCCTTCAGCAGGCTGGTATCCCCTACATGGCTGCCATGCTTCGCAGAGCCTCAGAACTACTGGGCTCATAGGACGGAGCGTGACTCTATACCTGGACCGGCACAGTTGGAGAGGCTACCTGCACCCCATTTAAAGAACTGTCTCTGTTTGTGTTCTCTGAGAACTGTGACAGCCTAAGTTTCATTAAAACCCCTTATTGCGTTTCCCAAGACTTAGACATCTGCGTCTTCCTTCCCTGTGTCCACCATGACAGCATTATGCACCCTTTATGTTTCATGTCTTTTTCATGTAAAGTAAATATTCCAAACCATATTATGTTCATTAATTGACAAAAAACAGGTTATTTTAATCAGAGCAAACATCATATTCCAATCAGAGCAAATATGGTATTTAGGAATGGTATTAGGAAACTAATGCCTGTTTTTTTCAAGTTTGACTGTATAAAAATGTAGATATAATGACATGCTTTGGTATGCCAAAATAACTTGAGCTAATATTATTTTTCAATAATAATGAAAAAAAAAAACTTAAGTTAGCTGAATTTTAATCATGCAAAATAACTCTGGAAGTTCATATCCACCTGCAAATCATGTTTTAAAGTTCTGAATTTTTAATTGAATCTTTAATTGTCAGGTTTTTGCTTTCAGTAACGGATTTGTGGTTGGTTAGTTTAGTTTAGTTTAGTTTAACATCACTGAATTCCGAGTGGGGTTCGATTTCTACCCTGGGCAACACACCACACCAATAAGAGTCCTTGAACAC
>JBBPDB010000001.1:12044699-12059324 GCA_037974465.1 Brachypetersius altus
TAGATCTTTAAGTCCATCTCATGAAAAATCGGAGCAGAAACAAAGGTGTTGCGTTTATATTTTTGTTGAGTGTAAATATGCTTCACAGCCAGGAGCCAATTTTTGGCACAACAAGGAAATGTGCACAACGGCAAATGCTGAAGGTGGGGGTACCAGAAATGTTGACCTCTTTTTTTTGTTCCTGTTACTGTGTCTTTAAGATTAATGTTTAAATGACCTCTGTTCTGAATGGCTGCCTTGTGTTCCAGCTCTACATTTTGGAGAACACAATGCTTCGAACTTTGTCGACACAGTTTGGGGAAGGTCCTTTTCTATTCCAGCATGACTGTGCCTCAAAGCAAGGTCCAGCCAACACCTTTTAGATAAACTTGAACGGAGATTGAAAGCCAGGTTTTCTCTTTTGAAAAGTCTACCAAGAAGAATGGAAGGGGACCATCTCCATACTAAGGTGTATGTATTTGAGTGCAATGTCATTAAAGTCCCTGTTGGTGTAATGGTCTGGCTTGCCAGTATTTTTGTTCATATTGCCACCCCTTCGCTTCCAAAGGGCCAGGCTTTCTTTAAAACATTTATTTAAAATGAGAGAGAAATTTAAAAGAGAGGAGGAAAATATCAGTTTTCCATGATAAGGACCCTTTAGGTTTCAAGCTGACATAAAACTCTGAAGTGCGACTCTACAAGAGGACTTCCCTGCTCCTGGCTGGGCAGATAATAGGGGCTGTTCTGCTGTCTTTTCTTGTTGTGTATCAGCCGTGTCTGATTCAGTAGCCTGAGCTGTGCTGCAGAGGTCCAGATTAGGTCATCAGTTACCTGCAGTGTAGCCATTCTGTCCCGGCACCAGCAGCCTGTTCGGGGAGTCTCTGAGTGCGATACGAAGCTAATATCTAACATGGGAACAGGATGGGCCTGAGCTGCCTCCACCGGGGCATTTGTCTTTGTACGTGGGCTGCTTTTGCAACACTCACCCCCACCCCCCCACGCACGGCGAGAGGAACCCATCCAGCAAATTCATTATATTTCACTTCCACACCCACTTTTCATGCTGACACTTCCATGAGAGAGTTCGCTAAAAGTCGAGAATCTTCCTGCTGGACATGAGACTTCACACATAAAGCCACGGGAGAGCACCTCTGCAATGAGCAAACAATATTCTAGGAGCTCTAGAGACTCAAAACCGTCTTTTTAAACCCCCCTCCTCTGCCTGGGAGCCTGGGAGGGCAGATTTCTGTAGAACATGTGAATAATCAGAACCAAAGTGTCGCACAGCAAGATAGTTACTCTTGTAAACTCGTAGGCCTCGTGTGGAGGAAGCCAAGATCACAGCATTTGAATAATGTCGGTTGAAGGCACCTTTTTTTCCACCCCCCGTTCCAGCAGAAAGAGATTAAAAATTCTGAAACGTGTAAATGCCTTTAAGAGGCTGGGGCTCGGTGATAAAGCATGACGTGCATCTCTGAGCGAGAGAGAAAGAGAGAGAGAAAGAGAGAGATAGCGAGAGCGAGAGAAAGAGAGAGACAGGGAGAAGGAGAAACACACAGACTTTGGCAAATGTGGTCTCTTCAGGATCTTCTGGGCTGGGATATACCTTCACTTTGACTGCTCGCCTTTTCTCGGCAGCTGGTAAGCCTTCAATTAAATGACGGCTACCTTTTTCAAGTCGCTAATCCTCTTAGCATGGAGCTACCCTTTGCCATGTGCAGTTTCAGTGCCTGGCAAGACAGTGTAGAAACTCTGCAAGCAAGAATTATACCACTCCGCCTCCTCGGGGGGTTAGGTGGTGGTGGGAGGTTGAAATGGCACCTCCTGCAGCCTCAGCAGCCCCTCTTACACTACCAAACACTGCATGACCTCGCGGTGACCAGACGTTTTCGTCATAAATGTCACAGTATATCATGACTGCCACGTTATCATCCCAAGCAGACTCCTCCCGGCCGTCCCGGCCGCCCCGTTCCGCATAGTAACGGTGCGGTAATGAGGTTTCACCAACGAAAATAAGCCCTAAACAGCTTCGTCAGAGGTCACGTGACGGTCGGCGGCACATTTTCGTGCTTGGTGACACTCTTCGCCCTCTCAAAGCCATTTCAGTGCACCCTCTGCCTCCACTCCAGAAGGAAAAGAGGGCAACTTAAGACTGAATCTCGGCTCGCCTGATTGGGAGGTCTACTGCACTTTGCCTTCCCACCAAATTGCCCTACCAATTTGAACTCCCCTACAATTTAGCAAATCCGAGCGAGGAAAATTACCATTGTTAAATATTTCATTTCCTGCAGTGTTCCAGCGTTCAAGATTTGGTTCCATTTCCATCTCAAATTCATTACATCCAAGGAAATGGGTGGGCCCTGAGAAATTACACCCAAACTATGTATGTATATCTTGATGTTCTTGGACATAATGGGCTTGCATCCATTTTGGTAAAAGAGCACTCATAAGTATGAGAAATGAAAAAGAAAGATTAGCAATGATCATTTTCTTTAAACAAAAAAACCCTCAGGTTTTAGCCTTAGTTTTTGTTTAGAACAGTCAGGGCCTTCTGGTGTTGCTGATTCTGGTCTTGTCATGTCTTGACCACAGTTCTCATCCATTTTAGATGCACTGCCATAGAGATATCATGAAGTTCGGACAGTCATGTCAAAAACCTCCATCTCTCCAAAGCATTAGAGTTTTTGTTTTTTTCCTACAACCTGAAAGGACCACATGTGTGGGCAGTAGTCTGGGCTTTGCTATCCTGATGCCATAATAGCATTCTGACAACCTCTATTGAAAAGGTAGCCTTACTGCTGGTCTTCTGACTTCACAAATAAGCTGTGATTGCTAGCTCGCCCTGCTCCTGTCACAGCTCTGGACCATACTTGGCATGTCCCCCTAATGATTGGCCCTGGCGGTGTGCCGCCAAACAGGGCTGGCAAAAGAGGAGCTATGCAGACTAAATGACTGCAATCTAAGCCTGGTCAAAATGGGCCAAACCACATGGCGAGGAGCAGGGGAGGGGACAGGGCTGCCGCTTGGGACAGCTCTGTCACCTCCAGTCACGGAGAATGGAGGGACTGACACATGCTATAATCAAACAGATTTACCTCCACACACACACACACACACACACACACACACACACACAGCCTGGGAACAATAACACCGGACATACAACGCAAACACTCCCAACTCACTGTCCGGCCTGAAGACAGCGACAGCCTAAGGGGGGGGTAGGTGAGTGAAAGAGTGTAAATAACAGGGGGCAGTGACCCGTTCTGGGCGTGGGAATGGACAGACAGGAGATGGAGAGCTAGGTTCAGTGACAAATCTCTGTTCCTTTCTGAATGAAGAGCCTATTGTTAGGTCACCATTGGGATGGTCTTTGAAAATAGTTTCAGCTTCTTTGCCTTAAAAATAAAGGTGGCAAAATAACGGGGGGGAATGGCGTTTACAGAGAAAAACACATTTGGGACAGGTATGGTGGTTCTTCAGTGGGTTCATATTGTGCAAATGTAGTACACTTACTAAATGTAGTACGTAGTTCAAAACTGGCCTGGCTCCTTCTAACCAATCAGCTCTGATCAGATCATGGGTTACAGCTCTGACCACTTCGAGCATCAAGCACAGCCCGACTCCACCCAATTCCTCTCAAAAGTCCAAGACCTGCAAGACTTTCCTCAGTTTTGGAGTCAAAGTGGTAGAACGCCAGAACTGCTGAGACCCTCACTGTCTTCAAACAGCAAGTGAAGACCCTCCTCTTCACTGAGGAGAGCATCTATATCTTCATCTCATAAACTAACATAACACAAAATTCACAGCTAACTAAAAAAACTGCCTCCTGTGTGATTTGAATGTTCTGGTGGTTCTTCCCTGTGTGATCTGAGAAGGTCCTAGTGGTTCTTCTCTCCGTGACTTGAGAAGGTGGACCTCTATCCCTGATAAAATCTCAGTCTACCAACATCTCTTATTGTAAATCTGGGTTTAGTGGTGTGAGGGGCGTGTTTTCTTGTGGACTACAAAGCACTCCCTTATGTCACTCTGGGTAAGAGCTTTGGCCAAACATCGTAAATATAAATGTAAATGTAAACATAAATATTTATGTATATACTTTTATTTCACCCTGTTTACCTTCCAGTCCATACAGTCTGTATATAGAACCTAATCTGCAAAAAAAACAGCCCCTTCTGAATTCTGTTTATGTAAAACTAGCCCATTTACATATATTCAGTTCTACAGATCTTTAGCTCTGCCCTTTCATGCAGGAACGTTTCATCCTGAATTGTTTGTTGAATGAAGGCAGCCAGTCAGAACAAAGGTCATTTACATCCATCTTAAAATCACAATGACAAAAACAGCCTGTTTACTTTTAAATGATAAAGAGAGATTGAAAAATATTTGTGCAAAAATAAATTAAGACTTAATTTTTTGTACATAAGACATGATGCACATTATAAGAGGACAAATACAGATAAAATACAGGATATGATATCAAAAGGTGTATGCAGCTATGATACTTTTATTTTTACAATTTAATGAACCTCCACATAGAGCTAACGTTCTGTTTTTCCTGAAACTATCTTTCCAAATGCAGAAATGTTCTGTTATTTCTGAGACTGTTCAAAACTTCATCTGCAGGAGGTGTCATCTCTACACAAACAGTTCCATCATTGTTTTCTGAAAGCGATAGTCTAAGAGAAGCTCATCAAAGTGAAAATTAAGCCTCGAAATCACCCTGGGAATAACACGGCGATTTAAGATGGCCATGTTTGCTCTCCAGATATGCAAGAAAGAGCAACAGAATGAAAACTGGTAATAGTGAATCACGGGAACAAAATAAGCCATTATCTATCAATATCTCTGTTTCTCATTCGTGATGACGAGGTGAGCCGGGATCCTCTGATTTACTGGCCAATTTTATGGCTTCTCGAAATCCTTTTCAATCAAGCACATTATATTAAAACTGGGCAATCATTTTTTCAGCTTTACTGCAGACGCAATCCATATATCACACACCAAACGGGTGAATGATTCATCCAAGAAACCATATTTTCAATCAAACACATTTTACAAGGGCAAAGCCACTAATTGAATGACTCACCACCAACAGCTAAGCCTGGTCTAAGTAGTTTGAGAGGCGTTTCTTTATTTGCCATGTAAAATCATTTCTGTCTGCTTTTAATTTGAAGTCGTCATTCAGGTTCCTCAGTAGGAGGCCCAAGAATGACACACATACAGCATAAAGAAATGAGCACCGGCTGCTCAGTCACGACTACACTGGAGAGTACTGGTCTATACAGTACTGGGCGAAGGTTTTGAGCCACCTCTCATTTCTTTATATTTTGCTTTGGATCACCGTGTTGGTGCAAAACTACTGTTGTGTTCCTGTCAAACTGTTTTATCTGTGGCATACTGATTAGATTAAATGAAATAAAAGTGATCAAGTGTTTTTAAACGCCTAATGATACCTAATGCAAGTGCCTAGATAAAGGAGTTCCAACCACTCAGCATTCTGCACCACCAGTATACTGATCACCACCTGATCACCTGGAATCACTTACGTATCTATCCACTGCTTCAAACCTTTGTGTTAGATGTGCTTTGTTATGCTTGACTGTGTTAGGCTATGCTCAGGAACTGGGCTGAAATTGAGAAGCTTTGAAAGTCCTTCAGGAAGCCTGGAGAACTGTTGAGACAGGCATACTACTAGTATAGTCAAAATGTTTCAATATTTAAACATACTCAAGTAAAAAGTAAACATTTTAGCAGTGTGATCGAGTGGTGTGTGTGTGGTGTGGCCCAATCGTGATTTATGTGGGATAGAAATAATATATTCAAACATAGCAGGATTTGAAATATAGCGGCAGCGAGAGATGAGATTTGTAACAGGCTCCTTTGAAGGTCGACATAAAACAGTGTAGAGAAAAATGTCTTTGGATGTTTTGCACATTTAAAGACCGCTGTTACAATACAGTGTCTGTTACAACGCTGTATTCACTCACATCAGTACTGCTTCTGCTCCTGTCCCTGAACATTGTTTGTTTTATAAATTATTGTTCTGTTGCTCTTGTGTTATTTTGCCTCTTTCTTTAGTCCTATCCTGCACTTGTGTAGTCTTGTATTGTTCCTTGTGTTGCACCATGATCCTGGAGAAACATTGTGGTCCAGGAGGAACATTGTGTTCTTGGAGGGACATTATGGTCCAGGAGAAACCGTGTGGCCCTAGAGGACTGTTGTGACCCGAAAGGGGCACTTAGGGTCCTTGGGGAACGTAGTGGTACTGGAGGAACACTGTTGTACTGGAGGAACATTGTGGTCCTAGAGGAATGTTGTGGTCCTGGAGGAGTGTTGTGGCCCAGAAGGGAAATTATGGCCCTGGAGGAACTCTGTGGTCCTGGTGGAACACTGTGGACCAGGAGGAGCATTGTGGTCCTGAAGGAATGTTGTGGCACTGGAGGAACCTTGTGGTCCTAAAGGAATGTTGTGGTCCTGGAGGAACCTTGTAGGCCTGGAGTAATATTGTATCATTTCACTGTGTACTGTGTACACAGTTGAAATGACAATGTTCACATATTCATAGTTAACTTGATTTGAAAAGCAGGGTTTTTTTTTTGTTTCAGTAATTCAGTAATAAAGTCAAAACCTCCTCCTAATTATTACTCAACTACAGTCATGAAGTGCATTCATTCAAATTTCTCCTGTGAATACCAAGAGGGTAAAGGTGTTATAGTGAAGAGAACACATTGGCACATCTGTTGCCAGTTTTCCTGAAGGCTGCAAATGCGAAGGTGGCATCACCAAGAGCAGAGGAATAGTCTACATGTGTCTGATGAGTGTGAGCCTGCATTTACGGCATTCATCAGACACTTTTATCCAAAGCGACTTCCATTCCTTAACTACAGGGGACAGTCTCCCTGGAGCAACTTGGGGTTAAGCGTCTTGCTCAGGGACTTGGTGCTGAAGGTAGGATTCAAACCCATGACTTCTTGGTCCACAGGCAGGTATCCTACAGAACTATTTCATCTCAAGAAACATTATTTTTTCATACACAGCTGGAGTTATTATCATTTTTGCTTTTGTATGAACAGGTAATTACATAATCAACAACCCTGGTTTATGCACTTTACATTAGATTTGCATTCTGGATCAATTGGTTCAAGTTTGCAATTTGGACACATTCTTTTTATGTCAATAGCTCAAGAAGTGACCAGTTGTGGGTTTGATTCCTAAGACAACTAAGCACCTCTGAGGTACCCTTAAGCAAGGTTCTGTCCCCACACATTACACCCCTGGCTGCCAGCTGCTTCACTTGGTGAATGGGTTAAATACAAAACATGAATTTTGTGCTGTTCTCACTGTGTGCTGTGATGTGTTCATGTAGAATAGAATGGTCACTTTCACTTCACTTGTAATGTAAAGGATCTCATGTAACCATCATCATAAATTATTATTATCTTCTACCTACAAACACACATGTGGTACTGAATGAAAGTGTGCTTTTGACCGAATTACTCAGCGTTTTAATGCGCTAATTGCGAGAAATGATCAGTGCAAAAATTCCAACATGCTTTTGTTGTTGACGGTGATAATTGTGACTTCTAAGGGTTGCGGATTCTGAACCAGCCATGAAAAAACACGGCGCCACTATTTACAATCTGTGCACGGCTGCACCAATTAGCAGCAATTAACACCAGGCATGAAGCACCTGCATCTTGTTTCTCTGTGAGCGGCGGGCCGGATTCAGGAGAGCCCGTAGTGAGAAAAAACACCTCCCACCCACCCAAAGCCCCCCCCCCCCCCAGATTCAGACCAGAGCACTGGGCTGAAGATGTGTTTACGTGTGTTTCAGGCTTTATCTACACACTGATGATCACTCTGTGCTTTGTCTGTAAATGCCAACCAAACCCACAAGGGTGGGGGGGGCTGGAGAAGAGAGACAGAAGGAAGGGATGGGGCGAAGGATGAGTGGAGATGGGGAGGAGGACAGATGAAAGAAACAGCTGTATACAAATGACAGGCGTGTGCCGCTCGCCAGCACCCGCTGCTAGAGGTCCCAGTACGGTCACCGAGCAGAATCAAAGCACCCAAACCAACCACAATACACAAAGAGCCTCAAACACCCTCTCTCTCTCTCTGTCTCTCTCTTTCTCTCTCTCTGTCTCTCTCTCTTTCCCTCTCTTTATACAAACAGTGAAATGTGACCCTGAATCTCTCCTGAGACAATATCTAGAAAAAAGAGTAAAGAGTAGACTCATATAATAATTTGACAAATGTACCTCACTCTCTCTGCTCCACCACCTGAACCGCATGAATTTGTGTCCATCGGTTGGGATGCTGGATGAGAAAAAGAAATAGAGTCTTCTGTAAGAATCAGCAGAGGCACTTGATAGCAATTATATACAAATGTATGTTACATCTACATGTAAAAAGAACATTAACAACCAGTTAGGTCAGTGGTATTAAGCATACTACGAATTAGCTTAGGAAAGACATTAAAATAAAATGATATAATTAAATGTTAACAAAATGTTCTGAGCTGAGAGTGTATTTTGAATATATATTTATATCAACATACACCTTGACTTCCCTGTTTTCGAAAAAGCTCTTCCAACTAAATAGCCAATTAGCCACTGATGAGTTAAAGTTCACCATAACAGTGGTCAGTCCAAACAAAAAAATGAAATAACTGGCTAACATTCACCTTGAATAAAAATGCCTGTAGGTGAACTGGAAAACTTACAGACCTAATAGTGTCTGTAAAATAAAGCTTCTTTACACTCACATCTTTAAAAGCCTTAAAACAAGCCTTCATTTTTGAAGTGTGTGACCAGGATTTGGAACCACTGGACTGAAGGATAAGATGGGGTTGCTAATCGGGTGGGGTTGGGGTTGGGGGGTGTTGGAGGGGCACTACCAGTGCAGTACGGACAGTAGACAGCGTAGAGAGTACTTGGCACGGATTGTGGCAGCACCAAGTAGTTCTGGATCTAATGCCCTCACCTGGGGTGAATAAGGGGTGGGGGTGGGGTATTTACTAGAGGGTGTGTGGGGTGTTGAGGGGTTGTCTGAGAGCTGAAAGGGGGGGTGTGGGTAAGAGAGGGGTGAGTGTTACCAGGAGAAGGAATCGCACCTTCACGACACCCCATAGTAATTACACACTCGAGTGGCTGGACTGTGGAGGAAATTGAAGGCCTGAGCAGAAGCCCAGCTGCCTCCCTCTCCCTCCCCATCAGCGAGCTCGTGATTGAGCCTGCTCACACACACACACACACACACGCACACGCACACACACACTTTCCCTCAATCCTCAGAGGAAATGCCGCTTTGTGTCCTGGTAATGAGATTCTCACACACCCAACCTTATTTACCATCCCAGACAGGGAGCAGCGAGCAGACGAGAGCCGAGGAGGAGAAGAGAGGGAGGGAGTTATACACTGCACAACTTTACCGCTCAATTACAGAGCCACTAATCAAACCCGCCAGAGAGAGGTGCACCTCAACAGCCTCCTGTCTAAAGAACAGCAATACGAGCAATACATCAAATTTGGCTCTATTCTTCTCCGTCTTCATGTAAATATCTGCACTTCCGTTGCACTTTAAATCTTCTTTTATTGCTTTTCTATTGATTCTTTTATTGCTTTTATTTCTTTTGTTGTTGTTTTTTTACTTCCTACTAAGTTTATGCTAAATACTTTTTATTCCATACCTGTAAAGTACTTTAAAAGACATTTGTTTAAGATAATGGCCCATCTAAATCAATTTGACTTTACTATTGCGACAACATGCATGCAAGTCAAACTAAATTTTGGCATTGTCATACACACATTTACACTTTTGCAAAAAGACACAAAGAATATAAATTAAAAAATAGTTCGAAACTAAACTAGAAGTAAATGTTCTCTGTTTGATAATGTTAAAGGTCTGAAATCACAAGAAAGCTACTCTTTACTTTGAAAAAAGAGTGTTAAAAGTTTCACTCTCCAGTGCACATGGCACATATATGGAAAATAAGCTGGAAAAAATAGTTTGCATTAAACTGTTTCTGTGATGCTCCTAACCTCCAGCGCAATTACATACACACACCAGCACAGATGAGCGTTGTATGGTGTGTTTTGGGCTCCTCTTTAAAGAAGAGGTCAGTCTGTAAAGTACAAATGAGCTACTATTTTTGCAAATTTGAAAAAATAACATGTAGGATATAAGGATATAAGGAGAATGGCACTGTATCAGCAAGTCACAATTAAAGAAACAGATTTAACGAATTAACATTTCAACACAAGCTGGATGTAGTAGTCAGTACTGAATTTAGTAACATTTTTTTAATATTAGTATCATTAATCACAGCCTGAAATTTCTGCCTAATATTGTAATAATAACACTACATTTTCACATTTTAGGAGTGTCTGATGGAGTGTCAGCAAGTCTTAAGGTACAATCTGAATACAAGCTGTAAGAGAAGGGGATTCAGGTCTTGCTGGATGGGAAATGCTTTAGAATATTAAAGCTGTAGTTTATTTGACATACTTAACAGTATATAGTATGTGTTAGCTTTTCTGGGGTTTACTGGATTGTGGGCCCTGATTTACACTAAACGGATCCTAACCCTAACCCTAACCCTAACCATTACACCAGCAGGAACTTTAATGACATTGCATTCAAATACTTATACCTTAATATGGAGTTGGTTAGTCCCTTTGCAGCTGTAACAGCTTCCACTCTCCTTGGAAGTCTTTCCACAAGATTTTGGATATTCTGTGGGAATTTGTGCCCATTCGTTCTGTAGAGCATTTATGAGGTCAGACACCGATGCTGGATGAGAAGGCCTTGCTCACAGTCTCCGTTCCAGTTCATTTCAAAGGTGTTGGATGGGGTTGAAGTCAGGGCTCTGTGTGGACTAGTCAAGTTCTTCCACATTGAACTCATGAACTGGAATCATATCTTCATGTGCACTGAGACACAGTCATGCTGAAAGAGAAAAGGTTCTTCCCCAATCTGTGTCCACAAAGTTGGAAGCATGGTGTTGTCCAAAATGTCTTGGTATGCTGAAGCATTACGATTGTCCTTCACTGGAAGTAAGGGGCCTAGCCCAAACCCCAAAACAGGTGTGTGAAAAACGCCAGTGCATAAACGTTACCTGAATGTTTTATCCAGTAAATTACAGTAAGCAGCAATTCCTATCACTTGATGCAACTTTAGTGTATTCTGTACTTTAGTACCTGTAAAACATACACAGTATTATTGTTTTTACTAAAAAAAAATATACTGGAACATACTATGGGCTCACAACAGGTGCAGTTATTATGCTACATAATATGGACAAAATATCAGTATTGCAATTTTCAATACATTGAAGGGCCCATATCTTCATGCTTCTGAAATTTAAAAAAGCTGTAAAAATGTATCCATATGTCTATATGTGGAAAATAAGCTACAAATCAAGCAAATCAATCAATTTGCAAATCAGTTTTTGTGATGTCACAAAAACAACACATTTAAATATACCTTCTTTTATTCTGACCTAGACCTGTGATTGGTCACATGGTCAGAAACACTATGATTGGTTATACTGGATATTGTCGCCTTTTGTGCCATAAGTACGGACTGAGGCTGATATTGCAATATCGATCAGCAGACGATATATTGTGCAGCCCTGCTGTAGAAATACAGTACAATCACCATAAAGGTGAGATGCAATTCTCCACAGTGTTTACCAATAAAAACAAGCAACATCTACTTTAAGGCCATCTAACAGCTAACTGGGCCTACCTGCCATCAATGTGGCGACCAGCAGGTACTTTTTGACCACCTGAGTGTGTGAGAAGATGTAGTGGGGCGCACTGGCCTGGTCACCCTTACTCTCCTCGCAGAGCGTGAACACACACTTGTCACAGCGGCTTGGCGAAGCACACAATTAAACACGTCAGCATGGGGTAACCGCCCCGGGCCAGCCGGGACACGGCTCAAAAAGCATCGCCCTCGACATGCTGCCCCTGGACACCTCCTCGTGAGTGTGTGTGTGTGTGTGTGTGTGTGTGTGTGCATGCATTCAAGAAGGGCTGATGATTAAGAAGTTAGCTTGAGCAACATACAAAACAAAGCATGGCTGTGACCTCAATTTACACCACACCACTGCAGAGAGAGAAAGAAAGAAAGAGAGAGAGAGAGAGAGAGAGAGACTAGAGCCACACCACTGAATCAGGCCCGGATCTCCTTCATGTTATGGATGTTCTGGGCTGCGTCAATGAATGGCTTCTCGGGGCCTATAGAGTGAGGATGTGGGCCGTCGACGAAGCCCACGCGTTTAACCCCATATTTCTGCATTTCTAGACAACACATTTACATTTATAGTGATATAACTCTGATTAAATGAGCCACAAGTGTGTCTGAGCGATTCAACACAAGTCTACGCGTCTGCTTGGCAACAACACGCGCTGTTATTTTTGTTTGTGACAGGCAGAGACAGAATTACCTCGATTATGTGCAAAAAGTCAATTAAATTAACTGTGAAAGGCTATTTATTTTGACCTGAGGATACATTTATTCCCCGTTCTTAGAAATTATAGGGAAAACAGCACAGCTCATGTTGGCAGGAGAACAAAGAGGAGGGCAACATTGGCACTAGAGCCTGGATTATACTGCCATCATGTGGCAAAGGGAGGTACTGCAGCACTGCAACAGTTGACTCCAACCGGATCAAGATCCAAATCTACAACCCCTGCACAGAGACCCTCACTCACATACAGCTACTTAAACAAGATGTATGTTTCTCAAAGCTGTAATATGGTACATATGATACACGTATAGACAGCTATCAAACAGTATTTCAAGATTCTTTATTTGTCACATACATAGATATACAACATAGTCACACTCACAGATAAACATTGAAGTGAGCCTCTGAGACAGCACTTAATATAAACAAAATTAAAGAGAAATTTGGAATCATTGAAGTGAGGTAATAAAAATATACAGAAGAAATAGTATATTCCAAATGAAAAAATATTACAAACATTTCAAACCAAAGTGAAGGTCTGTACAGTGTGCAAACTGTAGCACTAAAGAATATCTATGTGCTGTAAAATGCAGTGTGCTGGTGTATAGATGACTGCATTTAGGCTGCAGTGTAACTTTTTAAAACTTAACTAATGTAACTAATTTACACTCTTAAATTTATATTAAATTCTAATTCTGTGAGTCTTTCTCATCACTTGAGTGCTTTATCACTAAATCAAATCACTTTTACTGTCACATGACGTGTCGCTGGTACACAGGTACAGTACACATGAGTGAAATGCTTGTGTGCAAAGCTTCACAGAGCAGCAACAGCATGATAATAGACATACAAAATATATTAGGGTGCAAGAGAAAATATATTTATTTAAACAGTATGCATTTGAGTGTATATAGTTGCAATGTGTGCCAGGTCATTATTTCAGGGCTACTGTCATCTCAAAGTCAAATTTGAAGTGAACATTGTCGTCTCAGCCATTTATACATATACAGTGAGACAAAACAAACGATAACAAAATAACACTAAAAATATACAAATGGACAGAGATACAATACAGTGCTGAACTGGCAATCGGGCATACCGGGCATTTGACCGGTAGGCCGATGGTAAATTTGGGACGGCACAGAATCCCGTCAGCTACTCCCCTCCTATTTCATCAACCCCATTAATGTAGAGCATGCCTCAGTATGAACACAGGCTCTATGATTATGGGCTTGATGGTATAGGGCTTTTGTATGAGGCAAGCTTTAAGACTTTTCCACCAGACCTACAGGTCAATTGCGTCCGCCCTTTGTATAAACGGATGGTGCTTGTTAACTGAGTTGATACTACAGGATCTGTATGAGGGGCGGCTCCAGACTTTTGCACAGCACTGTACCTACAGCCCATTCTCTATGTTAATGAGGTCGATGGCATAGGACTTGTATGAGGGGGTCACGACTTGCACAGCACTGTACATTATCAGTTCTGTGAAAAACAAACGCATGCACGTTGATTTAGCTATAAAATAAACCTTTTTGCTTCTCTCAGGTTCCTCTTCCCAACCCAGCAGAAATGTCACTTATGAAACAGCAGTCTGTGATATGGAAATGAGGTTTACTACGCTCTGAGCGTGTTAATGATGCTAATCCTGGGATTACTGGCACATTTTCAAGGTGCAATTACATCACCAAGTGCTGGGGATCACCATAATCAGAGATCCTGCACGGTGCTTCAGCTTAATCCTGTCACATTCATCATCAGACCAGGTGGAGAGCCGTCATCCTGCCTGCTGCTAAGCGACGCTGAATTAGAAGGCTTTGTTTTTGTTGTTGTTGTTGTTTTTTTCTGATGTAAAACCATTCGTCAATTTCAGCAACTCTTAACAGGGTGGAGACCCACCTATTAATCAAACGCCGTGTATAGGAATGCAGTTTTGTAGTCTTGTAGAATTTTTGTTTTGTTCTTTTTGTGGTACCATGGTGGTAGAGGAACACTATGGTCCTGGAGGAACATCGTAGTCCTGGAGGAACGTTGTGGTCCTGGAGGAACATTGTGGTCCTGTAGGAACGTTGTGGTCCTGGAGGAAGGTTGTGGTCCTGGAGGAACATTGTGGTCCTGGAGGAACGTTGTGGTCCTGGAGGAACATTGTGGTCCTGGAGGAACGT
>JBBPDB010000001.1:12061656-12080105 GCA_037974465.1 Brachypetersius altus
TCGGAATATCGGAATTTAAAACCAACAAATATTTGTATCGGTATCGGCCTTCAAAATCCTTTATCGGTCGGGCTCTACTGCTTAGTTTAGCTTAACCTATAAAATCTGTTGATGGTGACATTTGATGTTAGACTTGGCTGTTCCCATTTTTGTGCTTGCTTTTTTTTTTTTTTTTTCTCTTTTTTATTTGATCTCTTCTCTCGTGCTGGCAGATGTGAATGGTAAAGTCATCCACTTGGTGGAGCGAGCCCCACCTCAGACAACCCAGCCAGGATCAAGCTCAGGTGGAGCAGCTGGGACCTCAGGTGGCCCACAAGCAGGAAACACTGGTTCCTCCACAACATCTCAGGGGATGCCACATGGACCCACACATGACCGTAATGCCAACAGTTATGTCATGCTAGGTACCCTGAATCTCCCAGTGAACATAATGGACCCCCAGCAAATTCAGGTATAAGATATTTATTAGATCAAAAATGTGTTTTGCATCTGTGTTCATCCAACAACAAATATTAGGCGTCTCTGAGTACAAATGCTGATCTGAGATCAGGTTATACCTGATTCATAGTGCTGAAAGGGACTACATGCACTGTTGAGACTTGGCTTCCGTTCTCAGATGTTTGATAAATATTTTGTCTATTGTTGACAAACCTATTGAGGGTGCACTTACATAAACCATCATAGAACTGCACATAGCTATTTTTCAAATCATTTTTTGTGATGTCAGATGAATTCCGGAATCATTTTGGTTCAAAAACCGATAAAACATCAGGGGAAAAAATTAAGCATGTAGAATATGGCCCCTTTACACAGCAGCCAATGCTTTTAACAGTTAAAATTAGGATTACATTAAAAACATTCAAACATTGACATGGAGACCAATCACAATTACGATGAATCAAACACTGTAATTGGCTAGAGGCTTATTTATGTATTGCCCCCTTCTGTGATCTCAGTGTTGTAGAGGATGATGCCACAAATTGCAGAATATATATTGTGCATCCTTAAACTATCACAGTGGAAAATGACTTTACTATTTACATTTAAATGTCTTTGAATATGTAATTTCACAGATGTCTATCCAGCAAATGATGGCAGGTCTGGGAGAAGGTGTTAGGAACACACGGGTCAGCACCACTACTGGGGTAGGACTGTGTTTGTTATATAAAACCATATATCCTTGTTTATAATAGTGGCTGTAGGGTTATGGATGATGTCCTCTTATAGCCCAGCGGCTCTGTGAATGTGCATGTTGATCTGGACCAGTCCCTGCAGAGTGAGCCCAGGCTGCGTCTGCTCTTGGCTGAGAACCTGCTGAGGGACACCATCGCCCTGATTCAGAGACTTGAGGTATTGATTAGTTCTGACAAACATGTTGTTGCTTCTAATGGATGCAGAATGAATTTAGATTTTAGACTGAATTCTGACTTCGCTGAGTGCGTTGGGATGGTACCTTGCTTGAGGGTATCTCAATGATAACAATTGGGATTCCACCCCATGATATTCTGATCACAACTAGCCCACCCAGCAGCCCCAAGGGTGAATAGCTTATCAGAAGTGGGAAAGAGGATGTTGTTGAGTTTCTTGATCATTCACTGTCACTCTCGTTTATAGAGTCAGCCAGTGGATGGGTCCCCACTTCATGATAATTCTGCACCTCCTCCTCCATCTTCTTCTACCTCCACGCCTTCTCCCTCTGTCCAGCCCATGGACACCTCCCCTCC
This sequence comes from Brachypetersius altus, assembly GCA_037974465.1. Taxonomy (NCBI): domain Eukaryota; kingdom Metazoa; phylum Chordata; class Actinopteri; order Characiformes; family Alestidae; genus Brachypetersius; species Brachypetersius altus. Next base: position 12,063,381 of record JBBPDB010000001.1, read on the forward strand.
TCCATCCAACTCCACTCCTTCATCTTCTGCCGCTCAGACGGAGGATGCACCTTCTCCTTCTTCAGGTCCCAGGTAAAGCCTGACATACTTTTTCACCCTGAATCGGTCAAAATCTTTTAGAGGAAACTTTCAGTGGAGGTTTTAGGTTTAACTTTTAAATGGGTGGTTTCATAGTTATCTAAACGTTTTACACAAAAGAACTATTTTTAGTGCTTATTTTTGTTTTTCTTGAACAGCAGAATGTATACAGTTCATTTCATTTGTTTCAAAATTAAACTATACCATCTTGCAGAAAAAGAAAAACAATCCTTTCTCAGATAAGGCAGTGTTAAGAAGTAATGACCAATATTGGTCTTTCTACACCAAAGAGTGATTCATGTGACCTTCTTTAGTCAGCTTTTATAAGAGCTTGTTGACGTGACAGCATGATTACATGCTCCATGGTGATACCATTTCGGTCATATTTTTCAACAACATTGTTGTGTGAGTGAGATTTTTGACCATTTGCATGACAGAAGGTGTATAAATTGTTGTTTTACTACATCATGTGCCACCACTGGAAATAATTTACATCTGAACTGAAGTTTTGTAAAGCTTAAATCCAAAAATAGCTGCGGTTAAGTTTTTGGATCTTTGGATTTTAAGGATTATGACCCAATACAGCCCTATTTACAACAAGCAGTTTTACTATGATGTGTCCCTTCATTCCCACCAGTCACCCCAGCCCTGCTGAGCTGGTGGAGATGTTAGCAGAGCTAAGGAGAGTAGAGGAGAGGCTCCAGCCCTTTATTCAAAGAGCCCACACCATCCTAGAGGCCGCAACCACTGCAGATTACAACAATAACGTAAGCAGAACATAGCCCTATTATTCTGGTTTTAGACTAAAGTACAGTTGTACCACTGATTTGCGTAATTCTATTTGGCCCACATAGATGTGCAGGAACACCAATTCGGTCCCTTGACAGTCTTGATTATTTCATTGTCCTCTAAATGTCCCTAAATCGCTTAATTACCTGCAATATCTTATGTGCATTAGTCTATGCAATATTACTACTTATATCCAATTGTGGTTGCCTTCTTTCTACAAATTGTATTTAGACTTATAGTAGACATATTTTATGTTATTATTGTATTTGGTCTAACATTTTATTTGACATTATTCTGGTGTCTTGTGTGACTCTGTGTCTGCGTGTTGTGGCAGTCACCACATAAGCAAATTCCTTCGGGATAAACAAAGTTTCTTGATTCTGATTCTGATTAATTTGGAGAAATGGTTTATTTCTAGACACAGGAGAGAGAAGAAGACCAGCGTATTCTAAACCTGGTCGGAGAGGCCCTTCGGCTCTTGGGGAATGCTCTGGTTGCGCTGAGTGACTTGCGCTGTAATCTCTCAAGCGCTCCTCCCCGCCACCTGCATGTGATCCGGCCCATGTCTCACTACACTTCCTCTGTCCTGACACCAGGTGGAGTACACCACATGCCCATGCAGGTAAGGGAATGCTGTTTGCATTTTAATGGCAATAATTGTAATTCAAAACTTCTTATTTCTAAACCTTTTTGATCAGATCTGCCCATTTTGTGCATTCTTACAATTTACACAAAGTGTAAAGATTAGATTAGATTACATCGTTGTTGTATGTATGTCAACACAGGGTGAATATTACAATACAATGTGTTGGACGAGAATGAAACAAGTCACTCTACATTTTTTTATATAAAGAGAAACACTGTCCTTTTCCTCTGGCTGAGCTTCTGTGTAATTAAAATGTGATATGTGATACAGTAAGTGTCACAGAATAACAGGAAATGTATTATTTGGTAAAGTTTTTTGGTAAAAACTAATGGTAAAGATGGTGACAAAAAAATGGAAGCTGTGTGGGATTCATTCTAATTTTCCTTTAGCTTCATTTGGTCATAACACATTGTGATTATTGTATTATATGTTCTTGCAGCTTAATATGGGAACCACAGTGACTATGTCGGCCAATGGTAGACCAGCAACGGAGAGTCAGCCTCAACCTACAGGCCAATCAGAGCAGCCAGGACAAACACCCACCCCACAGCCAGGTATGGCCAATCAGCAGATGGGACCAGGGCCCAGAATGATAAGAATAAGCCATCAAACCATGGAGCCAGTGGTCATGATGCAGATTAACATTGATGGTGGGTCTTTTGTGTGTGTGTGTCAATGTGTGCATGTATATGCATATTTTTTAATGTGCACCTGTGTGTATTTGTTGAGCAGTATGTATCTTTAAATGTCCTTTTCATGGTCATTTTCAGACACTGGAAGCAATGCACAGAGCACAACTGCTGGACAACAGAATGCTGCTGGTACTGGACAGTCTGGTGAGAGTTGGGCTGTTTCCATAAAAGTTTCACATTTTCTGTTATTTTGTGTCAGCTCAAATGTAGATTTATTCATAAAATTCCTTATTTTTAAACATCTAGTCGTATACCCCACCCAATGCCTTTAAAGCTCACACAAGTGGGAATTCTATTTATAATAGATTTCTGTTATACTGTTTTTTGAGTTTATTAGCCCATGAAAAGTGTACCAAGGTTTGCACATAATGATGTTTCTCTGGTTTTACGGCAAATTGATTAACAGGGTCTAATTTGTTTGTGTAAAATACTCACTGATTGTGTCATTGATGTGTATGCATGTCTTTGTGTTTTTGTAACCCTCTAGGTGCAAATCCTACTATCCAAATACCTGGTCTACCTCCAGAGTTCATGCAAGCGATTGTAAACCAAGTTACCCAGCAAGCCATGGCCATGGCAAGCGCTGCCTCTGCTGGACAGCAGGGACATCAAACCCCTAGTTCTGGTACAGGCCCCGCTGGTACAGGCCCCGCTGGTACAGGCCCCGCTGGTACAGGCCCCGCTGGTACAGGCCCCGCTGGTACTGGCCCCGCTGGTACTGGCCCTGCTGGTGCAGACGCCGCCCCCCCTCCAATACCCCCTAACCCCCCTTCAATGCCCCCTAACCCCCCTCCAATGCCCCCTAACCCTCCTCAGGCTAGGGTTGTATTCACACTCCCTTCTTTCACCCACCGAATGGCAAGCCCTCCTTTCACCACAAGAGGTGCTACCCTCAATCTGAGAGCTGGTGTTCCCCCAACAATGGGCCAACAGTCAGCGCAGGTAAGTGCCTTCTGCATTTACCATAAATAAATCAGAAATCCAGTGTTTGTTATAATGCTTCAGTCATGTATGTATTGTATTTGTCTGTGTGAAAGGCTGCACCCATAAATCCTGCTGCTCTTAATCAAATGATTAGTGGCCTGGTTGGACAACTATTGACTGGAGCTTCTGGCCAGATGAGTATGTATCAAATATTTGCAGCTCCTTGTTTCTTGGAAGGAATTCAGTGAAACCACATTTACAGTGATAAACCTAATCATTATTTTCTTTTTCTTTTTTTTTTTTAAATTCAGCCAGTCAACCTACTACCTCCTCTTCCTCTCACACATTCACCTTCTCTACTTCATCCTCTTCTTCCTCATCCTCCTCCTCAACCTTTCCACCTACATCTGCTGCTACCACCACCAGTGCCTCAGGACCCACATTCTCCACCAGCACCACTGCAGCCTCTGCCCCCCAGCCTGGTGCTGCAGATCCACCTCCACAAGGGACACCTTTTGTGGGCAACTTGGACCAGATTCTAGGCTCTCTCCTTGGGGGAGGTGTTGCTGCTGCTGGCCAGGCCCCTGGAGCTGCTCCCTCTGTTACTGTGACAATGCCAGGAATACCTGCCTTTATTCAGGGAGTCACTGACTTTATGCAGGTCAGAAAGGAACTCATCCCTGAAAACATTTGGTTAACTTGTTTATGTTTGTCCTTTTTAGAGCTGCGCAATATGGATGAAATGTAAACATTATATACATATTGTTTAAGTACCGTTTTAAGTACTTAATTTAAGTAATGCTACATATTGCAATTGTGAGGCCATTCAAAATATAAAGGCCACATCTTAAGCTACAAAATCAGCCTGTTTCTAAATTTTGGTTATTTATAAACACCTTTAAATATATCTCTTTATTCTGTTTATAAAAGTTTAGCCCTGCCCATTCATGCGCTGAAATACCTTTAGTGGGTGAAACTGAGACTTTTGTTGGGTTATATGAAGACCTCGTTTCATTGGAACACCCAGTAACTCACCCGGAACTGTGATATGTCACCCTATGAGACACTTATTTGGTTAGAGGCTCATTTCTGTATTTCAGAAGGCTGATATTGTGATATAATTAACATCTGAAATATACAGCTCCTCGAGTTTATGAGGGTCTTGTCATGCATAGTTTTGAGTTTACGGCGCTCATGTGGGCAAACCAGTTTAGTAGTGCGTGGTGGAAGATACGCAGAATGTGCAGTACTACAGTTACTGTTACTACTGTTCAAGTACAGTATATTTATGTCCTTTTCCTTTTTCTGTGACTTAGTTGTGCCCTTATGTTACCGATTTACAACGGTGTTGGAATAGGTTATTGACTTGTTTTGACTAGCACCAAAATGCGGGTTACATCACTGTCCTAGGAATGGATCTCCATTGTAAATTGAGGACACCCTATATTGTGCAGCTATAACCCAAATTTGCTGTAATGATAGAGCTCAATATTCAATGATTAGTACGTGTGGTCTGGCATCTCTGTAGTAATGTATGTGCATATATGTCTTTCTTTAGGCCTCACAACAAGCCAACTTTCAGGTACCCACAGACCAAACTGCAGCCCCCACCTCTACTCCACCCACTAACGAACAGCCCTCAGACCCTGGCGCGGGTGCAGCGGAAGAAGTTATGAACACTGAGCTCTTTACTGGGATAGTACAAGGGGTCCTTTCCACCATGATGGGTTCTTTAGGTGCTCCTCAGGGTAACACTGAGAGCATCGCTCAGTTTATCCAAAGACTTTCCCAGACCAGCAACATATTTACACCCAGTACAGGAGAGGCCATGGGTGAGATTTCATAACAAATTTGCACACCACACTGATCAAAAGCTTTTTTTTTTTTCTTCAGGAAAACAAATGGTTGAGCATAGTTTTTATAATATTTGAATATGACAACTGCCCTTTTATTTTGTGATGAAAGGACCAGTAGAAATACTAAAAACCATGTTTTTGAGTTCATTTATGTTTACAAAAGTAAAGCTAAGGGCCTTTTCTTCAACTATGAAGTTAGAGTTGCAAAAATAGGTGAGGTAGTGAGTGTTGATTATGAAGTTATTGGTGACTTTGATATAGAAAACAGCAACCCAACACAAAATGCCCCTACCAAGTGAAATGGAATTTACCGTTATCTTAGCTTGTTACTAAATAAACCATTTGTGTACACAGGTTTCTTTGGCGATCTGCTGACTCTTGTGTGTCAGAACTTTTCCATGGTGGACATGGTGCTGCTGCTTCATGGTCAGGCCCAGCCGCTGAGCCGCATCCAGCCCCAACTGGCCCAGTTCTTCACAGAACACTATCTTCAAGGCCGAGAGCTCACGGATGCCAACATTACAGTACAATATACTTCTAGTCCTATTTCTGCAGTACCACGTCTTAGGCATTCTCTGAATATTTTATTTGACTCTCCACTCTTTGTTTTTCACTAATTATGTTCATTTGATTTTCTCTACCAAAGGCAGCTGCTAACAACCTAATTCAAGAACTGGATGAATATATCACAGAGAGTTTTGTAAGCAGATCATAGTATTCTTTTGTGTTACCCATCTGTGCATTGTTCATATGTGGAGCATTTATTGTGTGTGGTTTAGTAGTTTTTGACGATCTCTTCCTCTATCTGTTAGTCGACAGTTACAGTCCGAGAAGGGGTTGACATCACTCAAACGAACCGGTCATTTTTAAGGCAGCAACTTGCAGGCATTGCCACACACATTCTGCGCTGCACAGGTGTGTCCAAAAACATTTAAGGACATTTCTTTAAAGGCTAACAATTGTACTTTGAACTAGTATTTGGTGATTTCAATTTTCAATTTCATTACTCAAAAATGACTATACTTTTTTAGTGGTTTCCTAAAGAAATCTGAATAAATCAACATTCTTTATAGACCTCTGCTGTGTCCTTCAAGTGTAAAATCTCCATTTAGAATGATGTAGTCCAGGACTAGGCTTAATCCCTTTCTGTGAAACCGGCCCTAAATGTGCAGGTGCGTTAGACCGCATTTTTGAGTTCAGGTTATGCAGAAAACGATTATACAGATTATGCAGAAAAAGAATTTAGTGTTAGGAATACTTGCAGTGTGTGTCCATGATGTGTGATGTATGATGGTTTTCTTTCTTTGTAGACCACACTTTTGGACCACGCTTGCTGCAGCTGTGTAACCGCGCTCTGTTCGAGTGTTTGGCCCTCAATCTGTACTGCCTGAGAGGAGAGCAGAATGCCCTTACTGCAGTTATCAACAACCGTATAGTCAGTACAGCACCAGTACAGATGCCTTCAGGCAAATCATTGTTCTTTTCCTTAAAGATAAAGATGTAATCACATCCTCCTCTTGTATATCCAGAGGACCATGTCAGCTGAGGTGAACCCAAGTGTGGTGAACTGGTTGACCAGTATGATGACTATGAGACTGCAGGTTATTCTGGAACACATCCCAGTTACAGAGGAACAAATCCTCCAATATGTTGTCAACACTCAGGTGAGACTTCCATAACTTGCCTGTATGTTTGAAAATGTGGTGAAAGTGTGTGTATGTACAGTAATTATGCGGAACAAGAGTCAAGGAATCATTCGCACAGAATTTTTTTGAGAACCGAACTCATGGTTCAAATATCCTCCATGTTTTGTGCCAATAAATATATTTTTTCTGGATGTTTTCACCCAAGGGGACCCGTTCACCTCTCACCTTCTGCCTTTGTTTGTATTTTTTAGTCTGAGTAGATCAGGGGTTATTCTCCGAAAACTATTCAAGACTAGTCGGTCAGCAAAGTCGTAGTCGAGTCGATTACTCATTTGATGATCACACACGCAACGGAGGAACGTCCAACATTGAGCATCTTTAATCTTTTTGTTTAATTAAATTAAACAAAACAAAGGCTGATGGCTTGAATTTTCTGGCAAATTTAAGTGTAAAACTGCGAATGGGAACAGTTTAAGCCACGCCAGGACAACTCCCTGCAGTGTTAGCGTTAGCCATATTAGCTAGTGGTGCATTTCAGATGCAAAGCGTCGGTACTGTTACTGTACTTTAACCCCGACTTGCAGGTTGTGCAGGTCTCCGTGCTGTTTGGGTGTCTCTGCTGCATGTCTCTGGTCTTCTTGTGGTCTCGTGTTTAGATTCCCCTCACGTCAACGGTACCAGCCCTTTTAGAACCTAACTAATAAATGTCCGTGGAAACCGCAAATATCTTCCGCATTATTTCTGCTTTTTTAAAATTATTTTTTTAAAAAGTAAATAATTTTTCATGCATTTTAATAAATATTAGGTAATATAATTATAATATATGATATATTTTATTATATTAACTAAATTATAATTTACTAATTTTGTAGCACAAATGTTAATGTAAATTCAGTTAAAAGCACCCGTATATTGGCTGCTGATCTGTGACGTGTCTCTTGACAGATGCAGTTCAGCATTCCTAATTCATTACCGTTTCCCAAGTGGAGCTACATCGAGTGTTTCGCCGAGTGTTCTTGTGTTTTGTTCTTCTTAAAGCCCTGTATTTGCATTACTGTAAATTAAATTATTACTCTGCTTTTACCATGGAAAACAACACTGCATACCAAAGAACATGCCCGTGCATGAATTACAGTGCAGTCTATACTGTGTTAACATCTAAATTTTACATTCTAGCAAGTGTTTAGTGTACACTGTACAGTACGGATACGGGTTTACCTTTAGATTTTTTTAAGGGCAATATATTAATCTGAATTTTAAATGAAATTAAAGTGTTTGGGGGCATATTTAGGCTTCACAAATTCACATTTTTTCACAATTCACAGGTGCTCTTGGAACGTACCCCTGACAAATTTCTGAGATTTACTGTATACAATTATTCACTTAGTCCAGTTGACTAAATAAACCACGCATGTATACACTAATAATGTCTTTTAAGTTAACATTTCTTGGTTTGACTGTAGCACAAAAAGAGAGTACCTTCACTTGTAGCTATGTGCAAGTCAAATGCTATGTAAATGTATGTATAGTTTGCTTGACTAGCACATCCTGCAGCAGTGAGGTGAGTTTACATAAAGCTGCCTGACTATTCCTCTTTCTGAGTAGCCACTCACAATATTAAATAAACACTAGAGGGAAAAGTACAGGACAGTTGATGAAATTCTGTAAATATTGATTCCTAACTGTAAATGTCAATACAATTTCATGTCAGAATGAAGAGGCAAGAGAGCCCCCCACACATGAGCCAGAATGTCAACATGTGGAGGTACACACACACTTGCTTATTTTATTAATTATCTTTGGAAAACTGGATTATTAACTACTCTTCTCAAGTCTAAACTTTAACATGTCCCTCATGTCTTTAGATGGATGACACACACTCTCCCACTCCAGCCACCACAGCAGAGGAGGCCATGGCAACCTCCCAGGAAGCAGGTGCAGTTGGGGGCTTGGCTGCACAGTCAGGAGGTGCAGTGGGTGGGGAGGAACCTGCAGGAGAAGCTGAAACCTGGGCAGCTGCTTTGCCCCCTGTAAGGCTTTCTTTATACCTTTGTGATCAAAATCAGAAAACTTAATTGATTCCGGAGGGAATTCCTTATTAGACACACAAGAACAATATAAAATATAAAGTCTAATAAATAAAAACTCTGCAGAGAATACTCCATATGAAATACATTATGCTATATATTACATGTGTATATATAAATGCTGGGGTATAAATACTATAGACAAGTAACTTACAGTTAAGTGAAATACTCTTAACCAGCAGTTGTGCTATTAGTAAATTATTGGACATCGTAGAAATCACTATTGCACAAAGTTATTGTATGTAATAATAATGTTATTAGTGCTACAGACTCAGCCATGATTGAACTTATATTAGTTACTCTTTATTTTTAATATTGTTGTATGGGGTATGAAAACCTTTTTTACTTTTGTTCCATGCAGGACTGGGTTCCCATCCTCAGACAGGATCTGCTAAGTCAGAGGAAGATGAAGGCTCAGCCTCCTCTCTCTGATGCTTATTTGCAAGGGATGCCAGCCAAGCGCAGAAAGGTAACAAGATTTACTTTTTTAATAATAAGAAGAATAATAAGTTACATTTATATAGCGCCTTTTCACAAACCCAAGGTCGCTTTACATAGCGTGCAAACCAAAACATTTTTTTTACAATGTTACATAGTCAGGTGAAAGAGAAATGTTCATTGAAGAGAAGAGTCTTGAGATCGCGTTTGAATGATGAGAGCAGCAGTCACGGAGGGTTAGCGGAAGAGAGTTCCAAAGTTTGGGAGCCATGACACTAAATGGCCTACCACCAAAAGTGGAGAGTCTAGTGCGTGGAACAAGAAGAATATTAGTGCCAGAAGATCTGAGAAAGCGAGAGGGAGAGTAAGAAGTGAGGATTGAGTAAGGTAGGGGGGAGCAAGGTTATGGAGAGCTTTAAAGGTGAGGAGTAAAACTTTAAACTCGATTCAAGCCTGAATTGGTAGCCAGTGTAGCTGAGAGAGGATAGGGGTGATGTGGGCAGAGCGTTTGGTGCGTGGCAGCAGAGTTTTCTCATTTGTCATACAGAAATACTGTACAGTTGTTTATAGGTAAAATTCTCATTGTGGTTTCATGTTACCTTTCAATTGAATTTGGTCATAATTTCTGTTTCACAAGATGCTTCTTTTCTCTACATTATGAAGCAGTCAGTTCTGTGTTTCTTTTTGTGTAACAGACGGCGCAGAGTGACGGCCCCAGACTCACACTCTCTGAGGCAGTGAGTCAAGCTACAAGGTCAGCTGGGGTCACACCTCTCACATCTTTGAGTGCCTTACAAGGCGACCTCGAGAGACCCGAACTTCAGGAAGCTTACACACAACAGGTACCGCATACATTAATGATAATACTAATCAAAAAACACTTCAGAGCTGTACGTGCTGCTTTACAAAGATCTTTTTTGGCATGTCAATATCAAAGCATGCGTTAAAATAAACATATTTTGTATTTGACACCGCTGAAATTTATATCATAGCTGTCTTCTCATATTGATAGTTGCTGAACATTAATGCAGTTTAAAGTAAGAAATGTTGTGACATTTGAATTGTAATGTTAGAAATACATGTACCAATGACTGATGACAAAGTATCACATGATTATTTATGATTTTATACCCTTTGGATACCCTTTTAGACCAGTTCTACAGTAAACAATGAGCATTTGAGTGACTGTGTAAAACACAATGTTAAATCATTGCTGTTTCTTTTTCAGGTAAAAACTGACATCAAGAAACGAGTAAAAGAAGACCCTGACTACAACTCTAGAAGGTTTCCCAACACACACAAAGCCTTTTCCCCGGACTCTTAACCTACATACAGTATTGCACCTTGTTCCTGTTGTGTGTGTGCATTTATTTACTTTTTAACGCTTCAAATTCAAAATCTACTGAGTTATACAGTGATTTTATGCTGTCTCGAGGATATCCTCCTTCCCTGTAATAATTATCTGTTATAGCATCATGGACTGTCCAAGTACAGAATCATAACAGGCCTGCTTCTGTTGTTGAAAGAGATGCACAGCTAAACTCCAAAACAAGGCTTAATTGCAACAGTGCAGAAAAATTGTCAGTGCTGTAACACACTGTGGAGTTACAAGGCCACATTTATAGATGAAAACATACAGTCTAGCAAGGATATACTCCAGGATACTCCAACTTGGTATAAGTATCACATGCTTTTTATGATTGACAGTATGTTGTGATGAAAGATCCTCTGTTAACTCTACATCCACTAACGCACTTCAAGGGAAAAAACGTCATGTAATATTTAATGAAAATATACATTTCTGAATTTTTGTATTGCTTGCTCATCACTTGTTTGAAATAAAGCCAGGAAAATTTGTTAAATTATTACAGTAGTTATTTTAAGTATTCTCTGAAGATTTTTTGTTATTCTTCAGTTCACCTGCTGCATAAGTAAGAGACCACAGTACTTCAGCTTGGCATAATGAATGTGAAATGCTTAAAATTAAATCACTTTACTACAAACAAACTTTTTTTTGACAATTTGCCCATATGTATCTTGCATACACACACACACACACAGATTTACATAAGCGGTACGCCTGCAAGAATTGGTGTATGTGGTACGACAAATGCGCACTATAAAAATATGGGCACCTCGGTTCTGCACCAATCAAAATTCAGTCCGAGCAGGTCTTATGTCAACCCTTCTGTAGCGAGAGAGAGAGAGAGAGAGAAAGAAAGAAGAACAGCATAAAGAGCTGTTCTTCTTTAAGGTAACAATGATAAAATAATAAAATTACCTTGTTTGAATTGTGAAATAGATTTTGTCTATTCTACTATCTACTGATCTTATACTATACTGACTTTTAGTTAAAATTGCATTACTAAAAAGGAGACTAAAATACAACTTTTATTGAATAAAACGAGATGAAAATAGTCATGGATAATTCTGACTAAAATAAGACTAAAATGCTCAAACTTTTAGTCGACTGAAACTTGACTAGAGTAATTTGCTAGTATTTGCTGGAATATAAACGTGACTAAGATTAATAAAAACTAAAATGACCGCTTGACGCAAAGACTAGACTAAAACTAAAACAGGCCGCCAACAACAACTGTCAGACTGGTTTGTCTAGCACATCCCTTAGGTGCTTGATCTGTGAAATTCGTAGGCTGAGTCAACAGCAGCTTTATGTCAAACTGTTTCTGAACAGTGTTTGCATTGTTGAGAGGGCATCATCCTGCCGAAAGAGGAAACTGTCTTTAAGAACAGCGGCTCCGTGAAGGATGAATTGTGGGCCAAATCCTGACCGATGGCAGCTGATTATTGCAAAGCTAATGCTTGGAATTTGTCAGAATTTGTGTTTTTGTTTATCCACCTGGCTCTTGAGGATTGACAACATGTTCTCAATGGCATTTAAGGTCTGGGGAGTTTCCTGGCCATGGACCCAAAATTTCAATGTTTTCTTCCCTGGGTCCCTTAGTTATTACTTTTGCTCTTGGATGGTTGGGAGAAGTTGCTCTGGAAGGATGTTTTGCTACTATTCTTAGGCAAAATTGAAAGTGAGCCCACTGCCTTGGGTGAGAAGCAACCCCACGCATGAAAGGTCTCAGGATGCTTTACTGTTGGCATGACCAATAGTAGGCGCCTTTTCTTCTCCAGACATCGTTTTTCTGGATTTCCATTTTTTCTCTGATGAAGTTCCCCCCCAAAAAAGGACTACGCCAGTTTTCAGCATTCCAATCCCTGCACTGTTTTTGCAGAATATCAATCTGTTCTTGATGATCTGATAAATGGATGATGTAGGTGCAGTCCTACTAGCAGGAAGAAAAACTGCAGAGACTATTTGCAGTTTCCGCGTTGTGGAGATTTCCGCATAAAATGAACAGTTTGGTTCTCGTAAAAAATCTGCGACTCCTAAGTACTGTATACTGGCAAAGAGCGGGCGGTAAAGTGATAAAGAGGGGTCCATAATTTGGTAAAATGGGGGAGCTGTAACCTGAGTAAATTGTGAGGGCTGTATACTGGTAAAGAGAGGGCAGTTTAGTGATAAAGAGGGACCATAATCTGGTAAAACGAGGGCACTGTATACTATTAAAGGGGGTGTGGACTGCTAAATTGAGGGTGCTTTAAACTGCTAAATTGAGAGAGCTGTAAACTGGTAAATTGAAGGTGCTGTAAAGTGGTAAAGAGGGGCTGTAAACTGGTAATGAGAGTGCTGTAAACTGGTAAAGACAGAGCTGTAAACTGGTAAAATGAGCGAGCTGTAACTAAGCACTTTGTTTTTCTACCAAAACGAAAGTGAAAGTAACAGAGCATTTGCTCACCTGCTCACCTGGCTGGCCTTTCAGTAAACAATTTCACATATATGACTGTCGTTATCATTTTATAAGATGTCCTTTATGCAGTTGAATTTGTACCATCATGTTCCAATTGTTTTTTTTTCATCAGGCATTTTCATCTGTAATTTTATTCCTTGTTTATGAATGTGTATGCTTGGTGTTGTGTAAACAGCGATGCTAAAGGAGGAGGAGGATGGGCATCACTTGGATGAGTGGCTTATAGGAAAGGTAAGGTATAGTTTCGTTCAGGGAGGGGGAGGTGACGGCACAATTTAAATGGGTATTTGCATCTCACATTTACCAGTCACCTTTACCTGCTGTGTTGTAGACTCTGCTTTCCACTTTGTAAAAGTAAGTCAACTTTTATTTAATTATTAAAACATCCATGCAATAAATCACACATGGTTATTATTACTAAAATATGGTCTGTTTACGTAAATTAAATAATTTACAAATATTCACAGATTTTTTTTCACAGATCTGAACTCTTTAGCTGATTCTATAGTGCTTATAAACCTGTTGAAATCATTTGGCTTATCTACCCTTTATCAAATGTTGCTGCTGTTTGAAACTATTTAAATAGATACTGGGATTGGGAGTGAGCAGTGGTTTTAATTTCTATAAAACAGTGAAACATGTCTCAGTTATGGATAGGCTGAGATATTCTGAAAGTTATAGTTACTAGTTGTTATAAAGTGTTATTATTTAAGGACTGAAATCCTGGGTGTTTCTAACATGCGATTCCCAAGAAAGGTGTCTGGTCTCAGTTCCCTTCTTCCCTTTTCTTCCATATGGGTGTTAAATGTTTTCAAAACAAACTTCCTTGGACTGTCTGAACTTTCAGAAATGTTACGGCTGTGAAGATCTAGTTTCACTGTCATGGCTTTTATTTCCACTCACTTCAGGGAGTAACCTCTCCCAAAACACTTTGTTTGTAATTGTAAAGATCTTTCAGTCTGATCTGAGGCCGGAAAACAGACAGTAGGACGGCAGTGTCTACATCATAACCAGTATTTGCATACAAACCAGTATAGGGTCAAACGGAAGGACACCTCTTTCTTTTTTACTTTCTTTTATTATTAGTTTTCATGAAGCTGATTAAATGACTGAAACACCGGACTTTAAACAAATGTCTGGATCAGCACTTTGAAAGTTTTCTTTAAAATGTAATATTTTCTGTGCATAAGCTTGTTTATGAAATATTTGCAGTATATGTCAGCTAAGTCTTGTTTACATTGTTTTTTATCTGAAACTTAACAAGCAGTAAGAGATGTGGTCCGGTCAGTAATGTGTGTGGAAGGAAGACACCAGAACAGACTTCCATACAAACACTGATTGTTTTAATGCCACATAAAACACTACAGACCAGGGTAGAAAACCCAACGTGAGTGTATGCAGACATGCTGAACGAAGGAAGAAGGAAACAATAAATACAGGGGAACCAGGCAAGGGACCAATGGGGAGACAGAGAGTGAATTGGGAATGAGAGTCAGGTGATCAACAATGACTATAAACAGGTGGATGGAAAGGCTATACAAGAAAGGAGTCCATGGGGTCAGTGCGCCCCCAGGTGGTCGCAGGTGGAAACTGTCCAGTGCTCACAGTTCATCTGCTGCCTGTGACAACATGAAGTAGGTGTGGAATACGATTGTGTTTTAAGACGTTAAATGAAAATATGTTTTGAAATGATACAGTATTTGCTGGACCACTCAACCTGTCAGAAAACGATGATCTCTGTCTTACAACCTCTGGCTGACTGTCTCACTCATTGATTGACTGACTGACTGATTGACTGACAGACGTATTGATTCATTGACTGACTGACTGACTGACTGACTGATTGACTGACAGACGTATTGATTCATTGACTGACTGACTGACTCATTGATTCACTGATAAAGTCAACAAGTCAAATCGCTGGCATACTGAGTGATTAACTCATTTATTCACTAACTGACTGATTAACTCTGTTTCAGTGACCGACTTATTAACTCATCGATTCACAGACAAACTAACTCATTGATTCACTGAATGAATGACAAACTTGTTGATTAACTGTCTGACTGATTAATTTACTGACTTTCACACTGATTGCATGCTTATCTCACTGATTCACTGACTGACTGATTAACTCATTGATTCATTGACTCACTTTTTCACTGACTGACTTATCCACTGAATCACTGAGTGATTGACCACTATTTTTGAAATGTTCATGCACAAGAGTCACCTGAGGCATGTACTGGCAGATAACTCCTCTATCCCAATCTCAACAACAAAAATGTAACAAATGATGTGGAAAAAAGCAGAAACGCATTGGCTGTGGTCACCAAGCACAAGTATGACAAAAACATTGAGTTATATTTTGTTGTTCACTGTTTTCAAAATAATCACTACGTTCGCAGGGGGGGATCAAGTTCATCACAGCAGAAACGGGAGGCGTAGTTAAGTCACCAAAATGATCCTTGAAGAGGTGGGTCTTCAGGCGACGCTTGAAGACAGTGAGGGATTCCGCAACAGAGGGGCAGGAAAGACAGCGGGTCCCAAACTTGTCAACAGAAAGGAGGATGCAGCTGAAGTTGTCAATAAAATGAAGATGGGAGAATATAAAACAAAACTAGAGATTTTATAACGGCAGCAGTGGCGACACGCCTCCCCAGTCACACAAAACTGAAATTTACATTTACGGCATTTATCAGACGCTTTTATCCAAAGCAACTTCCATTCTCTAACTACAGGGGACAGTCTCCCTGGAGCAACTTGGGGTTAAGGGTCTTGCTCAGGGTCCCAGTGGTGGTTTTGATGAAGGTAGAATTCGAACCTATGACCTCTTGGTTTGGCGGCAACTATCCTACCCACTGAGCTACCTCCAGATAAACAATTCTGCAGACAAACAATTCTGCCCCCTCACGTCAAGCAAGAGAGTACTAAAATGTGACGAACTGTGCTTTACCGACGTCGCCTATTTCAACATGTTGTTAACATCGGCGCTAAATGCGGCAAGTGTAATGTTAAAGACATTCTGCCTCGTCCAGCAACTGTATCAAGGCATGTTGAGAGAAAAGCTCATGAAAAGCATCCGTGTCAGCAGTGATAAAACTTACAGTTGAAAAATATGGATGTGTTATTACAGCGTCATGTCCAGCACTACACCCACCCATTCTGTTCTAGTCTATCAAACTGATAGCCCTTTGTATGACTCAGTACCCATGAAGTAGCTCTCAGTTTCAAAAGGTTAGTGACCCCTGGATTACACCAAGGATGACCCCTGCACTTTAAGCTGGTCTTGAGGGTGCTGTTTTCTGCTCGTTTCATGTTTCACGTCATCTGCGAAAGAGGCAGTGCGCCACTAACATAAAATAACAGAACATGCATCGTTTTTACTTTACAAATGTATTGGTATACATTTTTGACTTCATAAATGTATCTTCAGGGTGAACGGGTGGGAGTGATAGAGAAAATTTCTGAGGGAGCGGGATTAAAAAAAAATAATCCCACGAATACTCCCACTGTAACTCAAGCTGTGCTTTTGTTAATTGTGGCCATAGTGTGTGTACATATATATTGAATTACAGCGGGAGTATTCACAGGAGTATTTTGTTTTTAAATCCCAGTCACCAACCTTTTTGAAACTGAGAGCTACTTCACGGGTACTGAGTCATACGAAGGGCTTCCAGTTTGATACACTAGAACAGAGTGGGTAACTCTGGCGTAGTGCCGGATATGACTGTTTTTTGGTTAAAAA
>JBBPDB010000001.1:12080205-12090377 GCA_037974465.1 Brachypetersius altus
GTGTGTGTGTGTGTGTGTGTGTGTGTGTGTGTGTGTGTGTGTGTGTGTGTGTGTGTGTGTGTGTGCGTGCGTGTGTGAGTGTGTGTGAGGAGTATAAAAGTGTCCGGATCGCTGCGTTCCCCTCTGTGAGTCCGCTGCTCGTCCACGCAGACATGCGCGCGCGCCCCGAGCCCCGTGGTCTCGTGCTGCTGCTCCTGTGCGCCCTGCGGAGCGCCGCGCCCCTCAGCAACCACGGCACAGAGCTGCGCCTCACACACACACCACAAACACAGCCCGCACACACACACTCCGCACATAGCGCCGAAGCGGACCCCGCGGGGGCTGCATCAATCAACCGCGCGCGCAGCGCAGGCAGGGGACTGGAACACGCGGGAGCGCGAGGGAGCGGCGGTGAGTCGACAATCACGCGTCGTTTTGATTGTTTGTGTGTAAAGTATGTAGTATGGGGTAGATAATGTTGAATTGATATAGTGGCGCAGATAGTGAGGAGTAAATGGTGTGTGAGGATGGGTTGGAGAGAATGGGGTAGACAGCGTGGGGTACATAGAGTGGGGTTGATAGTGTGGAGTAGACAGTGTGGGATAGATAGTGTGCGGTTTATAGCTTTGGGTTGATAACGTGGTGTAGGCAGTGTGGGGTAGGTAGTGAGGGGTTGACAGAGTGGGGTAAATAGAGTGGGGATTAAAGTGTGGGTTTACATTTATCAGATGCTTTTATCCAAAGTGACTTCCATTCCAATTCCGTAACTACAGGGGGCAGACTCCCTGGAGCAACTTGGGGTTAAGGGTCTTGCTCAGGGACCCAGTCATAGGTTTGAAGTTAGAATTCAAACCTATGACCTCTTGGTTCAGAGGCAAGTATCCTACAACTAGGTCATCACCACCAGAGTGGGGTAGATAGTGTTGGGCTGATAGGGATTGATATTGTGGGGATAGTGTGGGGTTGATGTTGTGGGGTTAAATAAAGTATGGTTGATACTGTGGGATTGATAGTGTTGGTGTAGAGAGAGTGGAGTAGATCATGTGAGGCTGATAGAGTGAATTTGATAGTTTAATAGGGTCGGAGTAGATAGAGTGGGGTAGATAGACTGAGGTAGAAACAGGGGATAGATAGAGTGAGGTAGGTAGTGTGGGTTTGATAGACTGGTGTAGATAGAGTGGATTCAATAGTGTTGGGATGATAGGCTTCCCTATCCCAGAACTTGATACACCCCTGGAAGTAGTTTCAGATGGATAGTGTGGGGTAGATAGGGTTGATGGTGTGAATGTAAATAGTGTGGGGCAGACAGAGTGGGGTAGGTAGTGTAGGATAGATAGTGTGGGGTAGATAGTGTTGGGTTGATGGTGTGAAGGTAAATAGTGTGGGGCAGACAGAGTGGGGTAGGTAGTGTAGGATAGATAGCGTCGGGTAGATAGTGTTGGGTTGATGGTGTGAGGTAGGTAGAGTGGAATACATATCGTGGGTTAGGTATTATGGGATACATATAGTGGGGTCGGTAGTGTGGGGTAGATATAACGGTAGGATTAATGTAGGACAGATAGTGTGGGCTAGATAGTGTTGAGTTGTTAGTGTGAGTGGGGTAGATAGAGAATGAGTGAAATAAAAAAAGGATGGAGGAAGAAAGAAAGGGTTTGCAGGAAAGGAAGGATAGAAGGAAGGACAGGTGAAAGATACCTCAGGGAAAAAAGGTTGACTATGGGGTAAAGACAGCTGGAGAAAGAAAGGGAAGATGAAAGAAAGTGCGAATGAATGGGCGATCCGGAAGAAAAGAGAAAAGAAAGTGAGACGGAAGGAAGGAAGGGAGGAAGAAAGGAAGGAAGCCAGACAGAATGCATAAATGAGTGAGGAGTGTATTTAAATTAAGGACAGCGTTAAAGACTGAGAATAAGAAAAGGAGCTAGAAAACAATGAAAGAAGGAGAACTTGCTTGTTTTACAGTAATTTCCCAGCATTGAGTGCTTGCACTCGAGAGCAAGAGTTTATGAGAAACAGTGGAATAATTTGCTTGAAATCAGATCATTCATGTGTTTAGAAGTTCAAAACCTCTGGTCTATATCACAGCAGCAGAATCAGACAATTGCATTAATCCTGGAAGAAATTGCTTAAACAAGAAATTGTAAAGACAACAATATAAAATATAAAGTAGGGCTGCAAGATATTAGGAAAACATGCGATATGCGATAATGTTGAGTGTCACATGCAATAAGTGAGAAAAACGTAGCTTTTATAGTGCTAATGTTTTTCTGCTTTGGATTTGCTGGTGACATAGACTCCAGACACTGACTAGCAGAAAAAAAATTCCAACATGTTTTTTTTTAAAGAATTTACTTAAACAGAGCATTTTAATGCCTCCCATAAAACATTTGAACCACTGACCATTGTTGAAAATCTTAAATAAATGTAAACATAATTTAAATTACAGTTAGTACTTAGCCAGAAGAAAAAGCACAGAAGATGAAGAATCTGCCCAGTGATTTTTTTTGCCCTCTTCTCTGTGTTCTCTGAGTATTGGAAAAACAGCAGTTCAGTCAATTAATGCGATATGAATATGTTTTCGCGGTATGTATATTGCCCATGTTGGTATCGCGGTAAATTTGCGATATATTGTGCAGCCCTAATATAAAGTATAAAAAAAACACAGTATGCTATGAATACAATGTCATATTCGTACTATAGATAAATAAATTACATTTAATTAATTTTCTAGCAACACAAATAGGGTTAGGAGTTCTCCACAGCCGGTCTGGACAGAAGCAGTGGATTATCTTTAAGTTGTTGTTTGCTGGGCGAGTTGCTGTAGCGGTGAATGAGTGGAGAGGTGTTACACGGCCCTCTGGCGCTTGTCCAGGCCGGGCGGCGGAGATGAGAGGGCCTCAGACAATGAGTGCTGAGTGAATGGTGTCAGGCTGGGTGAATGGAGCTGCAGCTCAGTTGCTCAGGAAGTCTCCGGTCGGGGGCTGCGCTCGTCTTGAACTCCTGCTACCTGAAGCGGCGCGAGAGAAAGGCTCCTGTGCTCCTCCATTCACTGCGGCCTGTCATGGAGAAGGGGGCTCATTGTTGTCAAGGTGTGTGCGCTGCCCACTGAAAGGGGCTTGGCTTGGGTTGCACCGTCAGGAGGTGAAGCCCTTAAGGCAGAACAAAACTCACAGTATCAGCAGCTGCACCAGCCTAATCCAACAATAAGAGCCTCTGAGTCAACATCCGCGAGGACACGGAGGAAATCCACCAGAGAACAGCGTGTAGGTGGGACACCCCACCTAAAAGAGCAGAAAGAGTGTGATTCTCTGATGTAGGGCTAAATATAGTGTAATAAAATGCAATGCAGTGTTACATTCTTGAAAATAAAGCGTGGTGGCTTGTATTACTTTTATCTTATAAAGAACATTCACTAAGATGTTGTCCAGGACACCAGAAGCAGTTCTTCTATGAGATTTATTTATGAATGCTGTGGTCAGCCTATTGCAATCCAAGGCAGATCTAGAACAATGCCACAATATGGACAAAAATAATCAGCGCTGAGATTATACTGCTCTATATAGTGACTGCAGTGTCTTCCAGAATACTATGGGTGCATTTTATCACTTTTCTCTTAGTAAAACAGCTGAAGATAAATGAAGGTTGTAGAATAAATAATGAATTATACTTATGGTACACAAACCTCTATAAATGTCAAGGAAAATGAAATAGAAGGAACATATAGAATCTGGGTCCCTCAAGAACACCTAGGCAAATCCGTGTCTTTGATGGTTAAAGATTACAATAATTACACAGTTGTTGGATTGCACAAGACCTCAGTTCATCAGAACACCCATTAACTCACCTGAAGCTGCAACTGGTTGCCCTTTCAGAAACACTGTAATTGGTCAGAGTCTCATTTGCATATTGTATACCTTCAGCAATATGAGTATTGCAGAGACTGATAACAATAAAAAGATGATTGCAGCAACGTTTCCAAATGCTTCTTCTAAACAGAGTTTATCTCTTTTCTCTTTCTATTCAGATCGAGGGCCAGTAGGTTGCAGAGAGCTTCGCTCCACAAAGTACATCTCTGATGGCCAGTGCACCAGCATCAACCCCATTAAAGAGTTAGTGTGTGCAGGGGAGTGTCTCCCAGCCCAGATGCTGCCCAACTGGATCGGAGGACATGGAAGGAAGTTCTGGAGCCGGAGGAGCTCCACCAACCAAGACTGGCGCTGCGTCAACGACAAGAGCCGGACACAGCGCATCCAGCTGCAGTGCCAAGACGGCAGCACCAGGACCTACAAGATCACTGTGGTGACCGGCTGCAAGTGCAAACGCTACCTGAGGCAACATAACGAATCGGGGAACAAGTCGGAGAGCATCTCTCAGCCTCAGCAGGTCCACAAGCCCAAGAGCAAACGGAAGCACGGAGGTAGCAAGGCACATGCGAATTGGCCTGAACTGGAGTCCTGAGACTGAGCGAGGCTGTGGATTAACCCGCACAATAGACTGTCCATAAAAGGGCTGTGGACTGGAAGTGACAGTCTTTTAAGGACGGAGAGATTGAATAACAATCAGTGGTTTCATATCTGAAGTGGCGAGACTCCAAACCCTGCTTGGCCTCCAGCAAAGTGCCATACGATCACTGCTCATGATTCCTATGCAAAACCACAATGACTACATGCCAGTTTGGCATATGAATACACTGCAGGCCAGAAGTTTGGGCCCACCTTCGGATAAAAAAAACTATATAAATGATACGTTGTTTTAAAAAAATACTACAAACATTAGAAAGAAATGTAACTGGCTGGTTTTCAATGTTATAGTCTTCACAAAGGCTCAGACTTTTGGTTTTGAAGAGACGTATCAGGTCTGTCTTTAGTGACAGACATTCACTTTCAACTGAAAAGTATCAAAATTCTTCAACATCACAGTTTCTTCTGGTTACACCGGAAAAACTTTGATCCCAAGCATCTTTAAAATTGTGAACTTCTATTCAGTCCAAAAAAAAAGCAGAAAGTTTAGGGAATGATGTCTTGGTCCCCCATTTCCAGATCTTTCTTCCATTGAACTGCAGGGACGAGCTGGACCAACATCCAGGAAATGAGACTGTGCTGTTGAGATAAGGCAGGCTTATTTTGATGAGTCTCATACAGAAACTTTCAACATCCATTTAACCGCACTTGCAGTGTGTGTTTGTTGTACTTCAGAACCAGTCAACCAGTCAGTTACATGTCTTTCAAGTTTTTCTAATTTTCTTGCAATGAACTGTTGAAAGAACAGAATATGATTTATTTTTTTTTCATCTGAGGGCGGGTCTAAACCTCTGGCCTGTTGTGTATATCTAAAACATTCCTAAGATCATGACTGTCTCTCTGTGAGAAATCATATCACTGGCTGCAGTATGTAATAGTTTGTATGTAATGCCAGATAAAGCTGAATTATCTCAAGTTTGAGAAAGATAAAGATGTAAATACAGCTTGTAAATAAACAGCATATGCATTCATATGTAATGACTCATGCTGCAAGACATTTACTTGCTTCAAATGTGCTATTATCACGTATATATTGATGTAATATATTTTGTTTTGAACCACCCCCCCTACATGTTTCCTTTACTCCTACATTTACTTGTCTTCATTTTATGCAGGCATTCATAATTACATGGTATTGCACTATTCTACATGACAGCAATATTCATATTCACCATTTTAGTGTGAAAGTATTAAATTTTATTCATTTGAATACACTGAACGCTCTGTCTGTCATTCTGCTCTCACCTGCTTCCACCACCTTTCTGTTTGGTCTATGACAAACCTAACAGGGACAAGAAAACTGCCAGGACACTTAGTTTGCATTTTATTGTTATTAAATGATTCGATTTTATGACAGTGAGTGATCACTTGCGTATTTTTATTCCTGCTGAACACTCAGTCATTTATTATGCAAAACAGAAAAAATAGCAGTGATACAACAGGAAGGAAAAAAGAAAGAAAGAGAAAAAGAATTGTGCTTCTTATAGTAAAGAGTAGTGAAACAGTCATAGCTTGGTTTTATGACATGTGTGACAAACCACACTGCTAATAAATGTGTAAAGTGACCATTTTGTCATACGTGGACACAGCACAGCACACCACACTGTGTGAGTAGCATGAAACTCTTCTCTGCATTTAACCATCACCAAGTGAAGCAGCAGGCAGCCAGGAAAACTGCGCCCGGGGAGACGTGATTGGGGATGGTATCTTGCTCAAGAGTACCTCAGTATCACCACAGCTGTGAATTCTTCTTGTCAAGGTTCATTACATTAAAAAACACTGTCTGACTATTTACATTTTACATTGTTGTAATTATATAGAAATATAGATAAATTGGTAGCATTCCCATTCTAATGTACACAGTCACATATTTAGGAGCTACCAGTAGCTACTACACAACATATCTGCTGCTAATCCTTATCTCAATATCGATCTCTGCAATACTTACGTTGAAAAAGGTTGTAATGTACAAATGATTTGATCATGCGATTTTGTGGACTTAAAGTAAAGTGCCCCCTTAAAGTCCTCTCAGAAACACTGTGATTGGTTAGAATGTCTTTTGCGTAC
This sequence comes from Brachypetersius altus, assembly GCA_037974465.1. NCBI lineage: Eukaryota > Metazoa > Chordata > Actinopteri > Characiformes > Alestidae > Brachypetersius > Brachypetersius altus. Next base: position 12,086,769 of record JBBPDB010000001.1, read on the forward strand.
TGGTTTCTACGATATCAGTATTACAGAGACCGATAATGACACCGATTATCCGTTGATATATCGGTGCAGCTTTACTGAGCATCAGTGAGTACACTGTCAAAGCTACACGGAGCTATTTACTGATAAAACTGGGTAACTGCGTGCATTTGTCTCAAATTAATAACCCATACGAAAGACCCTCGTCTTCCAGACTGAATGTTTAAACAGCAGGGGAATATTTTTGGAAACCGATTCTAGTGGACCCTCCAACCTTCTTTAGCCTCTAAAGCTAAAGCTAAAGCTAAGCTATTGGCAGCTCCTCGGCTGGGACACTAACGGGAGTTGTGATGACATTATGATGATATTTAGGTCCTGAAACATGTTAGAGCGAGTCTCAGAGGAGCCCCGTGACTACAGGGAGCGAAAATATGGAAGAAGACAGAACCGAGTCCAGTAGCCCCGTTGATTCCCAGTGTCTCCTGAAATCCGAGACCGAGCACGGCGTGGGGAGGAACGGCCAGGATGTGGTGGATTTCCCGGTCGCTGTGGTTCTCCCAGCAGCCGGCTGTGGCGAGAGAATGGGCTTAACGACCCCCAAACAGTTTTGCTCCTTCCTAGGCAGACCCCTAATTAGCTACACGGTGGAAACTTTCGAGAGGTAAGTCTGTTTAAAAGTGTACAATAATTTACATCCAGCTCCGGCAGCTCTCAGTATAACTCGTATCATAATTTTTCTGGAATGATCTACACAGTCCCTGAATGGAAAATAAGCCACAAAAACAGCAAGTTTTTTAGTCATAGTTTTTGTGATGTCACAAAACAAACAAATTTAAATCTACCTCCTTTTTCTGGCTACAGCAGTTTAGCCCCGCCCATTCATGTACAGACATCCTTAATGATTAAAAGAAATAGACTTTTGTTGGGTTACATTAAAACCTCGTTTAATCATAACACACAGTAACTCACCTGGAGCTGTGATTGGTCACTCTGTCAAAAATAAGATAAGAAAGAACTTTATTGATTCCTAGTGAAATTATTTTGTGTTTAGCACGCTCAGTGCAACAACAAGAAGATAATAAGTAAACAATTGACAATAAAAATAGTGCAACAACAAGAAGAATATTGTAACAAAAATAACTAACACTGACATTGCTATGTGTAAGATTTAGTATTCTGTACCAGCAGATCTGTAGTCCAGTATGGTTTATGAAAGTTTGTGCAATAAAAATATAAGGAATACAATAAAATAGCAGATGATTGCATTCAGTAACAATCATACCATTTAAAGATCAAACAATTATAGTGAATATAGTGCACAAATTCAGTTTGGAACAGAATGACAAAGACTGAAAATGATCACCTACAGAATGGGAAAGAGTTATCCAGTCTTATTGCCACAAGTAGAAAGGATTTCTAGTGACGTCCTGTGATTCTTTAGAGGCTCATTTGCATTTCAGCCATGGGCGCCAAAGTCATTTTATTAGTGGGGGCATGTTCCCGTGAAATATGGAGTTGTTCTGTGTTTGAAAGAAAAATGTAAGGTAAAAAATATGGACAACACTTAGAGTGTGTTCGAAATCGCACACTTGCGCACGTGCTCAATTTTAGGGCGTAGTGCGCGGACACTGAAAACCGAGCTAAAACTCAGTGCACTGAAAGAACCCGGATGCTGCACTGAAATCGGCCAGAAAACGCAGTGCAGAACGATGGACACTATGCGCACTAAACGGGCGCCATTTTGCCCACGTAGCGGAGGGGGCGGGACTTTCAACGGGTGTGTCCGAAATCGTGCACTACCGTCAGTGCACTGAGATTTAGTGCGTAGTGCGCACTGCGCATTGCCTTCTGTAGTGCGCACTGCTGTGGATCAGTGCTGTCCTAAACGGAACACTAACGTTTTGCACTTAGTGGAAATGACGGACTAGCATTTGCTCGTGATTCTCCAGCCGCCAAAATATCTGCCGGTTTTACTGCAGTGTAGGTCAGTAAAATAATTCTATTAATGTTACTTACATTTATACGAGCCAGCTGCCTCCACTTGGGCTTGTATTTCACTGTTTGCCGCCACAATCCAACTCGAAAACACTTTGAAAGTCCCGCCCCCTCCGCTATGTGCTCAAAATGGCGCCCGTTTAGTGCGCATAGTGTGCATCGTTCTGCACCGCGTTTTCTGGCCGATTTCAGTGCAGCATCCGGGTTCTTTCAGTGCTCGGTTTTCAGTGTCGGCGCACTACGCCCTAAAATTGTGCACTAAAAGTGCGCAAGTGCATAGTTTCGGACACACTCAACGTGAAACAGTGAAATACAAGCTCAAGCGGAGGTAGCTGGTTCGTATAAATGTGAGTAACATTAATAAAATTGTTTTATTGATGTACCAGCAGATATTTTGGCAGGCTGGAGAATCGCGAGCAAATGTGTAAAACACTACACCACAAGCAATGCCCACCTCTCCTCAGTTCCAAACCACCCAACAGTATGTCCCTCATATTAAAAATGCTTTCGAGTTCCCTGATTTGGAGCTTTCAGTTATATCAGTATTGCAGATACTGTTATCACAATAATGATTAGCACAATATTTTGCACAGCTCTACTTTATTGCTTAAAATATATGAATAAATATACATGTCAGAATCTGTTGTGCATGTATTATTGTGTCTGATTTGGCCAATCACCAGATGTTCTAGCTTGTGCAGTTCTCAGATTATGTAACAGGGAACAGTTTTGCACAAAATGACAAACTGTGCCAGACCTCCTAGTAAAGAAAATGGCAAAAATATCTACAGACTGCACTGCAGCAGGCTAATCCCTAATTGAGCGTTTTTTTTAGTCCTTGTGTGTCTTTACCGCACCCTTGTTATTAAACAAGTTTGTGAGTTTCATCTGCTGTCATCCTGACCCACCTAGGTCCTATAGGGCTAGATGAAATCACTTTTCCGTCTCTATTTTCTTGTAGAATTCCATGGATCAAGACCATTGTGGTTGTGGTTGCTAAGGAGAGCCTCGACCTGATGCTTCACATCGTTCACAGATTTCATCACACAAAGGTAAAAGTGGTTGAAGGGGGCACCACGAGACACAGGTCGATCTTCAACGGCCTTCAGGCCTTCAGCGAGAGCACGGAGACTTCAACACCCCCCAGACCGAAAGTGGTCATTATCCACGACGCTGTTCGACCGTTTGTGGAGGAAGACTTTCTTCTCAAAATGACTCTGGCGGCCAAAGAGCAAGGGGTTAGTGATTTCAGATTTCAAGACCAAATTTGGCTTTGGTTGTGAATCCTTTTGTTCTAGAACCTTATTGGCACATACTTGGCACATCAGTTAAAATCCTGTGTAAAGATGATTCAAGATTGTTTATTTGTCACAGACATAAGAATACCTGTACAGCATGTAGTGAAACGAACCTGTAAGTCTACAGTTAAGACAGTGCAGTAATCAAATAAATGAAAGAGAAATTTGGAAGCACTTAGGTAATAAAATACAGGACTGTACAGTGTGCAGAATGTAACAGAATTTACATTTACATTTACGGCATTTATCAGACGCTTTTATCAAAAGCGACTTCCATTCCCTACCTACAGGGGGCGACAGTCTCCCTGGAGCAACTTGGGGTTAAGGGTCTTGCTCAGGG
>JBBPDB010000001.1:12099130-12123210 GCA_037974465.1 Brachypetersius altus
AATTGATGACTGTGTTCATTATATATTATATATTGGGTTGACATAGAATTGCGATTAATCGCGATTAATTTTTTCCACATTTGCGATTAACTAGTTCATTTTAATTAATCGCTTTACAGCCTTGTACTGTACAGCCTTGTAAAAGTTATCAATATTGTCATTTTTGTGTCATTTTGTGCTGTGCAAACAGCACAGCTTTTGTCTATTACTTTCATTTTTCCCCCTAAAGCCTCTAATGGCTCATACACAATCCATATTTAAGAGCATTTCACGATCAGGCTGGTTTTGATCAACTCGGAACATTTAATCTTGCAAATCTACATGCCAGATTTAAGTGTTTTTGTTTTATTTGAAGCCATGGTTGGTTACCTTTCAACAGCATTAAAGCATCCACATATGTTTCCTATAACTCCTTCATATTTCCAGTTTGCCCTGTCCTTCACCGCTGATATTGGTGAAGTTCGTGCCAGTCACTGATCACATGTGTTTATTTCTGTTTATTTCAACTCCGTGTGAGAGGCTGGACGTGATTCAGACAAGGTACTGAGTAATATTTTGCTTGTGTTGAAATAAAATGTAAGAAAAGTTTGTTCATATGTTGAGCATGTGTTCATGGGGAGAAGAGCATGCGTTTTTAAAAATAAGCCTCTTTCTTCTTCAAGGTGTTCTTCAATTTTTTTTCCCAATTTAGGGCAAATTATTGGCAGTTAATAACTGTCTTGTTGGTAATTCATTCGTATTATATATACAGTACTATGAAAAAGGTTCTTGAGGGAAACCTTCAGGAAACTTCATGTTTCTAGTTTTCAGTCCAGTCTGAACATGGACTAGTTTCTGTGGAACAAAGCACATCTAACTTAAGGCCTAAACCAGTGAAGAAACAGGTGCAGATGATTCCAGATGATCAGGCGGTGATCAGTATACTGGTGGTGCTGAATGCTGAGGGGTTGGAACACCTTTATATAGTAACCTTTATTCACTTTGCAGTAAAACCTTTGTTCCCATTTCTTACATTTAACTGACTTAATATGCCAAAACAGACCCTTTGACAGGCAGAAAATAGTAGTTTTGCTCCAACAAGTGATTTCAAAGCAAAAAATAAAGAAATGAGGGGTGGCCCAAGACTTATCTTGTATATTATGTAATTCTGTTTACAGACTGTGGATGTATTCTCCTGTGCTGAGGGGTATAAAGAGTTGCTGTCCAAGACCAGGAATTTCGTCCAGATATCTGTACGTAAACACTGTGCTTTGTACTGTTTTATTGTTTAGAAAGAGCCATCCTTCACAGGGCTGAGCCATATTTTTATTGTGATATGTGTGTTTTGTAGGCCAATGGGGACAGTTTATCTGAAATTATGGCACTGATCACAGTTTTGGAGAAGACGAACCAAGCCCTTTTGTATCCAGTGGTTGTTATATGGGTAAGTGTATGTCAGTCAAATTGACCTCTGTTTGTGTGACCCTGTCCTGCTCTTACACATCTTGTTAACCAGTTAAACCCGCTGTGAGTGCTTTTGATATGTAGTATCCTGAGTATTCGGTTTTTGGGGAGAGTAAGACCAATAATATTTTCTTTTCAGTTTGGCTGGAGCTGATGTTTATAAAGCTATCAAGCAGTGGGCCTGTCTCACATAACTCTGTTGCCCAACTGACCATTATGTCCCTGTAAACACTGGCCATGCTGTTTATTCAAACAAGGCTAACTATGCTTATTTTGAAATTTCAAAAATGTTAAATCATGTTGAGTCTGTTTTGCTGTGTACCTGTAAGAAATAAAGTTGCACAAACATTGATCCGTGATGTACTGAAGACGATCGTAACTTCTGAATGAACCTTTCGTTCCGCTTGGAGACCAAGACAAATGGCAGAAACAGGAATTGGGGAAAAAAAACAGTGGACAGTTTTCATGGTCGGCCCTTTTCCAGAACATCCACGGCAAAGCAGATCTGTCTTGATCATGGAAGATGTGATGTCAAAGAGACATTGTTAAACCTTCCGAGCAAACAGGCTCCAAGCTTCTCAAACGTGTTTAGGGACAACCCTGCAGCCAGTGCTTTAGAATGCAAGCGTGTGTGTGTGTGTGTGTTCCCATTACAGCTCCATCTAAAGCCCAGGTAGAGAATGTTCTTTCTCACTAGTGATGTAACTTACAGACACATAGGATTCTAAACCTGTATACTAGTGCTGCACAATATGTACAGAGTATCAGTATTTCAATTAAACTGCCACATTAAAAGGCTCTTAAATGTACATTTAATATATTTATTTTCAATTTTCTGGTATTAAAAGGGCTTAAACTCCCTGCCCCATCCATACAATCCAGATGCAAAAATGGCCTGTTTTCAAATCAGATTTTGTGATGTCACAAAACCCACCTATTTCTATAAGTCTCCATATTCAGCCCACAGCAGATTAGTCCCACCCATTCATGCTGAAGTTCTAAGGAGTGTTTCAGCCCAGTGCTGTCTTTTGAATGACCTACAATACAGAGCAGCCAATCAGAAATTTAATTTTGTAATTGGAAAATCGTCCTGCAAGAATGAATTATAATGAGTTATGAAATCTTTTTGATAGACAAACCCATCAAACATCGAGGGAGGTGTTAAATTGAAGGAAATTGTAGAATGCTGGCTCTCTAAAAACACCTTGGACGATCAGTACCCTAATGGGTTAAAAGTAGTTCAACTTTTGTCAGATTACATGAAGACCTCAGTTCATCAGAACACCAAGTAATTCACCCGGAGCTGTTATTGGTTGTCCTGTCAGAAACACTGGGGTTGGTTACAGGCTTATTTGTTAATTGCAGCTTTTTTTGATATTGGTATTGCAGAGGCTGTTATTGCAGTAATGATTAACAGACTATATATTGTACATGCCTAATGTATATTTAAGTATGCTCTTTACTGAAACACTGCTGGTTAATACTGACATATCCATTGCATAAACTTATATACTATATATATAAATATAAATATACTATAAGGCCCTTAATATAACAGGATTTATAGTACTATAGCATTTGATGTCCTAATCTTAAATTATGACGTTTTATAGTGTCTGTGGAGAAAATTACATAACCTGGTATGATTATATTATTGAACATATTCTGTAATAACAGCTAGTGAAAGCAAATGAGGTCTGATATTATGTTGCATGGTTTTGATGATTCCTTACCATATTGAGCAAAAGTCCTGAGCCACCTCTCATTTCTTTATATTTTGTTTTGAATCACCTTAGTTCAAAACTTTTTTCTGTCAAACTGTTTTGTCATTAGCATGTTGAGAAGATTCATTTAAAGAATTAAAAACAAATGTTTTATGACAACAGGCTGCAAAGTGTCTATAGATACAAGGTGTTCCAACCACTCAGCATTCAGCACCACCAGTATACTGATCACCACCTGATCATCTGGAATCATCTGCTCCTGTAGCTTCAGGCCTGGACTTAGATGTGCTTTGCAATGTGTAAATGATTCACACGTAGTTCACTTTTTGCAAAAACATTCCTCTGAAACTGGTCAGATTCAGGAACGGAACTGAAAATTAGTGTCTTTGGAAGTCCTTCAGGAAGCGTGGAGAACTGTTCCTCAAGACTTTGGATGTGAAATATGAAGAAATTAGGGGTGTCTCAAGACTTTTACACAGTATTGTATGTCTAATGCCAATTCTACTATATTGTTAATATAATCAAGAATTTTCCCACTCTGATTTAGGATGAGACCAAATAAACATATGCTTTCTTTGCAGAGTTAAGGGCTTAAATTTGACAGGGTTAACTGGTTTCACAATAATAGCAAGAGCCACAATTGATAATCTTTTTGTGTAATTAGAGGTTTTTCCATCTTGTCCTCTGTCATATTCATCATCCATCATCATTTCTGAATGGAGCACGAGTTCTCTGAGGAACACACACATGGAAAATTGAACAGCAGTTAATTGACAGCATGCTTTGAGTTTGCCTGTGTCAACAGCGCACTGGTTCAAAATGGGGCTGCAGTGGAAACGGCTCTTTTTTTAATTGCTCTGTTTGAAGTGATTTTGCCGTTTACACGAGCACCCGGCTCTCTGAGTAAACGGACGGCACTGTTGTGCGTGCAGAAATTTATGGCTCTGCGAGATGGATTATGTCTGAGGCACAGCAGCCGCTAATGTTAATTTTGTGTCGGTGGAAATACGTGTTAACACTCGTCTTTTCGCGCCCAACACCTGGAACTAACTGTCTGGTTGAATTACCAGATACCGAATGTGCTTTTAACAATGTGGCCTTTTGTGTTTATTATTCCTTGTATGAGCAGTTGTGGCGTGGTGGTCTCTTTTGTTGAGAGATGTTTTATGCTTCTCTCTTCTGTGTTGATAGGTTCATTTATATTTGTCAGACGAGCCACATGCTGATGAGCCGAGCCCCCTCATGGAGCTCTCTGCCAAGGTGAAACACGGGAATATTCTGCTCTATGGTATTCGGGTATTTCACTCCAAGGTAGGTCTACAGATGTTATTAATTAAAGATAATGATCACACTACCAAAAGTTTTAGTGCGCACACTGAGATTTCTGAAGTCACTTAAAATGTCATGAAAGAAACTCTCAATATTTCTTGCCAACAAATACATTTAACGTATATTTACTGTTTGAGTACTGACCCACAAAAAGGCACCTAATATAATTGTAATATGGATCAAGTGTTTGATATTTGATGTGCTATTAAGTGATGAAACAGTTAACTAGTGCGTTTAAAGTTAAAGGACAGTCTAGAATTTGCATCACCATGCAACCCATTAATAGGATGTCAGGCATGTAGACATATTCCTTCCATCTTATAAAGGATTTTTATTTTTTTATTTGACATATTTTTATTTATAGTTGTTCACTCAACAACTTTCCAATCTTTAACAAGAATAAAAATGCAGTTTAGGAAATAAACGGATACGTGTAAATGTATATATTACACTTGCATATGAAACTATTAGGAACATGAAGAATAATCAGAATGTTCTTACGTCGCTGTGCTTTCAGACTTCTAGAGATTAAATAGCGATGCATGGGAATGCTGATATCACAAAGCAGCTGGAAGCTGTTGCAGATTACTCGGGTGTCTTTTGACAGAGGTTGACTCGGCCAAAATGTAAGTCCGAGGACCAGAGAGCTTATATAGTTTCTCAATTAGTGAGCCAGTCGGCTGCCTGTGTCTCACACTGACGTCAAAGTGCGGTGTAATTAAAAACGCCGGACCCTACATTCGTCATCCTGAGGCCCAAGAGGTCCCCCTTCCACATGTGAGTTTGATTTGACTCCTTGTAGTACGACCCTGCTCTGCGATATGGAGCATTCCAGAGTTCAGGGTTGTGTCATCTGAAGTGAAATTGTAATTCGGCTCTTCCAGCTGCGATCTTTTTCAGGCAAGGGAGTGGACGGGATGATGTGTGTTCAGCATGATAAAATGCTTATCATTATGAGATAGTGAAAGTGTATAAATCATTCTTGTGAAGTCCATGATAATGAGCATAATTCCTCCCAGATGCTTCTTATTCATACTTTTCAAAGCAGCGGCCAAGACACTTTTGCGAGCCCCAAGCTCGTGTCCAACTCGGTTTAATTCTTGGCCTCATAATTGGGGTCTCGGTGTGTCTTTATCCTGCATGTATAATTGTACACCACATTTATTTGTGAATCTGTGAGCAGAGTGTATTTGCTCTTACTCACTGTTGTAAACTGTGCTCTAAAATGATTATGACAGGCATAGAGGTTATGAAAAGGCAGGCAGGGAGACAGTTGAAGAATGTTTCATGAGAAAGTTTTTTTTTCGCCAAATGTTTACTTGGTCAGTGCTTCGGTTCTGCAGAGGGATTGTTGTTTTAAGAATACTAGTATTTGATAAAGATCAGTACACATTTTTTATTGTAAATACAGTTTCGAATGTCTTATTAAAACCATCTTGTCTTTTTTATCTGAGACTTCCTTGTTTTTCCCCGTTTCCTATTAGTAGAACGAAGCTTCTGTCATGTCCAATTTCCTCCAAGGCTAAGATATGTTTGCTATTGCCTCTAGCTCCTGATGTATTTCATTATTCCACACTTTTTCAACAGTCCTGCTCTGTGGGTCGTATGTAATTTGACAGATTCACTCAGCACTTTGGTGGGTCTCTTTTTGCTAAACTAAAGGACTTCATTGTGCTTTGGGGCAAAGTTTCCTAACAGATTCTGGTTTAGGATTTAATTCAGTTTACCCTGCCATCGTACTGGCATTCACCTACACGCTGTTGTTATGGCATTGTGGGAACGGCTCTGTTGATCTTCCATATGTGAAAGAAAGTAGATGTTATAGTCATATTTTGCCTGGAAAGAGCTGGACTTCCTTATATTTAATGTAGTCTTGAACAGTTCTCCAGGATTTCCTCAAAGACTCTCATTTTTAGTCCGGTCCATGAACCTGACCAGTTTCAGAGGAATGTTTGTTTAAGTCAAATATATGAATGAACTTAAGGCCTGAACCATTGCAGAAGCATATGCAGATGATCAGGTCGGTGATCAGTATACTGGTGGTGCTGAATTCTGAGTGGTTGGAACACCTTTATCTAGGCACCTTGTAGCCTGTTGCAGTAAAACATTTGTTCCCATTTCTTTCATTTAATCAGCTCAGTATGCCAGTAAGACAGTCTGACATAGAGAAAATCATATTTTTACACCCACAAGATAATTCAAAGCAAACTATGAAGACATGAAGGAGTGCCTCAAGACTTTTATGCAGTACTGTGAATATTTCCTGACAAAAATCCAACATTTAATTTGGTTCTTTAGCCCAGTGGTCCCTAGAGCGGTTTAATATCAGAAATTATTTTCACGGCCCGGCCTTTAAGGAGTGGCAGATAAATATACGTATTTATACAAATAAATGATACGCATGAAAATGGGGATATTTTAAAAATATAATAATGGGGTATCTTTGAAATATAATAATAAACGTCAATCTAATGTGTACTCGCAGCTTTATTAACAGCATTTTCATACAAGTTTATTTAAAAATAACATTTTTGTGCAGCCCACGGACCGCTACCACATGACCCACGGCCTGATACCGGTCCGCTGCCCGGGTGTTGGGGGCCTTCTTTAGGCCACACATTCCCATTCCATTTCCTGGAGCCCCTCTGCTCTGCATGATTTAATGTTTACCTGGCTCCTAATGTACTTAATTTAATGCATTGGCTAATTAAGAAGGCTTTCCTGCTTTGAGCTGAGTGTGTTAAAGCATGAAAACACTCAAATGTCCATGGCAGGGGAGCTCCAGGACCAGGAACTTGTGCTTTATAGAACCAGCAGTTCTGCAACATCACTCCAAAATCTTTTAAAGGTGTAGAGTTTGTGTGCGGTTTTAAAGTGTACACCACACGAAAATCTTAAGAATTTGAACTGACTACACACACTTAACATTGAAGGCCTCGCTTCTTTCCGCTGTGTTATTAAGACAATCGGACGGTGTGAGTGAGACGATTTTTGACCCGATCAGTGTGTCACCGGATCCCTGTAGCGCCAGGCCCTGGTGACCTGTCACTCGCTGAAAAGGCTTGTCACAATGATATATGGGCCCACTAATCCCTTCAGTGAGAGCCCTGCTGTTTACCCTCCCTCCGCTTCCTTCTCCTCAAAGAGCCTGGCCAAGGAATCCTAAACCTGAGAGGAGATTAGCTGCTTCTTAAAAAAGAGAAAGAGAGAGAGAATGAGGGATAGACTGTGGAGAGCCATTCTCTTACCTGCTCAGATCTGCCACTGAATGGCAGGTTGTGAAATTGGACACTTGGAAAGTGGAGTCTTTTCACGGGAATGTGGCGCATCCCGACTTCGATATTGCGTTTTTCTGTTTCCTGAGATTCTTCAGGCAGTCTACTGTAACCTTCATCTTTTGTGTTAAAGCGCTGCAGCAGGTAGTCTAGATTTCACAAATTATTGCAAAAAAAATAGTGTAGATAAGAATTATTTGTACACTGAGAAATAATGAATAATGAGAACAAACATGATTTAAATGTTAGTTTTGTGTGTGGTATGTAAAGAAAGAAGAAAAACCTTTATTTAATACATATTCTGGAACTGATTTCAAATGATGTCAGTTATTTGTATACCTGGTCATACAAAGAGTTAAATGAATTGGTGACAATGGGAGGAGTTCCCAGTAATAACAGAAATCATTTAACAGATCAGCACATCGAAGAGCTTGCCTGGAATAACCAAAAGCTGTCTGCTACATACATTTCAACGTCAAGAAGGCAACTGGCATTCAGGTTTGCACACAAACAATCAAGAACAGGCTGAACGAACATGGAAATGCCCAGCAGATCCACGAAGCAACCAACAGCATTTCAAAAACATGCTCCACTACACATGGGAGAGCCTTGACCCATCCATTTGCAAAAATCTTATTGAAAGCATGCTCAGGAGGCTTCGTGCTGTTAGTGCTGCCAAAGGAGGGCCTACCAAATGCTGAGCAGAACTTTATAAACACTTGGGTGGCCAGGTGTACAAATAATTGTTGGAAGACAACAAATTACATTATCTGCAGAATATATTTTGAATAGACGTTTTCTAGATTCTTTGCACACCACACACATCATTTTAGCATTTTAGACCATTTTGAAGGTTTTGTTTACAAATAGCCTCAATTTAATTTCCATTTTTTTTGTCTACAATTTTTTTTGTGTATGTACTCACTAAAGCACTTCTGATGTATTTTATTTTATAATAACACATTGTGTAGATTACTGTACCCTACTCCAGGCACAGGGTGTTTAGTATTTTTGAAACACCAAGAAGTGAATACATAATTAATTGATGTGATTACTTATTCATCATAGTTTCTTAGCAGTTTTGGGCATCTGCAGTCCACACTGTCAGGTTTCAGACAAATTTTCATACATTTTTACATGAGGTGAAATGACCTGGGCCAAAGTAACGGCTAACTAAACAGAAACCACAGCCTGGTAAAGTACTAATTTCATCCTTTTTACTGTTTTTGTCAAATTAAAGGTTAATTAATTAAGATTGGGCTTCAGTGTTTCAAAACAGTAAAGATTTGGATCACATACTACACCATAACATTAAAACCTGCTGCCGAATATTGTTGGTCTCCCTTGTGTCCCTTAAACAGCTCTGATCCGGCCAGCACATTTCACAAGTCAACACTTTGAGCTCTTTGCAATGTTCCTGAAAGAGGGAACAGCGTATCCATGAAGGGCTGAACTTGGTTTGCAGTGTTTAGGTGTTAAAACAATTTCCACATAAATGCAGGACCCAAGCTTTTCTAGCAGAACATCACCCAGAACATCACTGCCTCCTCCACCAACCTTCGCATAGTGCATCCTGGTTCACCTCTTACACACACGGTTGTCCACATGATATAAAAGCACTGGTGCATGATCTAGTTTTGATGACCATTGACCTTTGAGTTGTGGCCAGGGATCAGTATGGGCACTCTGACCGGTCTACCTCTATGCAACCCCATACATAGCAGGAGGCGCTACACTGTGTGTTCTGACACCTTTCTGCAGATCTTCTGTGGTCTCAGACTACATGCGCTGGTCTTCTTTGGAGCGCTTTTGGTAGGTTCTGACCATTGCACACCGGAAATCCCAGACAAAACCTGCTGTCTTGGAGATGTTCAGTCATCCAGACATCGCAGTTTGGTTCTTGTCAAAGTCACTCAGACCCTTGTTTAGTGTTTCCTCTTTTCAACATCAATTTCAAGAACTGACTGACTGAGATGACTCGCACCTAGCCCCACACCCTTGACGGGTACCACTGTAACAAGTTAATATAATATATTGATTAAACAGAAAAGACACGTGGAAGGTCTCTAAGCAGTACTTGTAAGTACAGACAGTGCAAGGATATTTGATCCAATTTACAATCAAATGATCATCATTCTCAGCCCAGATATTCCAGTGCCTAGTTGCTGCACGTTTGTTCTTCATCAGCTGCAAAAGCCAGATAAGGGGCTGATACATCTGAGCTGGCCACTCCAGAGTTGGCTTCCTGTTCCCAGATGTATTGACCCAGTGTTAAAGGCAAAAGCCACAGATCACAAGAGTCCGTGGCGATTCATGCTGGATATCACAAGCAATCTTTTTTTATGCCTGGAGTGCTCCAGATGTGTGCTGGCATGTGCGAATGTGAGCCGGCAGGGAAAAAATGCAACTCACTGGACCGCTGTTTACCCAGCTTTGATTTAGCAGATTACACAAAAACCATCGACGGGCTCTCTGAGCGACTTTCGCAAATACTCGTGCTAAGACTCGCTGTGAGACCGCATTCCGACCTGGAACAATCACAAACAAATGATAAGTTCTTATGGAAGACATGAATACTAACCAGGTCTTCTGAATTGGTTTGTAAACATTTAATCAGCAAAAGAACACTGTGGTGCACTTCGTACGTGAGGCCTACGTTCAAGGAGCACTTGTTTTAAATTTGCCCCGACCACCCACTGTCATGTACCGAACATCTACTCGTTGGTGATCTTGTGTTAAACACTCAGCATCTTGCATAAGGCTCAATGTAAGATCTTGAGCACAAGCTTCGTTCTCAGATTTTTGCCTTTAGCAAATTTATTTTGACTTTTAGCAGTAATACTTCTTAAGTGAAACATCTATAAAAGATTCCAGATGCTTAGTGCAAGATTACTCACCTTGTGTCTAAAACGAATGATGAAACATATGACATTGATTACTATTTAAAAAATAATTACCTGCTTGCTTATAATCTGTAGATCTAGTCTTGGGAGTGGGGTGTGGAAGAGCCTACTTCATACAAGTTACAGTTCCTTTTAAAGATGTAATCCGTTATCCTAATACAAAGTTCAAAAGTTTACGGTAACTTGTATTGATAACTGTTTTCTTTACTAATAACTTATATATTGTTGATAATTGCAATCAGAAGGTGCTGTAAGATGTGTTCAGAATTCCATTTTTTAGGATCTCCAAGTTCTTAAATGATTGCATATATGTGTATATATATATGTATGTGTGTGTGTGTGTGTGTATATATGTATATATGTATATGCACATATACACACACATATATAACATCAACATTCATTTAGTGGTTAACCTGTTAGTTCAACGCATGTACTATTTATGATATGAATAGTATCAACCATATTGTTGTGTTTTGGACTATTACACACTGACCACCCTCATTCTGACACTTTCACCTCTGTTCAGTTGTTTAGTCTTGCAGGTTTGTTTTGACAGCCATGTAAAATGTTATCTGGATCTCTAGATGTTTTTTTTGTCCATAGCCATCATAAGAGCCCAGACAGTTAAGGTACTGTGCTGCATAGGTGACCTGTGAAGGATGGTCTTCGGTGCTATTTGGTTGCTTAAGGAAATAATACTCGTGACCCTGTTTGACCGCCTGTGTGCTTGTGTGTCACGTATGTAGCCAGTGGTTCTTTGAGGGTGTCATAACTACGGAAGTTTTGTTTTTTCTATGTGGGCTTTGGGATGTCATAACACATGTTTCCACCGTCCCTCCAGCCCTGCAAATGTAAGAGAGCATTGTAGTCATTATTGTTTGTAAGTGTGTCTGTCGCCAAGTTGTACAAACACAGTAATCACTCACTTGTTCAAATAGGAACGCATTCACTTTGTAAGGCAACAAAAGCTTCCTGTATTTTCCCAGCTTCGGGGTGTGTGTGTGAGTGAGAGAGAGAGAGAGAGAGAGAGAGAGTAAGATTATGACTGAGGAGCTCTCAGTAAGAAAGAAGAGGATATGGACCCAGACAGCACAGACAGGCCTTTGTGGAGTCCTGTTTAGTTAGACGTGGCTCTCTATAGATAACCATGTCCCATTCAAGCACAAAGCGGAAATTTGCTTTATCGCTTTTTCCTCCCTCTTGCTTTACCTTAGTTTATCTGAGCTGCTCCTGAATCAACATTGCAGAGAGGAGGGCTTAAATAGAAATGTGGAAATGCTGGTGAGTTCAAGAAAAACACACATACACGCACACACACACACACACACACACACACACACACACACACACACAACAAAGTCAAACAAGCCAGTTTCTTTTTTTATGAGCAAAGCGTGATTAGGGATGACAGGGTCATTAGAGGTCTAGATATATATTTAGGCACAGTTCCACATGTATATTTTTCTTTTGGAGAAAAAAATAACAAATTAAAGTGAATAAACAATGTTGTGAAGCACATATTCATCTTACCTTTCTATTCCTTGAGCAAGGCCCTTGGGTTAGATTCAGACTTTTCAGAAAGCACTAATTGTTAGGGGAAGGCGGAAATCAATCCTTAGATGTGTCGCGATGCAGACTGAATTGATTCACAAATATCAACTGATTTTTTGAAATGTTAATTGAAAAGGAAATGTTGACAGAACGCAAAGGGCAGAAATTGGAGGTGAGGTGCCTGGACAGTTTATGGCTAAGTAAGAAACCTGACCGACTCCTTTGCATTAAATGCAGCGTATTGAAGTACTTCAGTTTCTGGGATGCTGAAATGACGACGAACCTGTACAAGAGCCACACTGTATGCAAGCTAAACTAAAATATTTTGGAAACAGCACACCATGTTACACATTTCCATCAAGGCAGACGAAGAAAAAGAACCCGGTTGTAGTTGATGCTGACGAGGACCATCAAGTGTCGCCACACTGCTGGTTCTTTTAGTGGCTGTGTCCCCACACTGCCATTTGTTTTATGAACGGTGTCCAGACCCTGCTGGTTCTTTTACCAACTCAGCATCCCCACTTCTGGTTCTTCTACTAACAGCATTCCCACACAGCCGGTTCTTTGAGATTCTGGGAGATATATTTCGCTGATGGCAAACATAGCCTTCCAGTTCCTTTCTCATCTTCCTTTGTTTTTCTAATAAAATATATTGTAAGTAAATTAATTGTAGATCATCAGAAATACTTTTAAAGTATCAAATCATCACACAGCAAGAGGAAAGATGCATAAATAATAATTTAATCATTGCATCGCAGTCCTCCAAATCGTAATTTAATCGTGAGGTACCTAGTGGTTCCCACTCTTACTAATTGCAGATGAACCAAAACTGCTAATACGCCTCTCCCCTTTGTTCCACAGTACTGCTTTCTGCACTGCTTTATTAGAGTAGAGTAACTGGAATCAGTTAAAAAAAAAAAAAAAAAGAATAATTACTTTATTCAGCATTAGTTTTCATTCTTCCGTCATCAAAATCCTTGGGTTAGCCCTACTGCTGAGAGGGTGCGGCCGATTTGAGGCTCATCCTTAAGGAAAGTACCCTCTTAAATAAAGGGTAGTGCACCGAGGACTACAGTGGGGCATAGACCCATATCAAATCTCCAGAGCTGCCAGTAAACGAGCTTGAAATCTCTGTCATGGTCTTTCCCTGCAGCTACTGCCCACTGAATGGGCTAGAGGGGGGCAGTCTGTACCCAGCGCTATCATAATACCCTAAAAGACGTGTGCTGTCAGAGTGAGAAACGTAATACTGGTTAGCCAGAGATATGACTGCTTTTAACTCTATTGTGGTGGCTCCTGTTCTCATGATATAGTGTAATGGTGTCATGCAGTGTGAAGGTGTTTTGCACTTCTTTCTTGCACATCGTCATCTTCTTGACATTACCTTCTAAACCAGGGCTAATGTAGATATTAATGAGTAGTCATTTATTTTTTAAGAAGTAATGAGTAGTAGTAGTGTGTAAATGCATTATTTTGAGGCTTATCTTAGGGTGATACCTTGGTCCAATACTAGGTAACATCTTGTGGCATACTCCTTCTGGAACCTTGAACTATGTGGTTCTGTACTAGCCACATATCTGTATCTGCCACATTTTAATCATGCTTCATTAGACTTGAAAGAACAGAAACTCTTTCCATTCAAAAACACATTATAATGCCTTGTATTATGTGTATCTGAGATGACAGGTTCATAATTATTGCTTTTAAATAACCATTCACTCATTTTCTTTTATAGTCTTTAATATTGCTCCAAAAAACGTTTTGGTACTTCTAAAAATCACAATTCCAGCTATAAGTGGTTTATATAGATTCAAACCTGGAGTCTTTGAGCTGGTGGTGAACTCATTTAGTTTTCTTTTTAGGTTTTTTCTTATTGATCTGGCGCCTGCACTTGATATTAGCGTTCTTTCCCCACCATTTCAGTGTAGCTGGTCTTGGGAGGTTGAAGGCCATTACAGCAGTGAAGCTGGCAGGGATTTAGGGGAAAAAAGAAAAACACAGAAGCTGGGTAGCTGGCTGCAAAGAGGCCGGTTTTACTTGACGGAGTGGCGCAAATTGTCACTGTTAGGTTCCTAATTGCCGAGGCTCTGTCTTCAAAGGCCACGTCGGTGCGAGGCGGTGGCGAGCTGCTCCGCGCTGATGGAAAGGTTGATTGCAGTTGTGGAATTTTCAAGGACAGTTAGACAAGTGCTGCTCACTGTGTGGTCTGCTGGCATCACAGGCGTCCTCTTTTCCTCTGTGAATTTTCCTTTGTCAGAAAATCCACTATTGCTAAGTGGCAGCACTTTTTTTGGAAACAAGTGAGCGATGCCTCACTGTTTTTTATTGTTGAAAAGAAGGCAGGCTCTCACAATCCATGTTTCACCAAACCTGTCTTTTTCACTCGCCTCACCCACGTCCCTTCACCTCGAAATCTGGTGATTCATTTCAGTCCCCATGAGCATTTTAGCCTGTTTGAAATATGGATAATTTTGAATTAAAAATGTATGTAGAAATGAAATCATAATACTGATGTTTTGTTCATATCATGCAGCTCTAGATATAATGTTCACATTCAGTGTCTGCTGTTCAGACATAACAACTGGAAGAAACAATTGATCCAGAGCGCCACCTAAGTAATGTTCAGCTGTGTTGTGCATTTGCAATGTATCTGTGGTTAGTGGAGGTGGCTCGCTATTAAAAACACAGGAGACGAACCTCTGATTTGATGTATCTGGAAGATTCCTGCACTTTTTTCAATGTGCATTTAGTAAACTTCTGTAAACCTAACCTGCACTGTAAAGGGGTGGCTGCAAAGACTTGGACCTACATGGAGCATGGCTGGATGTTTTATCCATCTCATAGGAGCCTGGAAAAAAGCCTGAGAATCAGTGGAAAGTCCTCTCACTTAAAAGCAACAGGTTATTGCGTCTGACTAGATGGAGACTTTATAAAATATGTTAAAATTCCAAGTGTTGAATTTCCACTTTCTTTTTAAGTGCGAGCCGTAACAATAGTCCGAAATAGAGCTCATTATTCAGGCTTCTCCTGCTCCCTGCGGTCTGCTGTCCGATCAGTGGAAATATGGCGGAGTGGGAGAGAAAGCGTGTTCTTCACACATCACTTCTTCTCCACCCAGTTCTGACTGATTTACAATATGCTGAACACTCAGTGCAGGGCCATTTAAGATTTTGAGTATTTTAGCCACTAATGCGCCTCTCTGACCTCTCTGTGGCTCAAGTATTTATTAATAAAATCATCGGAAAAAACTTTCCCAGAAATTCTTGTTTATGTGGTCATTACAAAAAGGCAGATCTATTTCAGTTGTAATGTGAATGAGTACTTGAGCAGGAATCTAAAGGTGTCAGATGAATAGGTTTTTGGGCTTCTTTGAAGAGCAAGGCTTATTTTTTAGTCAAATCTTTTGGTCCCTCAAAATGATGGATTATGGTTCAAAAATGCACTAAAATGACAAAACTGAAATAGGATCAAAAATATTAATGTTTGATTATGTTTAGATTATGTAGGACATAAGTAAACCTAAAGTCCTTGTTTTGTTTGCTTATTCACAGTGACACTGTTGGAACAAAACCTAAAAGAAAGTTAACTGGCAAAACCATTTTAACTTCCGATGTCAGTTCATTTGACATGATTTTAAGTCTTTTGGGTCTTTGTGTTATTGCATTTGTCATGGAATATAGACACAGTGTAAATAGAAGAAAAAGAATGGATGACAAGAATGGAGAGGTTTTGTTTCATCCAGGACAAAAGGACTTGCTTTGACACCCTCTGTGATTTATATTTCACTGTCATTGTTCCACAGTGGAAATAGTTGAGTATTTTAGAAATGAATTCAAGCTTTAAATCTTTGATCCTCCTTGGTGATCTTTCACTGGCTTTCATGACTTGCCCTCCTTTTTTCTGTTGAATTTTGGGATTTTCCAGCATCAATGTCATCTCACACCAGCAACAAAACCAACCACATGAACAGTGTTGTGTTTAGTTGTGGTTACATTTTTTTTTCAGACTTCTAGACAAGGCTGAAAAACAGAGCTGCTCAAAGTATTTTCCACTGACCTCAGTAACACACGGGTGGGTGGCTTTTCCAGTCTTGTTTTGGATTCCCTCACTTAAATGCTTTGCTCACATATTGCAGAGCAAATTGCTATAAATTCTTGGAATAGCTTGAAAAACACACACAAAAGTCTTAGAGCACCACTCGTTTCATGATGTTTGCTCCAAAGATCCAGACCTTTGTGTATTTTAATCCTAAAGAGTCTCATTTTCATTTCAGTCCCTGAATCTGACCAGTTTCAGAGAAATGTGTTTTGTTTGTTATGACATACAGTGACTTATGAATGAATGAATCGTTCAAGAATGGGGCATCTGCTGGCCTAATGGTTGGGGAGTTGCCCTGCGAGCCAGTGAAGAAACAGGTGGTGATGACCAGGCAGTAATCAGTATACTGGTGGTGCTGAATGCTGAGTGGTTGGAACACCTTTTATCTAGTCTCCATGTATATTTAGGAACTTTGTAGTCTGTTCCAGTAAAACAACTGATCACGATTTCTTTTATTTTTTCTTCTCAGTATTCCAAAGATAAGACAGGCATCAAGTATTTTTGCACCAAGAAAATGATTCAAAGCAAAATATAATGAAATGAGTGGTGGCTAAAGTCTTTTGCACAGTACTGTACGTTTTCGTTTCACTCACACACACACACACACACACACACACACACACACACACACAGACACACACACACACACACACACACACACACACAGGCCAAACAAACAGACTCTGTAGAATGGTTTAAAAAGCAGCTCTTTGCACTGAACTCAATACATATTGGCTTTGTGCTTCTTACCATAATTTAATAAACTGAATAGTGACAGTCGTGTCTCTAAGGAAAACACAAAACCTCTTTTTAATTGTTTCCATGTCAGGGTCAAGTTGGTGAGTGCTGGATTTAAGCTCATTTTTTGATCATATTCAGATGTGCTTACTTTATTAAGTGAGAGAGGATTCATCTCCAAGCTTCCTGACAGAAAGCTTTGGGGAAAAGAAGTGTGTTTTAAAAGTCTTCTGAGTCATGCAGAGTCTGATACGAGTTTATTTGTTCGTTGTATAAGGGCTGTGATGATTACTCGATTAAATCTGATTACGCAGTTTACAAAATGTACATTTGAGCTCTCTGCAAATCAGCAATAATTAGGTAGTCGTTTGCGTGATAATGCAAATTTTAAATAGTCGCTTACAGTAATAAACAGCTTGTTGCTCTTATTGTTAACCGCATGTTGTTATGCTGGTTTTATCCTGTCTTTTTAAAAGCTTCTTTGTTGTTTTTTCCAGTGGTTAGAATAGTTTGCATAGTTTGTTCATTTAAGTCCATTTTAAGTCAACACCAGAATCTTTGTAAAGTAAATAAACAGTGGATTATTTGACAGAAGTGTCAAGTCAGACTCATTCTTTCATTTGCTATCAGAGCCCTCATCCTAACAAGGGTCTTTATGACTTTAAGGTTGCAGGAATTAGTGATGGCAAGATCAAATCAGTGTAGCGAACTGGTTCTTTTGAACAGTTTGTTTCATTAAATCAAATGTACGTTTAATTTTTACACAGTTTCTCCAGTTACCATAATCACCCTTTTGCTGAAATTATTTTCTGAGGAAAAGTGAGACAAGCTTAAGAATTCATATGCCTACATAAGCAGGAGTATTAATAAGCCCTGGCACAGTACATAATCTCCAGTATGCTAACTTTTTTCCTTGTGGCAGTAAAAAAAATGAGCTGCATTCAATTCTGTGGTCAAATCTGCTGTTTTGCTCTGCTTTCTGTAAACCTTTTTCAGTGGAGCCACTTTGGTTTCTATTGCTTGGTGTCTGAATTTAGTTTTAAATAGTTTTTAGTTCAAATACATTGTGTTGTCGTGTGTCATTTGATAGTGTTTTTGCCATATTGATCGATTTAAATGTATTAAAAATCAAAAAGACCTTTGATTTGTATGGCAAACCAGGATGGAAACTGGGTTGAACTGGGCTGAACTGCAGAAAAAAGGTTCTGTATGGGCAGTTGAAGACTCTTATCACTCTTATCAAATACTTTTATCACATGCTGTACCAAATACTGTATTATCTTTAGCTTCTAACCTTTTCCAAGTTCCATTTTACTTTTTTTCCAGTGTAGTTCCACTAATGTTACTTTTTGTTTAGAATAGGGCAGTAACAGATTTTTTCAGATTGACTTATCCGTCAACAGAGTCGAAGTTGAGTCGACTAGTCGTTTGATGATGTCATCACACACACGCTGAGGGGGAACACAGGTGTCCAACATTGAGCAACTTTTATTAAAGTTCTCTGTAACATTAACAGTCAACATGACAATTAATCAGAACAAATGCTAATGCCTTGAATTTTCTGGTAAATTGAAGTGTACAACAGAAAGTGGGAACAGTTTAAGCCACAGCAGCCACTCAGCGTCCTCTGGACACCCTGCTGTGCTAGCATTAGCCATGTTAGCTAGCGAATGCCGTTTCAGATGGCCGTGAAGAACGCTGGTACTTGTATTGTACTTTAACACTGACTTGCAGATTCTGCAGGTTATCGTACTGTTTGTGTGTCTAGAGAGAAGTATTTCCACACATCTGATGTGTGTCTGTCTTCTCTGCTGCCATGTCTCTTGTCTTGTTGTGGTCTTGTGTTTATATTCCCCTCGCACCAACATTCTCGCCCTTTTTATGAAGGGACTATAATAATTGACGAGGAACATGTGTCAGGTTAAGCCAATCAGAGGCAGAGATTGCATTTTGTAAACAAGCGAGCGCACAGAGAGGGAAAAAAAACAAGACTGGTGTGAAGTCGACTAGTCGACTTTTGTGTTAATGCCCTAGTTTAGACCATTATATTTTTCAAGGTTGTACAGAATAATGCACTGTTAGGGCTTGTTTCCACTTCTGTTACTTGATTACTAATATAATGAATATTGACAGCCCTGTCGTCACGTTAACTCCAGGTTATCTGAATAACACATATATGAGGTATAACATAGTAATGGTTAGGAAATATCTATCTCCCATGAAAATCTACAGATATTTTCAAATAAGTTTGAAACACAGTCTTATCAACACAGTAGCAAAACATAGGAGTCACCCCTCAGTCCTTAAATGGAAAGTAAGCTGCTGTTTTTGTGATATAATTTGCTTACGTCCACTCATTCAGCTTACAGCAGTGTTTCCTTCACTTTCATGTTCATGTTAAAAACCTGCTTTTTGAATGAGACAATTCTAGATAATAAAAGCTAATCTGAACTGAAGTCATATATCCATGTGTGTGTGTATCAATAACAAAAACTCCCAGCTCTAAGAAATAAATATTCATAATAAAAAGAAGAATTATGTCTGATGTTGGGACATTAAACCAGATAAATGACACAAGACACAAAAAATAAAAAAAAAAACATCACTGCTTTTGGGAAAAGGAGCAAAAATGCAAGAAAAGACGTATAAAACGGCACTTTTCATAGATGCAGAAATCCTTACACTCTGGTTACTGTATGTTGTTAGGAATCGAAGCGTTTGTTTCCATTTCAAATATTAGTATCCAAAGTGGGGTTTCTGCTCAGCCGGTGAAGCGTCACACAATCGGAATGTATTTAAAATAAACCCTGACAGCATGAAGCAGTTTATTCCTAAATGGAAGTGACTTGAATGCAGTGTGTCTGTTGAGTTCAAATAACCCTGAGAAGCAGAAGTATTTTATGTGGAAACTCTAATAGCAAATCCAAATGGATGTTCCGTTCAATTTCTACATTTTTTCTTTTATTTCCATGCACTAAAGCAATTCAGGTGATGAATTAGAAGCTGAGAGGCTTGGATGGCCGTCGATTGTTGGATGCCAATTAGCAGCTGGTGCAAAAGCACAAGAAAAGCACAATGACTAGCCATTAAAAACATGCACGCCTCATAAAAAGAAGACTAGACAAAAGACGCGAGAGAAACGTGAAACCAGAAGGCCGCAATAGGAGGGCAGGCCTTTTCAAGAAAGTGGAGCTCGACTGACTAAACGAATAAAAACGCTCTGCTGTCTAGTGCGGTTTCATATCATGGCCTGTAAATCGTAAAGAATGCGGCGAAAGCATCAAACAAAGCATCTTTTCCATTAAGGGCTTAAAAGGACCATAGCTGACATTTCTCTAATGCTGTTAAAGCTAAATATCAAACATCTGTGTTACTGTAATGAACCCTAGGCCAGATTATGCAATAAACCTGATTCTGGATCATTTCGTTTATTGAAGCTGCTTTCTCACAGTGACTGGGTGGTTCCTGTCGACTCCTTCAACCTTTCTGTGAGCCTGTGTGGTCATCTGAGTTCTGTGTGTTTCTGTTCTCTGTGGCTCGTAACCCCTGTGACATGAGTCTAATATCTCACTTAACCATCATGTTATGGTTCAAATGTACTTGCATCCTTTATACTTGGAGTCAGTTTGACCAGCAATTTAAACCTCCAGAAAACATTTGAAATAATAAAGCCTCCACAGCCAGAAATATCAAAGTTCTGGTGGAAAATATGTTACCCTCCATGTCATGTGACCTGTAAATTAGGAAAAGTCATTTAATATGAAGCAACAAAATGATGTCAATTATTTATTTGGAGACAGTAAACGATGAATGGGGTCAAATTGACCCTGAACATTAAAGGCGGACTTAAGGGTCACCTTTTATGACTGGGTACTTAGTAAGTGTGTATTGGTGTGTTTGTTGTTTCAGGTTCCTGAGCTGTGGGAGAGATCTGTGGAGAAGCTGTCAGAAATTACAGCAGCTCTGATCAGAGACAGAAATCCGGCCTTCACTGGGCAGCTGCTGCACGCCTGAGATAAAATGCCTCACAAACCCTGCAGTACTTTCAGAAGTCCATACTGGATTAAGCCCTCATACTCACTGAGAAATTCTTTAATAAAAATATACATACGTTTGCCTGTTCTTCCTTCTTCTCGGAGGTCAGTCTACAGTTTTACCCTTTAAAGTCTAGGGAGCCCTTTCCCAGACAAGGATTAAGCCGAATCATGGCCTATATTTCATTTACTATGGAAATTTTCAATTCAGTATCCGGTATAGTCCAGGACTAGAAAAAATCACTGTTTGGGAAAACAGTCCTAGGTGTATAATTAAGTGGGTGGCAGAGATAGTGCTGTTGCCACTGAGAAGATCCTGGGTTCTGGTTCATAGTTCTGTATGTGTGTATGTGTCCTCTCCTTGTTTGTGTTTTCACTTGGTTCTCCAGTTTGCTCTCACAGTCCAAACACCTGCATGCTAGATCTACTGGAGATGATCAATTTGCCCCTCTGTGTGTGTGTGTGTGTGTGTGTGTGTGGGTGTGTGGGTGTGGGTGTGTATAAAGGAATGAATGAATGAAGTACTGCAACCCTGACCACTAGAATAAACTCCACAACCCTCACACACCTTGGTGGCTCGGATAATGGATGTATCCATTAATAAGGATCATTATGTGTATAAATCTGAAATGTATTTTCACATTAGAGGTATATTGTAGTCGTAGTACTGGAATGCATTTTTCTTTTAGTGTGGAGCCTCCATTCAGGACCAGGCTTAATCAGCTCAAAGCCAAGTCTGAAAAACCCTAAAAAAAAATCTATTTGTACACTTGTGGCTCAGATCATGGATAAGGCTTTTTTTCCAGTCATGATTATAACTCAGTATAAGTTATTCAGTTGAATGATGAGTGAACTAAGGAGTTTTGTATTAAGACATTATTTGTAAGTAAAGTAAAGCAGTCCCTTACAGTTATGCTCAAACAGCACAAGCACGTGTGAAATTCCTTTGTATTTAACCTGTTCACCAAGTGAAGCAGTGGGCTCCTATCAGCGGGAGGCGGTGTCCAGGGAGCAGTGTGTAGGGACGGTACTTTACTCAAGGGCACCTTAGTGGTACCACGAGCAGTTCTGGGACTCAAACCCATGACTTTCTGATCAAAAGGGCAACACCCTATCCACTAGGCCAGGTTTACATGCACATTGGTTTTCTCAGACCTAGTTGAAGTTGATGTATTGTGGCTTGGATAATATTCTTCATGTCTGTTCTGCTTTTGTGTAGTTACAGAGATGATGTCTGCAGTGTGAACATGGATATGAGGTCCTGTTCAGTTCAGGGTGAAAACATGAAGGTATCAGCATTAATAAGGAAATGCTGTCCTCTTGTGGAACAGCATGAAACAGCTACCTCTGTTTGGTACCTTTTTATCACCACTAGGGGCAGTGTGGGTACGTTCCTAATCAGGTGTTCTGATTTTCCAAAAACTGTTCACAGCACTATGTAATCCAGGACTAGGCTTAATCTCTGTCTGGGAATTTGGTGCTATAAGTAGAAACAAAGAAAACAGCAAAAAGGGTATAGTTTTTTGCTAAAGTTCCAAAAACCAAAAAATTTCAGTAGGAAAAATATAGTACTTCATTGTGACAGGAGTTTAAATGTATTTATCTGTCATTGAAATGTATTTTTAATTGATTTTACATTCAGTTTTAGTTTTAGGGGTCTTAATACAGAAAAGTATCCAGATGTGTACTCTCTCTCTCACAGGAGAGGGAAAAAATACACTTTGGCTGTTTTGCACATTTCATGTTATTTGTTACAGAAAAAATGTGTTCCCATGTGGAAAAATGAGATCACATGTGACGCACACATACCTAACTCACACTCACATTTTTGTACACATTACAAATGAAATATATTTAACTATTTATAGGGTTGTTCTAGTGCAGTAATCTTCTTTTACAGTGAAAGTTGTGCATTATGAGTGCAAAATTCCAGTGTTGATTTACTATTTTTAGGAGTTTTCAGTGACTGTTTACAGTTTGTGTCCGTTATTTCTGGGCATAATCAATTTATGAAAATGCACTTTTGAAGAAAATTACTTTGAAATATTTATTTAAACTGGAGAGAAAAAAGTATTACCACAGCACTGAGACTCTCCTTTAGTTTTGTGCATGGTTTTGTGCCGTTATGGACCCAGGAAAAAAACCCTTTGCTATGCTGTTGCCCTTCTCTGGAACTTCAAACAGCAGTTTTCCAATTTGTTTGGCGGTCAGGCTTAACACTAGCCAGACTGAAGTGATCCTGCTGACCACATTTCATAAACTGAGCTGTTTTTATAGCGCTGCCCTGGCCTGAGGAAAACAGGGCCTCGGACGAGCCCCTAAATTTGTGTCGACGCTCTGGGGCAGCCGGGCTCTCGCTCCTCCTGGCTCAACCGCTGATTGCTAATTGATTATGGCCTTGGGTTTCCCGTCGGCAGAGCCAGAGTGTGAGGTAATTATGGAGGGTGGCGAGAGAACACCCCCCCCTTCTCTTCATGGAAAAGAGCAGCAGATAGAGCAGAACCCAACAGAAATAGAAAGAACTCATCCTCTGGTCTTCTTGGTGAAACGCTGTCGTGGCAAGAACACAGTTAAACTAAAGGTACTTTAACCATTTAAAGTCTAAATGTCACACAATGACAGAATTACATGATTATAGTACATTACTTTTCCCATAGATATTGCTTAGCCCCTGTCTCATTTCTTCATATTTTGCTTCCAAAGATCCAGACTTTCTTATATTTTTAATGGTGTCTTGAGGAACAGTTCTCCAATCATCCTGAAGGGCTTTCAAAGACTCTCATTTTCTGTCCAGTCCCTGAACCTGACCAGTTTCAGAAGAATGTTTTTTTTTTTTTTGTAAAGCCACAAAGTGACCTACATCGGAATCATTCAAGCATAACAAAGCGCATCTAACTTAAGACCTGAACCAATGAAGAAATGGGTGGAGATGATTCCAGATGATCAGGCGGTTATCAGTATACTGGTGGTGCTGAATGCTGA
>JBBPDB010000001.1:12132984-12144912 GCA_037974465.1 Brachypetersius altus
CACACACACACACACACACACACACACACACACACACACACACACACACACTCTCTCTCTCTCTCTCTCTCTCTCTCCCAACCACAGAAACAAACAAACTCACTTCTGGCTGTACACTGTGATGCGTGTGTATCTGGATCTGATGAGGTGAAGCTGTTTAACCTCTTCTGTGTTCTCCATTTGCCCCCCAAGCAGAGCTGGCAGACGCCTGAGGGGACTTTCACGCAGAAACCAGCGCATTTCGATATCCTTCCATTGTCCGGTGGCTGCGTCATGACCGAATCACGCGGCTGCAGGAGGGACGAGGATGGAGCTGCCGCTGGTCCAGGCCTGATTAGGGCCTGATGGGATTGTTGTGGGTCTGAGTAGGGAAATGCTTCAGGAGCCCCACTTCCCACTGTAAGAGAGGTAAAGGCCAGCGTAACGGCTCCCCTGGGGAGTGTGTCGGTATGAGTGTGTGTGTGTGTGTGACCTCAGCTGGAGAAAAAAAATGCAAGGGTCACTGAGTTCTGTTGGCTCGGGTCTAAATTTGACTGACAGCACACGAGGCGAAACCAACCATTTCAGCTTGGCTCCTTCTTACAAAACCATTACACCTCCATTTGATGGGGGATATTTTTATTTCACATGCCAGATATGTACACACCGCTGGTGGATCACGCATTTACGCTACACTTACGGTACACTGGAGCTCTTGATTCCCTAGAACTGGATTTAAAAGTGAGCATAATGCTGGAGAATACGATATTAGATTTCAAATGGGTGAACACATTAGTATTTGCAACAGTATTTCTATTTCTTTGATTAAAGGAACAGTATTGTGCAAAAGTCTTCATTTCTTCATATTCTGCTTCCAAAGAGCCAGACATTCTTGTATTTTTAATGTAGTCTTGAGGAACAGTTCTCTGGGACTTTCAAATGCCCTTATTTTCAGTCCAGTCCCACAAAATAGTATTTTTGCACATACAAGGTAATTCTAAACAAAATATAAAGAAATGAGCGTTGGCTCAAAACTTTTACACTGTATTGCATCTTACACTGAACTTGATTAAAAATTGAGCATAACCTTTGCTAAATACATTTGTTGGATTGAGTGAGAATAATATCAGTATTTAATCCTATCAAGTACGTAATCATTTCAATGTAGTAAGTTTTGTTATTTCTTTTTTTGTCAAATTTATTTGTAACGCGCTTTTCATAACAGACAGCAGTCACAAAGTAGCATTACAAAAATCCAAGTCTGACCCCACATTGAGCAAACACAGACGACAGTCCCTTTGAATTCAACAGGGCTATTGCTTTAATGTGCACGTGCAACCCATACAGCCTGTTAAATCTGAAACCACTGATTCTGTGCCTTCACCCAACCCAAGAGGACTATAGCCACCAAGCAAGAATACAAACATCAAGAAGGGCTGCTTGTAAGTCCATGCATGGCTTTCCTGAAGCTGGAAATCAAGTTTTCCTAAATAATTTGCGCTGTGTTACATTTGGTAGATATCTGACAGCACTGGGGTTTATATGAATGTTTGGGTGCATGTCTAAAAGAACAAAATCTACAATAAAAAGTGCTTGGTTTAAATTTCCATAAACTAATGTAAAAGAAAATGAACTCAAAATGACTGCAGTGAGCCAAGCACCAGTAGGGGTCACTGAATGCAAACACAGCAAAGAAACCGGAGTAATAGGTGGTTGAGCTGCCAATCAACACACTTTTCCTCTCACAACAACAACAACAACAACGCAGGCAGTGCCTGGATGATGAACCGCACAGTGAGATTTCAGATGTGGTGGCAAATGTGACGAGCAAAGCGGCTGAGAACTCTTTCATGCATTGAAGTATTAGAATTTGTCTCGAATCAAAGCAATTGGGTTTTATTTCCTCAGAACTGACTGACGCATGGACTTCATGAATGAAGCGAACGCTTGGAGTGGCGCCTACAGAAAGTCGGGGCTTATGCGGCTGGTTTCCTGATGAAGTTCTACCTCCACATTGAGAATCCATTAGTCCGCTGTTGGAAAGAACACTCCACCGCCCCCCCAGTAGTGCAGTGGGAGACCTCCGGGTCCTGCACTGAGGGACTGGGCCTGCGCCACAGGCACCAAAAGAGAGAAGGAAGCCATTAAATCATAAAAAAGTTGACTTCACTTTTCAAAATGATTGGACTTATTGAAACAGTATGGGATGGGAGTTGTGGGGGGGGTTAAAAGACTCAGTTGGTGATGCATTTGGCTTTGACTGTATCCAAGCAGTGAAAGTAACAGGCATTTGTGGGCAACGGGAATGAACTGGACTGTGTGACAGACAGCTGAAGAAATGCTGGAATTGAACTCAAAAGCTTTTATGATTTTTTTCACGAGTTGTCGTCGACATGGGGGACGGCCAGGCCTGTTAGTTCTGGGTCCACATTCTGAGGCACAACAAGACGAAGGCGTGCAAACTACAGCAACCAATTAGCATCAGAGACACAGGCTTAATGCCACAGAGAACACACGGAATCCCAGCCTGGGTTTTGTAGTCCCAATTACAGTCCATTTGAGTGGTGTTTGTGGTTTCTGTCTGTCTGTTATGAAGATGAATACAGTGTTCTTTTTCATAGATGACGTGCTCTTGGTTCCCTAAAAATCTTTAATTGAGAGAAAGATGCTGATCCCTGTGCACCATCAGAACTGTAACATGAAGCGTTGGAGGCCATGTAGATGTGTGTGTGTGTGTGTGTGTGTGTGTGAGAGAGAGAGAGTGTGTTTGGATGTGTATCACCTACCTGAGGAAGAGACAGGATATGAAAGAGGTTAGGCAGTGTGATGCTCTGGGTGATGTTCTGTTGGAGATCCTTGGGTCCTGCATTCACATGGACATTACTTTGACACCTAAACCAAGTTCACCCTTCATGGAGATGCTGTTCCCTAATGGCAGTGTCCTCTTTCAGCAGGATGATGCCCCCCACACACTGCAGACTCTGATCAACTGTTTGAGGAACACCACAGGGAGCTCAAAGTTCTTTCAGATTTCCCAGATCTCAATCTGACCGAGCTTCTGTATGACATTCCGGAGAAACTAGTCTGATCCATGGAGGCTCCACCTCACAGCGTGACGAACACAAAGGATCTACTGGAGCTGTGGCACATACCTTCAGAGGTCTTGTGAAGTCCAGACCTCGATGGATCTGAGCTGGTGGTTCTAAATGTTATGGCTCATTAGGCAGAGCAGAATTGTAGCTCATTTCTGGAATCCCTCAGAATCGCTGGTATATGTTGAAAATAACAATCAGGATCCGTTTCAGTCATGAATATCTAAATAAATGTATAAATAAGATGTATAAATAGATGTATAAAAGTATAAAGGCAACAAAATAACCTTTTTTTTTTACATTTTATGGCACCAACATTTTAAATTAGAGCTGTTGTAATGTAGAATGGGGACAACTGACCTTTGT
The DNA here is from genome assembly GCA_037974465.1 of Brachypetersius altus. Lineage (NCBI taxonomy): Eukaryota > Metazoa > Chordata > Actinopteri > Characiformes > Alestidae > Brachypetersius > Brachypetersius altus. The sequence goes on from JBBPDB010000001.1 coordinate 12,136,422, forward strand.
AAAGTACAATTAAAGTGTCAAGTTCAAATACTACAGTTTAAAAGTGAATTGCAAGTTTAGACTTGTTTTTACTGATATAAAACCAATTTTTTCTTTCTAGTGTAAATGCTTCTAGTCTGTTAGATTCGGTTTCATCCTGTGCAACTTAATTATTACGACACTATTAAGGTGCAAGTTAAAATGAAGGAATATTAGATGTGTCCATGATCGATGAAGGTGATCACATGTGATTCTAATACTATTATTAAGTTATAATAAATTAAGCTATAATGTAAAGTAAAATCCAAACTAATAATATTTCCAAAATGGAGCTCAAATCTACAATTAAAAAAACTAGTCAAAAAACTGGATAGTGATAATTCATAAACCTGAAATATTGAAATATTAATTAAAACAGCTATAAACCCATTTTGCATTGGATATTAATTTGACAAGTAGTTCTAAATTTCCCAGTAAAATTGTACAATATTAGCTGAATTTACGACACTTTTGGAGAGTAATGTTTATTCACTCTCTAAAAAAGACAGCGATCACGTGGTAATGCCACTTTTAAGACGATACAGGAAAGAGGACCATATAAGACGTCATGTTTGAGGCCCGAGGCCCGTTACAGAATGATCTTGTGATTATCATTTTGTGGACTGTGGTCTGGTTACATGATATTTGTAATGTAATATTTGTAATGTATTGATACTTGCACATATACACACACATCACAATCTGTGTTAGATGCTGAGTTACACACTGAAAGGAGAAAGCAGTGTTACTGTAAATGACTGAAGGCCGATATTCATTCGGTGGTCCAGCATGAAAAAATAACACGGTCACTGTGGGGGTATCAGAGCTCTAATGGACAGATTTATTTGGACTCTGTCATTAACATTTAGTTCATTCAGTTCACAACGTAATGCACGTCTAAAGTACATGTACACGTTGTAGAATGGTAGAAATATATAATGAAATGAATACCAGTTTTACCTACTGACCAGTCTTAAAATGGACTGATTTGAAATGTAAAATTTCTCTCTCTCTGTATATTTATATATATGTCCAGGTTTATATTTAGAGTGTTTTTTATTTAGTTTTGTTGCTGCAGTGTTGATTCTTTTCTCTGTAGATTAGTAAAGGACCATCTGCGTTCAGTGGCCTCTGCTCTCTAAGCCTTCGTCCTCCTTTATTCAGAGAAAAATCAAGAAGACAGTGAGCCGTGCTGTGCTAGTTTGGCATGTAAAGAAGCCAGAACCCAGAACATAAACTCAGTATCCATTCAAGGTACAACATATTTCATTTTTAATTCTAGTTTTCTCAGTTACCATTCAAAAGCGTGAAGCATTAAAATATATTTATAAACTTTAAAGGATTCTACTACATTTTTACCTTGGCCTATCAGTCTAAGATTACATTTTAGTCTAATCCTTGTCTACATAACCAAGCCCATCTGTTTATGTATTACATAAAAAAATATATGAAATAAATATCTAAAAAAAATATTTTGATTCTCTGTTTGGAGGAGGTGGAGGTTTCCTCTATCTGAACCACAAACTGGAGCGTTCCCCTTATGATAAGGAATGAGATCCTGATGCTGGTGTTTTTTTTCAGCCTAACACACAAAGGCATCACGCTGCAGGTCACATTCTTCTAGACTTCTACACGCTGTGAGGATACAGGTTGTGTTCTGGGCCCTCAGAGACCAGCAGAACTAGATCCATTTCATTTATCATCACAAAACTCAGCTCTGTGTTCTCTGGTTGTCCTGTATTGTAACACGGATTTGTGGAAAAATCCAGCAGTAAGAGGTTTTCTTAGTACTCACCATAATCGAGCGCATCGTCCCGAGCGAGTGATGAGAATGAGTGTCTCCTCGCCTCTATTTTCTCATCCAGTGCAGTGTAGGCTTGTATCTCCTCCTCGAAAGTCTGTTAAAGCCATTTCCCTCAGCGCTGCCTTTTATTTCCTCTCTTTCTCACAGGCACAACAGGCCTAAGCCGCCGCTGCTGCAGCTGCAGGGTGATGCCATCCATGACGGACAGCAGTGTGGAATTTGGGCATTTAATGTTTAAGATACACACAAAATAGTGATCATAAAATAATATATAAAAACTCAAGCGAAGTGAAAATGCACTCATTCGTACTGATGTATGAAGGGAACTGGTGCAAAAAAAGGAATAGGAAATAACAAAATGATATTTACTTATTTATTTAGTTGATCTTGAGAAGCTGGCTTCCAAAACCTCTATTTAACTGACCCACCAACAAACCCTGCGTAAATCATCTGGGGAATACATTAACAATGTACACCATATTGTCCATGCACTAGTATTTTTTAATTATCCATGCAAAATATTTCTTAATATTTTGCTTCCGGACATTCCTTAATTATAATACATTACATTTTCCATACATTTTGCTGGATAATTTCTTTTTGTTATATTTTTAATGTGGTGTCGAGGAACATTTCTCCAGGCTTCCAGAAGGACTTTCAAAGACTCGTATTTTCAGTCCAATCCTTGAAACTGACCAGCTTCAGAGGAATGTTTATTAAGCCACACAGTGACCTATTACTAATTCAAGCAGAACAAAGCACATCTAACTTACGGCCTGAATCAGTGAAGAAACAAGTGCAGATGATTCCAGATGATCAGGCGGTGATCAGTATACTGGTGGTGCTGAATACCAAGTGGTTGAAACACCTTTATCTAGACACCTAGACATCATTTTGCAGCCTGTCACAGTAAAACATTTGTGCCCATTTCTTTCATTTAATCTACTCAGTATGCCAAAGATGCCACGACAGTTTGAAAAGAACCCAGGTCAACTCACTTTTCTAAAGCAGCTTTTCAGTCATATCAACTTTTTGAATTATGAGTAATTTTATGAGTAATATGAGCGATGAGTAATATTAGATTCGCAATAGACTTTTATTAAACTGCAGGCACCAATCAAGTCACCAATCATATTTTCAGCATGAAGTAAGACAGACGCACACTGTGGCAAAGATATAATGATCAGTGTCCGTCAGCTACCACTGTTTCTTCAAAGACGCTCAGCATGCAGAACTAGCTTCATCACAAAAACTGTACATGCGGGGAAAACTAAACACAGATTTGAAATCAGCATGAAAAACACTACAAATCCCACATAAACTCATCTCTGATGATTTTGACCTGTTGTCCTGTGTAATATTTTTGCACCAACAAGGTGGCTTAAGATTTTTGCCTAGTTCTGTACATGCACACAGGATATGTGTACATGTATATACATAAATACTATACATATATGTACACAATATTATACACACTGCATAATAATGTACATATTAAACATGACATTTGTTGAACCCCCTTAACTTCAGGCTTATTATACAGTTTTTAATTGTACAGACTATGTTTGTGCCTTGATTCCTTAAAAAAGCCTCTGTTACATTAAAGGTATGTAATATCAAGGAGTTGAAGCTCTTAATCAATGTTCATGCTTATTTATGAAAGACTGTTATCTTAACACACACTCCGTTGCACACGTTTTTGCCTCACACACTTTTCACCGTTAATTAGTGAACAGTCAATAGTCATTTTAATATGAAATATTTCTCAAATGTGTTCAAATTTTAGACTGTAGATGTAAAAGCAATCATAGCAAACAACTTATGAGAAACCTAATAATCTGATTATCTGGGACTACAGCATTAAAAACAGCACACTTTTGACATTTCATTGAGAGATCACACATCGTCTCTCAGTGAACTCTTTAATAGATAGCCTCATTGGGGAAACATTCCTGCTTTATTCTATGCTACTTTCCAAAAGCAGGTTCAGGTCATGTTAGTTTCTGTGAGGTGGAGAGCTCTTGACAGAAAACTCTTCTGGTCTTTATGGTGAAGATCTACAGCCAGCGGAGCTCTGGTGACGTTCCTGGCCTCTAAATATTCCCTCAAATCAGGCAGACGTTGGGAAATATCAATAAAACGCTCCCCAATTACGAAATCCTCACCATGTCCTGCCTCAAGTTTTTTTTTCTAGGTACTAGAGGAAAAGTACAATTTTAACAACGAATCAGATGAAGGTGAAGAAATGAGGAAAACAAACACAACAGAGCATAGGGTGAATAAAAAGCAGGAAAAGGAGGAACACTACGCCAGTGAGAGTTGAATCGCAGAAGATTTAGCACTCTGGAGTGTGTTGTGCAGGGCTGATGTTGTGTATGTGGTCAGTTAGTGGCAGCGTGGGCTCTGTGACCCAGCCTACCTCTCACATTACAGCTCTATTTATAACACCCCCCATACACACACACACACACACGCACACACTCACCCACACCCCTCCATACACTCCCCTCCCAATGTTCAGCCCCAGTCCCGGGCCGGCACTGAGAGGAGCTCCTTCCCCTCCCGTCCCGCTCCGCTCTGCTCTCACACTCCACTGCTGCTGATCCAGGACTGCTGCCGTTTACCCAGCGCCGCAGCGCCAACCTCACCCGCCGCACGCTCTGGATTATCACATACACACACACACACACACACACACGCACACACACACATGTAGATGTAAACACTTTTCCCTTTTCTTTCTTTCTTTTTTGGGACACCTTTGGTGAACTGAGAAGAAACTTTTGTGGAATTTTTTTTCATCTGCAAGGAAGAAAAAAGACTGTGTGTGTTTACATCACTTCACTGCTTTTTCCTTGGAGGCTACTTGTCCTTTTTTCGAAAGAATCAATAGTTTGTATTGTACAAAGTGTGTTAGTTTTTTTCTAATGTTCTTTCATTTTTGGAAAAATCTGACATTATTCTTTTTTAAAAATTATTATTATTATTGCTTTTTTAGGAATTTTTTGGTTTGGGGAAATCATTTATTGTAATTGCTTTAAGTTTGGGGGACGTTTGGAGTCTGTTTTTTGATTCTTGCATGAGGAGGTAAAGTCTAGTGGGTATTTTATTTGCATGCAATGGATCACAGCCTGTTTGGCTGCCTTCGCGGCCCCCCTGCCCCACCCCAGGCCCTGCACCCGGCCTTTGCTCTGCACGGGCGCTCCGAGCACCTCTCTTATCCCGACCTCTCCTCGTCTCCCTCGTCCTCATCCTGCATTGTGAGTGGGTATCCAGGGCATGACAGCCTCTTTGGGGGGCACGGGCACCAGCGTGGACACCCCATCGTCCAGCAGCACCACCTCCCACCCCAGCCTCAGCAGACCAGCTGGCACATCCCGCAAATGCCCAGTGCCTCATCAGCCAGTACCCGCCTGGGCCTGGGCATGCCCGTCCCTGACTCTGGCTCCTCGGATGTGGCCCCTGGAGGCCCAAGCCTGTGTGCCAGTACGCCCAGCCTGGCTGGGGCCGTGCCCTCTGGGGCCTCTTGTCTACCTGGCGCAGATTTCGGGCGCCAGACATTGTCCCCAGCTGAAGCAGAAAAGAGAAACGGCAAACGAAGGAGTGACAGCTCAGGTAAGACATGAACTAAAGCCTGATTTTCTGTGTTTATGTGTACAAAACACATTAAGTACTGAACTCATTTCAGCACTTAAAATGATCCAGCATTGTGAGCTGGACACTTATAAGCCTACATTTGCAGTTTCAACAGTGAATCAGGCATGAAAATGCCCTTTAGAGCCTAATCTAGGCCTCAAAGCCCCAGTTTTTAATATTTGCCTTAATTAAGTTTCTCAATTGATCATAAATTATAAAGCAATGTACAAACTTTATTCACTTAAATTTAAAGACCTGTAGTGATTTATCTAATTTTTATAATTATTATAAGTACTACTAATATTAGTAGTGATAGTAGGAGTAGTATAAAATTATTAGTACTATTAGTATTATTACTGCTACTACTTTGTTCATTCTGCACAGTAAACTGTCATTATTAGAAAATCACTGCAACACAAACATCCGGGATTGTTGCTTTTTCATCCAGCACTTAAAATCCAGTGAGAAGTTTCCGCAGACTGCAGGCATTTTCAGTCTGGGTTGTAGTAGCATTTTCGGAAAATTAGTCTCCCGCTGCTCGGAAACGTGGAGCAGTATTTTTTGCGCGAGAGACTTTTGTAGGTTTTGGCTGACACGCACAGAAGCAATTATTTTGACTAGAGCTGGGAGCAAAGGCCAGGTTGTGACTCTGTGTGGGCATCAGACTGTTCACATGTTTCACTTTACAAACCATTTATTTTATCTCTGTGCTTTTAGGGAGCAGAAAATCAGACCCACTGTAAAATATTTACGTCAAGGACTGTAAAACAGACGCCTGACCGGCGCGTAAAGAAGACAATGAGAGAGAACAGACATACATTGTTACAACAATGGGCTCAATAAAACTATTATTTATTATATTGTCATAAGATTCTTGAAATCCAAGTGGATGTGAGAACGTAAAGCAAAGCCGTTAAAGTGCAGAGAGAATCTCTCAATAAAAGCTAAACACTTAAGTATGTACTTAAGCAGAGTTAAGCGCACATTCTTTTCAGTTGTCATTATTCTTAGATTGACATCTTAGATTAATAACTAGATGTTATTAATTTATATAAATAGACGCATAGATGGATAGATAGATCGACAGACAGATAGTCCACATATGTACAACAGCTGGGGCGTCTGTGTCTATAAATTATTATCTGATTATCTTTGTTGAAATGTGTGTATATATATTTGTAGTTGCATATATGCACAGGTATATATATATATATATATATTAAATTATAATCTGTTAACTATAACTAATAACTGTTACAAATAGCTGTTACAAATACCTACTTTACATACATATATATATATGCAAAATAGATAGAATCTTGAAATCACACAGACACACACACACCAGGTTGACTGACCACCTTCTTTTTTTCTCAAGCCCCTGGGGATGCAGAATTTGTAAATCTGGTTGAACCATACATTTGGAATGTTGGGGAGAAGGTTAAAGTCCATCACCAAGAGCTGTAATGTTTTCTTTCTGCAGAGTGTTCTGGGTATCCGCTCTTTCTTGGTGTTTGTGGAACTTGGCTTCTGGGCCTCCGTCAGTTTAATTGGCTGCCGTTCGCATAAACTAACAGTAGACGTGAGGACACCACTCCAGTGCTGATTGAGACTTCCCCTCTGCGATCACTGCCGCTGCTCTCCAGAGTGTCGGAGCGGAGAGCGGCGCCCAAGAATTACCTCTGACAAATGAGCTGTTCAGATCATTTCCATTTACTCTGCTGCGCCGCTGGCTCTCAGAGAGCTGTAGGAAGCAGGGGGTCGATTATAATGGCACAGAAATGAAGCAGAACCTCATTCTAATACTCTTTGCACAATCTACAGAATTCAACAAAATTAGGGGCAGATTTTTCAGAATATACATTAAGGAATGTACTGCTTTCACCAAAAATGCAGAATTTCCACATTGTCCAACAAATAAACGCCTAGTTGAGAAATCAATACTAAATGAATTATTAAACAATGTTTCTCTGTTACTCTGTAAACCTCAATGACCTAAAGAGCATGATCTGTTGGACGTGACCCTCACTAGAGATCATATGGATGCAGGACTAACAGTAACAGTACAGTAAGGGGAACAGGACATGTTAAACACACTCAGTTTACAGAAGGCAAAGTACTTATAAAGTTTAATATTAATACTTTGTTACAAAGCTGTTATGGTAACAAGGTAAGAAAGTAATTAGCTTGCGGCACTTTGGTTCAATTTAGGCTCATTAATCATCTTCACTTCTCCAATGTTACTGAGGTTCCTCTGATGGACACACTGTTTTCTGTGGGATTTGACTCGGACTAGTCCTTACAATCACCATTGTTAGAAATCAAGTTTGAGTTGTTTTACCTGTATGTTTGAGGTTGTTGAAATATTCTTCTCCTCTTTCTTGGCCAATTAGTTTTCCTCTACAATGCTGCAGTAGATTCTTCCATTCATCTCTCTTTCGATGATGTAGTGAACCAATATTATTTACAGTAAAGGAGCCCCATATCATGATGCTCCCACCTTTGTATTTCACTGTGGGTATGATCTTCTTGGGATCATATGCTCTACCCTTCCTCCTCCACACATGATGAGCTGAACTGATGCCAGAGACTTCTGTTTTTTGTTTTTTTTTTGTGGAAGAGCTCTTTTATGTATTAATGTTTTGCAAATGCTAGAATTGCATCTTTTTTGGCCAATCAGTTTTGAAGTGCAGTTTTTGAAGTGCAAGTGCAGAGCTATTTTCTCATTGTTCAATTTCCTACTGCTTTCAGGTCATTCTGCTGTCTCCTCTCTCACCTCTCTTATAAAAGAGAATTCTTGATATCCTCAAAGACTTTAGGAAGCTTTTTCTATGATTCTTTACTTCTTTTCTTTCAAGAAAACAAAGAGTGACACATGTGTCTATCTAGATATATATACTGTCTTCCCACCAATTTTAGTACATTTAGTATAGAGATGTAAGTATCTGAATAGCTCTTTTCTAGGGGTGTGACGAGACGCTTTTCCCACGAGACGAGACGAGACACGAGACTGGGTTCACGAGAACGAGACGA
>JBBPDB010000001.1:12146268-12158117 GCA_037974465.1 Brachypetersius altus
CAAGAGAGAGAGACGCGTGCTCCGGAAAAGTCGCGAATGAGAGAGAGAGACAGACGCGTGCTCCGGAAAAGTCACGAATGAGAGACAGAGACAGACGTGCCCCGGAAAAGTCACCAACAAGAGAGAGATACAGAGAGAGAGGGTTGTTTGCCCTTTCATGAGAACTGAATTTCTTTCCGTTTTCTTCACAGGCGCAGTTTTTAGTAACGCAAGGATATCGGCACTAATCTGATCTCGTCACACTCCTACTCTTTTCCCCTCATTGTAACAACATTAAATCTATTTTAAGATATTTCCTCCAACCCCATCACACCCCCCTCGCACCGCCCCTATACACTCACAATTACACAATTAGTTTGACTCCAGCTCAGGTCTTGGAGGGAATAGAGAAAAGCAGAGAAAACTTCACACCATGCTGGGCTCTGTACTGGACTCTGATTCTTTAGGACCAGGTTGGCACCGCTGCCATTCTGAAAACTAGGGGAAAAATAGATTCTTCAGTTTGATACTTTTCAAATACACAGCAATGTATGCCTCAGACAGGCGCCCCAATTAACTTCACTACTTTTCTCAACCTAAAGCATGGATATTTATTTTTATTGTTAATGTCACATTAAGTAAATAAAGTCAACTTTGCCATCTCAGCCATATGCATTCATACAGTGAGATGATAATTCATAATAAGTGATATTTAAAAATATATATATAATTAATATGTTTTAATAAGTTATTAACTGACAATGGTACTTTTTAACACGCCTAAAAATATCAGCATAAGCACTGGAGAAAAAATTAAAGGAACGTCTCAAGCTTTACTTTAATGTATGTCAGTGTGTTATTAGGCAAGATAAAGTAGTTTCACAACCCAGATGTCAGATGTTCATTTCTTTAATAAATCTTTTCTCCTTCAAAGACATTTCAGGGCAAATTAAAACCTCCTGCAAAACCAACAATGGAACAAGTGGAGAAACAAATCACCATTAGACAGATCAGCTGTGCTCTTTTTTTTTTTTGAAATCTACAGCGTGACTCGATGACGTCAAAGCATTGAAACAATGCAACACTCGAAACTCATCAACAGAGACGCGGAGGCATAGTGTGGCACTCTTTCTTACTCTTTTTTTTTTCCAGGGCTGCCCTTTCGTTTCTTTTTCTTTTTTTTTTTTCTTTTTTGAAGTGAGATGAAAGTTAAAGCGCAGGCCTAATTGCTGCGGTGCAGCCACTGCGTCGTAAAGTCGAGAAAAAAGTCGTTTCAACTTGCTGTTCTCAAACAGCTGCTCGTGTTAGTCTTTCTTCTTCCACAATGCCTGCGTTTAACCCGCAGTAACTGCGTCTCTCAGTGCCTGTTTCAATCAGACCAAAACGCAGCCAGACGCGGCCGCCAGAAAGAACTGCTAAAATTACACGCCGCTCCCACCTCTGGAGGTCAGAGAGGAACGTGACTGCTGAAATGGGCCGTGGAGGAAATCAGTGCATCTATAATGCAGAACTAAAACATACCGCACCTGAAAGAGTCATCAGTTTCTCACAGTTTAAAGCACAGACTCGCATGCAGCATCGCAGAACTGCGATGTCCTCTTCTTTTTTCCACAATATTTTTGTAACTATAAAGCTAAATTAGCCAGAAAGAATGGGAGGAAAACGAGACAGAGAAAGGCAGATAGGCAAAGATTGAGAGAATGTAAGAGACATTAAAGAGAAAGTAAGGAAGAAAGAATATAGACAGCAAGAGAATGGGAAAAGAGAGGGAAAGAGACAAAGAAAGAGAGGGAGGAGAGAGAAAGAAATAGGAGCAAAGATAGAAGAGATTTTCAAGACTTTAAAAATGATTGCGAAAGAAAGGAACAAAGATAGTTTTAGCACAACAAAGCGTCGATTTGGCAACAATTTCTTTATTGAAGTAATGTAATCTGCATGTATCAGCCCAAAACACCTTAGAAATGTCCCTTTATTCCTTTTAGAACTTTCCTTTACCTAATTTAGCCATTCTGGACATGGATGCTTTCGAAACAACAGCAGTCGAAAATGAAAGTGCTTCTCACACCTAAACGGTGTCTTTCTGAAATCAGTGAGTTCTGGAAATGCCTCCGGTTCTCTCTGTCCCAGCCCTCACAGAGGGGCCTCGTTAAAGTGGGCTCTATTTACAGCGGGGTTTAGGATTGCCAGTTGGATTAGTGCGGACTCCACAGTCACACAAGAATCAGAGAGTGGAGGTTTTGTTGCCTTGATGTGCAATTTGCAACTGAGGCATGTCCTTGAAAAACCTACCGCAAGATCTAGTCATGAAAAAGGCACGCATTTCTGCTTTTCTTGCAATAAAAAAAGACCAAAAGATTTTTTGTTCCTTTGTTACGTGACAAAACACCAGAAGTTTCTTAATTTAACTTTTTAACTTTCGTTATCCCAGCCCTTCGTCTGACTCTTCAGACACTCAACACTCAAACAGCATTATGTCATGCAGAGAAAATTCCAAAAAACAGAAAGTATGTAACAAAGACAGAGAGAGAGAAAGAGAAAGAGAGGGAGAGAGAGAGAGAGAGAGAGAGAGAGAGAGAGAGAGAGAGAATAAAGAAAGAAAGATAGAAGAGCTAAGAAAAGGCAGATAAATCGAGAGACAGTGAGAGATGGGGAAAGATAGAACATAAGAGAGAGAGAGAGAGTGAGAGCTTGTGAAAAGATGAGGAAGAGAGAGAAATAAAAGAAGAAAGAATGAACAGAGAGTGAGACAGGGACGGAGGGGAAAAGATTGAGAAATAGAGAGAGAGACAGAGAGAGAGAGAGAGAGAGAGAGAGAGAGAGAGAACAGAGACAAAAAGAAACGGAAAGAAAGAGAGGGGGAGATGGAGAGAGATTGCAAAGATGGTAGAGATCTAGAGTGTGATAGACTGTAAAAGGAGAAAGTGAGAGAAAGAAAGGATCAAAGAGAACATTGATAGAGAAAATTACAGAATGAATGGTGGGGAAGAAAGAGAGATGGACAAGAAAGAGAGAGAGTGTGAGAGACTGAAAAGGAGAAGGAGAGAGAAGGAAGATAGGAGAGAAGAGAGAGGAGAAGAGACAGAAAGAGAAAGGAAACAACGATTAAGAGAGAAAGAAAGAGAGAGAAGAGGAAAACAGAAAGATAGAGGGGGTGGGGAGCAAGAGATAGAGGGAAAGAGAGAGAGAGAGAGAGAGAGAGAGAGAGAGAGACTGTAAGTGAGTTGCCAGTTTGCTGGAAGACGCTTGTAAAATGTTGAGGTAAATAAACTTGGGAAACGTATTTCTGCGTTTTCTCTGCAGCCGTTTTGTTCCACATTAAAACTGTGAGGCGAACAGATTCCATTAACTGTAAGGCAAATTAACTCCCCACTGGAAAACACTTCGTTTAAAGCCAAACCATTGTGCGAGCGGCAACCAGCAGAGGAGCACGACCCCTCACTGCTGAACACAACGGCATTCAGCCGCACTGACAGCCAATTTCATAAAACAGCATTATTAACCTACTTTTATTTATGTCATGTCAGTCAACTCTTTTTTATTATCTTTTTACATACATTTCTGAGAAGTTCGACTGTATTGTGGGCTTAGATGTGACCAGTCTATATCAGAAATTCTGCGCTTTATAGGTCAGAAAAAACAAAAATTAGCATAAAAAAAGTATATTGTTAAATATGAGTTTCCTTATGTCAGATATTTTCCCATCACTTTTCACTTTAGCTTCCAGTGTTTTGTCATCGTCATGCAGAATTCCATATAATTAATTGGTCATTTTTAATCTTTGAGAAATTCTACTTTTTAATTCCAAATTAGCAGATTTTTCTTCTTCTCTCTTCCCAGTGTAAATGCCAACGTTGAATTATTTTAGAAAAAGTGGACCAGCTGAGTTTTCTACATAAATTAAATACATTGTTTATTAAAAAATGAAATACCTATTATTTTAGCAGTTCAGTGACTTTTATTCTCATTCGTTTTATTAATGAGAAATTTTGACTGTCATAGAAATTAATTACTATCCTTAAAAGTTTTAAGTTTGTTCTCCCTAAGATGCATTTTTATTTTAGAGGGTAATTATGGCGTCGACTCTCCTCCTACATTTTTTAGACATATTGGCACCATTCCAGGCCTTACACTTGCACCCCCCCACACACACAACTACTGTTCTTGAATAGAACTTTTTAATCAGTTAATCAGAGGCTGAATATTTATTATTTAGAGCTGATCATTTTGCCCATTGACTTGAAAGGCCGAACTTGAATGCTAGTTTTGTGAGAATACGTTTTCGGCTGTCAGTTATCAAGCATCTTGCCAGCTCAGTTAGCCGATTCCACAACAAAACATGGCTTTTCTGGGTCAAAAATGTTTATATTAACCCTAAGGCCACTAAAGTACATTCATTTGAGAGTTTATGTGAGCCAGCCATGTTTTGATTGACAGCAATGTTTTTCTGTCTTTAACAGCCATGTCCATTTATTCCTACCTGTTTTTATGCATCATAAAATGAGCTTATGTGGACAGTGGCGTGCAATCACACTTTACATTTTCTCATAGAAATGCATTCTAGTTTTATTATTGTGGAGGCAAAACTGACCATTAGAATCCTTCTAAAACTCCACCCTTCGTAAACTGGAATACATGGAAATATTTTCCTTCTATTTTTTTTTCATTCTCAGAATCCCAAGATGGGAATTACAAATCAGACGCGAGCAGCAAGCCTCGGAAGGAGCGGACGGCGTTCACCAAGGAGCAGATCCGCGAGCTGGAGGCGGAGTTTGCCCATCACAACTATTTGACCAGACTTAGGCGTTACGAAATAGCCGTAAACCTGGATCTCACGGAAAGGCAGGTATGACAACTGCATGCAACTTCATACTTGACCATTCATCATTATGTCCAAAGCTACTGTGATTTTTTTTTATGACTGAGTCTGTGTGCTGCTGCGGCGATGTTGAGGGACTATCATATTCCAGATGTTTCTGCAAACTCCCTCTGTCAGGCTACAGAGGAGAAATGGAGACAGGCAAAGCATATGCTGCTAGGCACTTCCTCCACAATCTTACAAATTGGTCTCAGCGTAGGAAGGCCGTTCATGTAGCCACATGTGAAAGAAATATCTTGCTTTATTTGGGAAGGATGAATTTTGGACGCTGCAGCCTTCGGATATCTATGACAAAATGTGCTGCAAATGTCTTTGGGACAATTGTAGTTTATGTTGAATCCTAAAGATCTTAGTAATGTTTAGCCAATGTTGCTGTACATCACTTTTATGAATAAAGAGAGAATCTCATTTTGGAAGATTCTTATTTATCCAAATTAATCTGTACAAACCTATTCCTATTAACCCATATATATCTGTATGACCTAGTCTTATTTATCCAAATTAATTCAGTAATATTACTACATCTGGAGTGGCATTTCAACTGCGATCGTGATGTGGTGTCGTATCATGATGCTCAATACCGAAGTGATACTCTCCCAGAGGAAAGAAAAATTCAGAAGAAGACTCCTCTCTGTCCAGCGTGTTTCTCCTAGACAGAACTGAGCTCAGTTTAACATCAATAAAGGATTTTTAACATTTTCTAACGCTTCTGAAATTAAGCTCCTGAGAAAGACCCTTCACAGCCTAATTCCAAAGTAAGATCTAAAAATGCTTTCTTTTTCTCACTGCTCTGATCTATAGCTTCAGATAAACCATGAGATCCAAATGAAACTAGGTTGCTTTATAAATGAGTCTGTAGAACATTTCTTAGATCAAATTCAAGTCTCGACTTCCAAAGTCAGAACGTTTTGAGATTCATAAGGTTGTTAAAGAAAAGAATATTCAAAAACCGATAAGAACAGCAAGATTTAGGAGAATCAAAATTAGGAGAAACAAGTCTCAAGATTTTAATAATAGTTCAAGGTCATTATCACACACAAAAGATCACTGAATGTGCTTTACAGAAATTTGAAAATTAAATAATTACAAAATAAAACAGAATACAATAGGATAAGATAATGGGGGGGGGGGCAAAAGAAATAAAATAATGCATAAAAGAAAACTGAAAGTGCAATAGAAGTGCAAATCTTTAAAAAACAGGCGAAGAGGAATAGTTTAGTTTTTATTTCTGATGAGACAAAAAAAGACTGTTGTGAGCAGCAGAATATTTTTCTGAGACGGAAATAAAAAAAAAAATCATAATCTGAGCATGCAGTGTAAATATTCAAAATGTTGCAGCCTAATTACCCTCTTTACTCACACTAGCACAGCACTCCAGAAATATTCAACTCAAAATATACATTACAAAATACAAAAATAGCATCATTTAATGTTTTTCAAGGAAGACTAAGGATGAGAATAGAAAAAATAAATAAATAAATAAAGTGTAACAGTATCAGTGCAACTGTGATTAAAAATAATATTTGTCTATTCTGTCCACTGTATCAGTATGAGGTCCTAAAGATACCGAATAAACCTCCTCACCTGTGTGTTTTAGTGTCCATCCAAATCATATAAGGCTTTCCTTATAGCCAGAATACAATGTCAACATAAAATAATAAGTTTTAGTTAGAAGTTTAGTTACAGTGTAGTAGTATTGAATTTTTTGATACGTCGTACATCAGTGATCTTCTGGACCTTCGAATCTCATACCAGCTCAAAGCTCACAAGGCAGGTTTCTCTCAGATTTGGAGATTTTTTTTTCTGGGGTCACATTCTGTCAGCATAACATTAACCCTGCCACACGACGTAAGTAAGTGAACCCCCTCATGCTATGCGATCCCTGTGTGAACCAGCTCCCGGTGAACGAGGCCATGCAACCTCTGGAGAATTACGACTTTACTGGGGCCACCAACACCGAGGCTACTAATCACATCTAAATAATTACAGGAACAATAATACCTTGTAGTAGTCATAATAACATCTGTAAGCCTAATTATAATTGCCAGCTTTCTGGCTCACTCTGATGATTCCTCTTTTTTTTTTTGAGGAACCAACTGCTTAATGACCCACCAAGAGGACATAATAAGTAGTCTTAACTTGTCAGGAGCGACGTGGAGAACTCTCCACACTGTGGGCACAACTGCAGAGCTTGCAGATATATTTTAAGGTCAGCCGTCTTACCGTGCTGACAGCAAGGGCCCCAGGTGGCAAATCATATGACAAACAAAATTCAAACTGCTATTAAATATAATTAACTCTCATAACATTTTCTTAGCGCCTCAAATGTTTCATTAAAAATGAAATAAAACACATGAAGACATTAATCATAATCAGAAAACATTATTGATCCTGGAGGAAATTGCTTATGTTATGACTGCAAAGAGAAAAATATAAAATGTAAAGTCAAAATAGAACAAAATCTCCAGAAAAGACCAAGTACTAAATACTCTAAATACGCTAAATACATGAGAGGTGAGCCTTAACTATTACTGTAGATAAATACATTACTGCTGAAGTAGTTATAAACCCAAAGAAAGGAAGGCTTTGACAATTACAAAAAACGTATTTAATACCGAATGAACATTGCTCTCCTTCGGCCTCTGAAGAGATAAAGTGTGCAGAATTCACACCAGACACATTCTCAAGACCAGACACTAACATTTGTACTGCATCTGCATCACTGCCCACCAAAAATACATTTTAGAAGATGGTGTTCTGACCCCCCACATGGCCATAGAAACCTCCCTCACGGTGCGGAGACCATTTAAGAAACAGCTTCGTCATCGTTCTGGGAAACGTAAATACTGGCCTCGACTTGTCGAGTCAGGAAAAGGGGGGAAGCGTTTGATATCGCGCAACAGATGTCAGGTCATAATTGCTGGTAGAGCTGCATGATATATCGTCTTCTAATTGTTATCATGATATCGGTCTCTGCAATTCTGAAATCACAAAAGGCTGCAATATGCAAATGAGCCTCTAATCCCAGTGTCTCTGACAGGGTAAACAATCACAGCTCCAAACGAGTTACTGGATGTTCTGGTGCAACAAAAAATTGGTGAAAAAATGGGCGGGGCTAAACTGCTGTAGGCAAAATAAGGAGGCATATATATTTAACGTTTTGGTTTTGTGACATCACAGAAACCAATGATATAAAAGGGGCTGTTTTGTAGCTTCTTTTCAACATATGTACTGTATGGATGGGGAGTAAATGTACCATTTGAAACTATATTTAAGCCTTTTTAAGTGATGATACTGGCTATTTAAAATATTGAAAGGCATTGCAATTGCAATATGCAGGAGAAAAAAAAAGTAAGACTGATATTCTCTCCATATCATACAGCTTTAAGTGCTGGGATCACCAAGATTAGACCATCTACTATCCAACACCCTCAGCAGACCACAAGTCCAGTATCAAACTGCAAAACATCTTATAAGCATCTGTTCACCCACCAAGGGGTATTAGTTTACTGGAGGCGGGTGAGTCATACACAGTTTGTGTATAACTCAAACACTAACGGTGCTAAAAGTGAATCAGTCAGCGTACAGTACGGAGCGCCGTACAACCTTTACCCCGAGCAGGAAGTTAATGTGTTGTGTGTTTTCTGGCCCGATAACTGCACTTTGCCACTCTTTGTTCTCTCTCTAGGTGAAGGTGTGGTTTCAGAACAGACGGATGAAGTGGAAGAGGGTGAAGGGTGGACAGCAGGGGGCAGTGGCGAGGGAGAAGGAATTGGTGAATGTGAAAAAGGGGACTTTGCTGCCTTCAGAGTTTTCGGGCATTGTCGGACTGCACCACACGGCGGACTCTCTGGCCAATGAAGACAGTCGTGACAGTGACCAAAGCTCTGAGCATGCTCAGTTATGATACAGAGAGGCCCATGAGACGCTGACTGGGGGCTACACTGGGCCCTCGTGCCACGGTGGTGGAGGCTGGTCTTCATGGAGGAGAGCTTGGAGGAGAGCTCCCACAGGCCAAAGGATGACTGCTTCCCCTACATCTTCTCTCAGGAACTTTCCTGTAAGGACTGCAGGTAGCTGATAGCTGAGTGACAGATATCGACGTGTGTGTGCACACGAACAATTAACTGGTGTGTCGTAACTGACCTATGATGATATAAGTGTGGCTTTTATGGCAGGACTGTGCCTCACACTTTGACACCGGGATAATAGGTCATATAATTAGTGTCAGAGGGCCATAAATTGACAGTTTACAAGTCAAGGCTGGAGAGTGGGACACTCTCGTTGGAGTTTAAAGTGTGTTTACTGGAAAATCAGATTTACCAATTTGTTTATTTACCTCAGACATAGTCGAGCATTCAAGGTGTTACAGACACAAAGATTATGAAGCTTACTGTAATATTAACCTCACGGCATCAATTCAAAACTAAAGGAGCACACTTTGGACACCAAGTATGTTTGGGCTGATTAGCTACACTACCAGTCAAAAGTTTTACACACCACATATTTTGTTGCTTATCCATTTGTTTCATCAACTGCAGATTTTTATTCTTGTTAAACTAGAAAAGTTGAGTGAACAGTTATGAATGAAAATATGTCAGATAAAACTAGTTTCATCCTATTAACCAGTTGTGTGGTGATGCAGAGTCAAATTCTACACTGAATTTGAAATTTAAATGCACTAGTTCATTGTTTTATGTCTTATTAGCTTGTTAAATATCGAACACTTAGAATTATATTAGGTGGATCAGTAGTAATGAATTGAAAAATAGACATTTTCTTGCTTTGTTAGCAGAGAATACTGAGTGCAGAAAGTCTCAGGGTGCAAAAACGTTTGACTGGTAGTGTACATTTGGGATGAGGAGGAAATTTGAGTCATTTCCTAAGTATAAAAAAAGTAATTTTTTGGTGATTTTTTTTTAATGAATGGTGAAACTAAAAAAGTGTTAAAACAATCTGTAATTTGGTCAAATAAGCTGAACATTCCAAAAAAATGTGCCTTACACTGAAACACTGAGAAGAGGCCTGATCTGTGCTTCGGTTTTTCACTGTTTAAAGTCGTGCCTTTGGTTTTTGCTGTATGTTCTGAAGCTCTCAGCGTAAACAGAGCCAGGATGCAATCAAGGATGTGGGAGAGTCAAAAAGTTTTTCCAGTTGTGTAAATATCAGTATCAGTATCTTCTTTCTACCCGTCGGATGTCGGTTTCTTATACAGACTATTCTACTTTCATCTTGAATAAAAACGCCTTTTGTCGCTGGCTTCATTTTTGCCCTCTTCTTCGGCGAGTTAGGTGTGAAAGAGGGTGAGGGAGGTGCGTCCTGCTGGTCTGTGTGGTTTTAACTGTGCTCGATTTTGTCTGAGACTCTTCATGGTTAATTCAGGCCAGGACTGAGAGCACGGTGAACATGAATAAGTCATTGAGGAAAAAATCTGCATCAGAGAGAGAATTCTAAACTCAACCTCTCCTCCAGGCGGGGTCAAGACTTCTGTTGGAGACCTGAAAGAGAGCGTGCAAACGGATCCCATTCTATTACAAAAAGCCCACCTGAAGTGTTGCTATTGAATGCACCTCCTGTCACCACAGTGTGCGTGTGCATCTTAATTGGTTGAAAAAAAAAGTACATAAACACCGGTTTCTTCGCTGGCGAGTGATTTAGGGCCTCTAAGAACCACATCGACACTTCTGCTGTTATGCTAGCAGGAAGGAGAAAAATAAACAACCATTCATTCATTCATCCTTCCATCTATCCATCCATTCCCTGATCCGCTTACAGCCACACACATAATGAGGGGTGCTTTATTATCTCCAGTACACCTGACGCATGTCTGCAGACTGTGGGAGGAAACTGGAGAACCCGGTAGAAACAGACACAGGAGAACTTACACGTCATTCATAGAGAACCTTCATCCTGAACTAAACCCAAGACCTTCTCATTGTGTGGCGACGCCACCAGCAAAAGAAGTAAGTGAATGAAATATACTGTATCATGTCAAGTCAAGTCAAGACAGTCAAGTAGATTTTATTGTCATTTCTACCATATACCCAGTACATAGTAAAAATGAAACAACATTCCTCCAGGACCATGGTGCAACACAAGAGCAGAACAGAACAGAACAAGAGCAACAATACCACTAAACAAGACAAGGATAAGACAATGTGTAGTGCAAATAACAACGGCTACATTGAGGATAAGTACAGTATTTGACCAGTACAGTAGTTTAGCAGCAAAGATGTGCAAGAGAATCATGCTGTTTGAATCTCAATCGCTGACGTTCATTTAATTCATAAGCAAAGCCCCAGAGTTGTGCTGGTCTATGAATGTAATGGTATTACTCAGATCCTTCACTGTAACTTTGTTTGTTTCATTTTACTGACTTTTCATCGCCAGAGTGACTTTAATGGCTCCCTTTCAGTTGGAAGTCAGTTCAGAGTGGTTATTTAACCAGATTGCACTTTAATGTAATGAATGAAACTCAGCCTGTCTTTTTATATTCATACTATATGAACAAAAGTATTGGGACACATCTGTTTTTTAGGGTTTGGCTAGGCCCCTTACTTCCAGTAAAGACATTTTGGACAATGCCATGCTTCCAACTTTGTGGACACAATTCAGGGAAGAACCTTTTCTATTCCAGCATGACTGTGCCCCAGTGCATAAAGACATGGTTGAATGAGTTCAGTGCGGACATACTTAACTGGCCCACACAGAGCCCTGACCTCAACCCCATCCAACACCTTTGGGATGAACTGGAGCAAAGATTGCGAGTCAGGCCTTCGCAACTAACATCAGTTCCTGACCTCATAAATGTTCTACAACATGAATGGGCACACATTCCCACAGAAACGTCACAATCTTGTGGAAAGCAAAGGGGGGTGCAACTCTGTATTAAAGTCTGTGTACTGAATGCAATGTCATTACATTTATGGCATTTATCAGACGCTTTTATCCAAAGCGACTTCCATTCCCTAACTACAGGGGGCAGTCTCCCTGG
>JBBPDB010000001.1:12158610-12169549 GCA_037974465.1 Brachypetersius altus
AATATATCAGTCTGTGTGGAATGAATGTATACATTATACAAGTTTCACTTCTTGAATGGAATTGGTGAAATAAATCAACTTTTTGAAGATATTCTAATTATATGACCAGCACCTGTATAACCTTTCTCTGAGTCAGATATTCTCCTAAATGGACAAAGTCTTCTCTTTAATGATGTATAGTGTTGTGTAAGAACAGTCTAGTGGGAGTGCCATCGAACATTGTTTGAAATATTTGGTAATGTCAGTAAATCTGTATCTCAGGACTTTTGTCAGTGAGGTCTTCTAGTGCTCTGCTGAAGATGGGCGTCTTCCTTCAGATCTCTGTCCTGTGGCTCGCCACTTGTGCAGGTGAGTGACCAACTAAGGCTAATTTGTATTGAAATGTATATATTTATGATCCAAATATTGACATTTTGGTCTGTTGATGTTTCAAACGCCCAGGCTCTCTCTCGGCCCAGTCTCGGATCTACATGTCCGTCAGAAAGGGTTCCTCAGCCGTTCTGCCGTGCAACTGGACTAACATAAACAGCAAACAGTTGTCAGGCCAAAAGCCACACATCGAGTGGCGCACCATTTCTGAGACGGTGTTCGAGCGACGATGCACGGAGTCGTATCAGGGTGAGGGGTACGAGAACCGCGTGGACGTGCCTGAAGAGAAACTGCTCAGCGGTGACTGTTCCTTGGTGCTGAAGAACATCAGACTTGATGATGAAGGTCTGTACGAAAGCTACCTGCTGGAGACCCGCGAGAAGAGGTCCCTCGGTTCTAGATGGGTCTTCATCCAGAGTGTCGAACTCTCCGTGGAGGGTAAGGTGCTCATGTGTTTTGTTTACTTAGACACTGCCCATTGTAACAGATGAAATCAATATTAAATGAGTGTCATTCATTTGAGATCATTTCTTTTTTTCTCAAAGATACAACCAATAAGAAGGATGAAAATCCGGCAAAGCGTGAGTAAATATCTTCTGGTCCTGTAGAAAACATAAGAATTGCTTTAAAGTAAATAATATATACGTTTTTCTTGATGGATTTAATGTTCCTTGTTTGTTCCTTTCTTCTTTCCCACAGAAGACAGTATGAAGCATGAAATGCTGAAACAGGATGCATTTTGTGAGTTAATAATTAGTATCACAGCTCTTCTGTTATTAGTGCCTTGTAGACGGCAGTAAAACTGCTGGCCACGAGATGGCACTGAACTATGTTGTTTGTTTGAAGTTCCTACGCCACTTGGCCATTAGCAACTTGGTTTCAGCGATTAACTCCCAAAAAAGCTTATTTTGAAAACTGTTTATTTTGTTTAAAACGTGATATTTAAGATCCTTCAGATTATAAGAACAATGTTACTTACATTTACTGCATTTATCAGACACTATTATCCAAAGCGACTTCCATTCCCTACCTACAGGGGGCAACTTGGGGTTAAGGGTCTTGCTCAGGAACCCAGTGGTGCTGAAGGTAGGATTCGAACCCATGACCTCTTGGTCTAGAGGCAAGTAT
Organism: Brachypetersius altus; assembly: GCA_037974465.1. Taxonomy (NCBI): domain Eukaryota; kingdom Metazoa; phylum Chordata; class Actinopteri; order Characiformes; family Alestidae; genus Brachypetersius; species Brachypetersius altus. The sequence goes on from JBBPDB010000001.1 coordinate 12,160,108, forward strand.
CCTACCCACTGTTCCACCACAGTGGGTAGAATGCAGATACATTCCTTACAACATCAGAGGAATCTGACACTTTCTCACCATTGAAGCCACGCAATTACTTGTCCAGTCTCTGGTCATCTCTAATCTGGAATACTGCAACTCTCTACTGGCTGGACTTCCACTCAAGGTAACGAGATCACTTCAGCTGATTCAGAATGCAGCTGCGAAGTTAGTCAACAGTGTTCCTAAATTCTCACACACTATGCTCTACTACGAAACCTTCATTGGCTTCCTGATTGCTGGGCTGCTCACATTAAGTTCAAAACCTTAACATTTGCCAAGAACGGACTTGCACCTCCTTACTTATCAGCACTGAGCAAGCAGCGTGTCTCTTCTCGTCCTCTCAGAGCTTCAAGCACTGCTAGTCTTGCATCAAGACCCTTTTCAATCTTGGCCCTTCAGTGGTGGAATGAACTCCCTCTTGCAATCAGATCTGCGGAGTCTCTCGCTGTCTTCAAGCATTGTCTTCACGGAGTACCTTGGTGACTAACCAGTCCTCTCATTTATCTCTATTTATCTTTTTCTTTAGATTAAAAAAAACCTCAGTCCCTTTTCCTTACTTGTGTATTGACCTCTGACTTTTTTCTTTTGACTGGGTTTGCTAAGGTGTATAACTTAGCTGGCAGTAACGTGGTAAAAAGCAGGTGTTCATTTTAGTGTACAGGTATAAAGAACAGCTGTGGACTGATGTACACCACTCTGGATAAGAGTGTCTGCTAAATGTCGTAAACATAAACGTATATAACACTCTATATATAAGACACTCTAAATACCACACTTCTTATATAACACACTGTCTAAATAACACTCTCCCTGTATAACACACTCTTTATAAAACATTCCCTAAATAATACACTCCCTGAATAACATACTCCATGCTACACACTTTCAATTTAACACTCTCTATACAACACACTCTCTATATAACACACTTCCTATGTAACACACTCCCTTTATAGCCCTGAGCTCCATATTGAATTGCCTCCTAGTTTGTTACCCACTTTGGGTTAAGTTGTAGTGTTTGCATTTCTCTTGCTTTCATCCACAATGTTTACACACAAAGTTGAAACTCTTTGATTTGTAGCCAAGATGTACAGGTTGTTTATGGAAACATGTGATTCATCTTGTACATAGTCTCTAAATATTGCTTTAAAACTAAACGTGTTTCTGTTCTCTGTTCCAACCTTTTTGCAATATTATGATACATTTATTGCATTGTTACAGATTTGGGATGTTTGTGTTACAACGCCCACGTTTGAAACCAGGCAGTTATATTGGCTTTTCAATTCCAGACTGATTTACTGAAGGACTTTATTAATAGCATTCTGCTCATATTACACTGCTGTTGTTATTTTGTATATTTTAATTGGCAGAGGTCCAAAAGGCAGACACTTTAGGAAATGTTCACAGTACAAAATATGTCACGTTGTTTCACTTTTCTGACATCTGATATGCAAGCGAGACAGATTCTGTAGAGCAATAATGCTCTCTTTATTATAAAATATGTTCTTAAAGTAATGACAATACATATACTGTGGTGTAATTTATCACAATAACAAAAAATAACATAAATATTGTATTGACTAGGTCTATCTTTAATCATCACCTTCGCTTTTACTCTCAGTTTAAACACAGTGGAGTGTGAGTGATAGAACAGCATTTTGTCCCTCAGCTTTATTGTCCCTCAGCTTTATACAAATCATAGGCAAGAAATGAAACTGAGCAGTCAGTAGAGACTCTCGGGGCACCTGAAATCGATAAAAGCGTTGCATTTAAAAACAGATGTAGGTGAATGTGGTGTTAGTAATCTTACCCAAGGTGTAAGTTTGCTGTGTCCAGTGATTCTTTTTGGTGTAGTGTGATGTAAGGTTGGAATCGAACCCCAATCTCCTGTTGGAAGGCATTGATGTTATCCACTACACTACACTACACTACACTACACTACACTAACCTACCACTTTTGTAAATAATGTGGTGAGATTAGAACAGTGTTGTCAGATCAGGATATTATCAACACAAGGAATGAATGTCACACAAGGTATGAAAGTACCTTAAAACACTCTAAAAATGGATTCCTCAAGGATTCTTTAGTACAGGTAATGGTAATGTGTCAAACCACAGGTGGTCAAAGAACCATTTGAATGTTTAAACCTGTTCTTTGGTTTAATATGGTTCTTCAAAGAACATCCAAATTGTTCTATATAACACCAAATGTGTGCGACTATTGTTACCTAACAGAGACCCTTTTTCTGATATAACAGAAGCATTTTTGCAATCAGTAAAGGGATCACCACTAGGGTGATTCATTCTTCAGGCATTGCTGTCCAAAATATGTATCTAAATCTAAATTTCCATTTCTGACACCGCTTGAAAAGACAGCTGCTTTTCACGTTGTGTGAATATTTCATGACAAATGGAGCAATGGAACCTGGTTTCATTAACATGCATTAAAATTTAAGGATGAATATGCTCTCTCTCCTCTAGCCCACTGTGTAATGAATCCCTCTGAAATAATTGTGGGGCTCCGTTGGCCAGTCGTGAATCACATCTGGCAAACGTGAATATGGGGTTTTGAATTTAAACAGCTTTAGACTGTCCGGGAATTGGCAGAACATTGCAGCAATTCAAAGCCTGGGCTGCATTTGTACACATTTGCTTTCAAAGAGCCAGACTTTCTTGTATTTTTAATGTAGTCTTGAGAAACAGTTCTCCAGGCTTCCAGAAGGACTTTCAAAGACTGTCATTTTCAGTCCAGTCCCTAAACCTGATCAGGTTCAGAGGAATGCTTTTGTTCATTACGACACACAGTGACCTACGTATGAATCATTCAAGCCTAGCAAATCTAACCTAAGGCCGGAAACAGTGAAGAAACAGGTACAGATGATTCCAGAGGAATGGTGTCCTCGGGTTACCACAGTCTCGACGTACAACGTTTTGAGTTTACAATGCTCCCATGAAAATGTAAAAAACGCAGAATACACAGTAATGCAGCGTATGAATGAGGGAGTTGCCATCCCCCAGTACAACATTTTGGACTGTTAATTTTTGCACTCATTTTTTGGCATTCTTTCTGTTATTACAGTGCAGTGCACAAGTACAGTATATGTCCTTTTCCTTTTTCTGTAGCTTTTACGCTCTAGATTATGATTTCACTAACCGTGTTAGGATAGGTAACAGTTACCTATACAGTTAAGGTATGTTTTGACGGTCGTAGGAAGGAATGAATGCTGAATGCTGAGTTGTTGGAACACCTTTATCTAGGCTCCTTGTGTCTTTAGATACTTCAAAGTCTGTCACAGTAAAACATTTGTTCTGATTTCTTTCATTTAATCTACTCAATATTCTACTCAATATGTGATGAAAATAGTATTTTTGCACCAAGAAGGTGATTCCATGCAAAATATAGAGGAATGAGGGATGGTGCAAGACCTTTCCACAGTACTGCATATCTGCTTTATATCTGAGTGTTATAACCATAAATATATATTGTACACTAAACCTAAATTTTTCAATGTTTTAACTGACGGCTGTAGAGAAACCCGCTGCACATTCTGTGAACCCACATACCTGCTTCCACTTTAAAAGGGTGTGTGTTCTTTGGATTGGTCGTAACCAAATCAACATGTGTTTGTTATTTGAGGTAAAAGGCTAATGTTTAAATAGACCCATATAAACACATGAATAAAGAAAAGACAGTTAACCACACAGCGGGAGCCTTAATTGTTGTAATTTTGCCACAAACATGCAGTCATTAACAGATGTAAGTTCACTGTTGTTGCACAGCTTTATTTCATGTCTGTTCTATCGCTCCCTCCCAGTGCGTGTGTTTGTGTGTGTGTGTGTGTGTGTGTTTGTGTGCATACAATCGCATGCAAATATTTGAACACCTCGATCAAATAACATGAGTTTGGGAGACTTATCTCTTAACTTTTGTACAGACACATTTTATGTTTATTTATTTCTTCTTCATTTTCTTCTTATTATAAAGAATTTGTTACATTCAGTTAGTAGGCAATAATTGTGCCGATCTCTGTAAAGGATGGACTTATTTTTGCTTACAAAATCAAGAAAACCTGCCGTTTTACCAGGGGTGCCAAAACTGTATGCATCACATTTCTATTTCTACCTGAACCTTCATTTTGCTTTCATACTTTCCTGACCCCAAACAAGACAAGTGTTCTTTGTTTACCTTTGAACATAAGATGTATAGAACTACCAACCAGTACAAACACAAATGATGCTTATTCATGAGAAATATGATCATATTCATTTCATTACTAGATTCATTTGGAAAATTGACCTGACTTAAGCTGTGTGTGTACTTTCAGTGTTAAGACCTACAGAGAGAGAGAGAGAGAGAAAGACAGAGAGAGAGTAAAACACTAACATCTGCTTCACAAATGTAATTGCTGCTGAGATGTGAGCTCTCAGACACAGCTTCCATAAAAGCGTTAAGATCCCTCAACAATTTTCACAAGACCAGAATCTGTTACTGCCTGAATAAAGGCTGTTTTCATTTGTCTCTGTTTTTGTTTTGAAGAAAATATCAAACCTCTAAAACTACATGATCTTTGGGATGCTCACCAGAGTGCACTTTTAAAAAGAACAGCTTCTCCAGAATGACGGAAGAGCAAAAGCTGGTGTAGAACCTTTAATGTTTTTTTAAAATATGTGAACTATATGTACTGATTTTTGAGAAGGTTCTTTGACATCTCATTTACAGCTTCACTCATACACTGCTTTAAAGAGTGTAATAGTCTTGAGCCAAATGTCTTTTAACTTTGCTTCAAAAGATTAAGACCTTCATGCTGAACAGTTATGCTGAACAGTTCTCCAGACTTCCTGTAGGACTTTCAAACTCTCGCATTTTCACTCCAGCCCCTGAACCTGACCAGTTTCAGAGGAATGTTTTGTGTTTGTCAAGCCACACAGTGACCTACGTATGAATCATTCAAGCATAACAAAGCACATCTAACTTAAGGCCTGAACCAGCGAAGAATCAGGTGCAGATGGTTCCAGGTGGTAATCCGTATACTGGTGGTGCTGAGTGGTTGGAACTCCTTTATCCTTTAGGTTTTGTATTACCTCTGAAATAAGGTAATTCAAAGCAGAATATAAAGAAATGATGAATGGGTTTTGACTTTTGCTTCTTTCTTCTGATGCTGAAATGTAACTAGGTCTTAATGGCTGTTTTGATTTGAAATTATTGAAATTAAACAATAAGCTCTGACTTTTGCATAACACTGTTCATCTTGGGAAACAACAACTAAAGCAGCCAGTTGCAGAAAATACAGAAAAAAATCATTTTTGTGCTGCTTGTGTGTTTTGTAGGCTACTCCTTTCTTCGTTGGTCTGATCTTGTTGGAGGTGTTTGTGGGCTGGCTGAAGACTGGAGACCTGGTCCTCAAAATCAATGATGGAACCACATCTCTCGCTGCAGGCATGATCTCCAGACTGCCTCAGTGAGTCCACAGCTTTAAACTGAAATTATATCAAATACATTTTATATTGCACACAGCTTAGTTCCTGTGCTGGCACTCACCACACACCTACAGAACACAATGAGTGCCTTCACCACACCAAAAATGCTCTAGATAGCATATATATTCTATATATAATATTATATATATATTCTATATACTTCTTCACCCTCTGGAGTTAAAGTGATACCCAAAATAATATTACTTTACAGTTTCAAAACTGCAACTTCTATTGATTTATATACTTCTTCACCGTCTGGAGTTAAAGTGATACCCAAAATAATATTACTTCACAGTTTCAAAACTGCAACTTCTATTGATTTACACTACCAGTCAAAAGTTCTTTCACAGATTTTTACTACGTATACATCTATTTTTATACTAGTTAAATACTAGAAGGTTGTTGAGTTAAATCTATAAATGAAAAGATATCAAATAAAAAAAAGTTTCCTTTGTTTGATGAAAGATTCTGTGACAGTGTAGGTCTGACATCCTATTGGTTATGTGGTGATGCCGAGTCAATAGCTATTAACTTTAAATGCATTCATTAACTCTTTCATCTATTGGCTGTTACATGTTACATATAAAAAAATAGCCATTACCCAGATTTATTTATTTCTTTTTAGAGTAATTTTTTTCTGCTTCTCTCAGCGTGTTTGTGAGGAGTTTGGAAGTGTCCAGCTACATCTATGTTTGGAACAACTTCCACATTCTGGAGCTGCCCTGGGACTCAGCCTGGACGTGGTGGCTGGCATTTCTCGGTGTGGACTTTGGATACTACTGGGTTCATCGATGCTGCCATGGTACGTCAATACCCACCAAAAGTTTCCCTTAAAGGTTCAACAACAGAAATACTGTGTGTCTGTAGCATTTAAATGTTTTTTTTTCCCCCCAGTATTATTTGGGGAAGGGCGGTTAGTCTGAGCTTTGAATATGAATACACCTAGAAAATGCTATTTTGGCTTGCGTTTGTGGTTTGTTTTGAATTTTTTTGTGTAGTTTATATATTGGTAGATATTGAGGGAGACATTGTGAGACTGTGCCTCCAAATTCATATTATGATTACAGCATTACAAGCTATGATGTCCACTAACTGATGGTTCTATAATCTCTCAGACTGTTCAGACTGACACCGATCACTGCACCGGTGTTGTTCTGAGAAGCTGAGTAAATTTGCTGATAACATAATATAACCGGAGGTAACACAAACATTAATGCATGAATATAACAAAGCTAGTAATGCTGATAGTGTAACATAACCATTTGTGCCTTGTGATGTCACAAAGCAGTGTAAAACATCTTAGATATATCTAATGCTTTTCACATCATCTTACATTTGTTGAGCGTTTCTCCATGGACCACAGTGTAACATATAGCAACATACTACATTCTACAGAGTGCAAGTTACAAGCAATAGACAATACAGCAATGCAATAGTACAGTGTGAAAAGGATGTACACCTCCCAGAGGGAGTAAGTATGATATCGTTTGGCTGAGGAACAACCTAGCGCCGCACAATTTTACACGGACCCTATAGAATGAGGCCAGTGGCGAAGCTCTCCTCCCCGCAGAACCGGTGTGTCGGTCCTATGAGCATGGACATACGGAGCCGTGTCGCTCTGTGGAGCGAGCACCCAGCCACACCAAACTTGACATGCCAGTAGATTTCCATGAGAACTTTCCAACGAGTCCTCGTTTGCCCCCGAGCCCACAGGGATCCGAAGTTATTAACCCAAAACCATCCCCCATTGCTCTCTGCGGAGAAAAACCACAACATTTTACATGGACCTTCAACTCCCTGAGACCTATCGAACAAGGCCGGTTGCGAGAATAGTATCAAGTATCGAGTACCGTCCTTAATATCGGTATCAAGTTTGAAATTTCAGTATCATGACAAGCCTAGAACAAACCTTGATAAATGTTATTAGAAGTTTATGTCAGTTGTTATAAAAGATGTACACTACCAGTCAAAGGTTTTTGCACGTGTTTTTACCACTTGTCCATTTATTTCATAAACTGCATATTTTTATTCTTGTTAAACAATGGATCAGTACATTAAATTATGCTGAGTTTCTTGTATAAGATGAAAGAATGTGTGGTGATGCGGAGTCAAATTCTAGACTCTTTCATCACTTAATAGCTCATTGAATACACTGGCCTGATGATCCACATTGTAATTATCATTATATTAGGTGGATTTTATAGGTCAGTAGTGATGAATATAACATTTTCTGACTAATAAAAGAACTCAAATGATGAACATACTGTAAATGTATTTGTTAGCAAAGAATATTTAGTATATATTTTTTGTAAATATTGAGCGAGTTAAATCTCAGTGTGTACCAAAACCTTTGACTGATAGTGTATGTGGGTGTAGCCTTATGAAAACTGCCCTTCGGTGAATTGTTACCGTATTTATTCGAGTTGCTATGGGTGTCATGCTGGAAGACAATCGGAGGAATTTCAGAGGAACTTCAGTGATGGTGAGAAACGCTGAGGATGTGAGGCGTTCAGCACATACCTTTTGTAGAACGTCAGCTCACAACTCGTCCACCAAGCTATTTTTAAATGAACATTTCCTGCACACATGTGTGATCAGCACGGAGAGCTGTGTTTGGCAGGAAAAGACTCTTTTTGAGAACTGGCTTTGTTCTTCAGCTGATGATTCCAAAATGGCCACTGGTTCAACATCATCTTCTGTTAAAAAGAAATACAATCGGTATGTCAAAGGCCAGCTCACTGACCTCATTTCTTACCGCTGCAGTTAAAAGGGGTCACTACCCCCCTTCCTTCGGAGGTTAAGTACATGTTTACCATATGCTACATCTATTCCAGCCTTTTAGATTTTAATTTTGATGGAGCAACAGGACGTTTTTCAAATTGTACCCCTGCAGACTTCAGTGGAGTGATGAGGTGCTCGCGGTCGACATGTTATGCTTTCCATCGTCCGGAGTCTGTCCATGAAGTAGGAAATGTCATTTATGTCGGCTCCTGCGTACAATTTGTACTTTTTTTGAAGTTAAAGGAAATTATTTGTCCAACTTTGATGTTTCATCATTGCTCAGTTTAGCTTCTCTTGCACATCACAGGGTTAGATATACAGTCCTATACAACAGTTACAAGTCACCCCTTGTTTCTTTATATTTTGCTTTGTATCACCTTTTGGTGCAAAAATACCATTTTCTGCCTGTCAGACTGTTATCTTTGACATATTGAGTAGATCAAATGAAAGAAATAGGAACAAATGTATATTGTGACAGGTTACAAAGTGCCTAAAGATATAAGGAGCCTAGATAAAGGTGTTCATACCACTCAGCATTCCTCTGAAATTAGTCAGGTTCAGGAACTGGACTGAAAATGAGAGTCTTTGAAAGTCCTTCAGAAAGTCTGGAGAACAAGACTATATAAAAATACAAGAAAGTCTTGCAGAATATGAAGAGATGAGGGATGGCTCAAGACTTTCGGCTCTTTGGAAGCAAAATATGAAGAAATTTGACTTTTGTACAGTACAGTGAAGCCACAGCCTCTGATGCCCTCCTGCAGAGTCTGACGGCAGAACAAGATGGCATTAAATCCATTTGTGTTTGCAGCATTGCGACTTGCAGACAGAGAACTTTGTGTACTGTAAGGTGTACAGTAGTCTCGCGTAGCCAGACCTTCAGACTGACGGCTGAAAGTCTGGAATTCATAGCAGCTTTCTTTGGCCAAGGCCCTCCCATAAGGCAGTTTGACTGACATGTCAAACAACCAATCATAGTTCGTTTCGTTCAGCGTCACGTTTCGGGGCGTGGAAATGTCCCCGCAACAACAGACCAACGTACACCAGGTCAGTCAGCATAGAAAATGAAAGGAGAAGAAAACAAGCAGTAAGTCATTGATCTGTTTGTGCACGTATAACAATGGCGTCTGCATTACCACATCTG
>JBBPDB010000001.1:12169649-12185620 GCA_037974465.1 Brachypetersius altus
TGGTTGTTTGACATGTCGGTCAAACGGCCTTATGGGCGGGCATTGGCCAAAGAAAGCTGCTATGAATTCCAGACCTTAAGCCGTCAGTCTGAAGGTCTGGCTACGCGGGACTAGAATTCGGGTACCTGCTATGAGTTAGTGAACAGACTAGGTATAGCATCAGAATCAATTTTATTGGCCAAATAAGGTGACACTTTACTTCACTCCAATGCAACCAAAACAATAAATGCTAAATCATGAAAAAATTTACAAAAAGAAATGATCAAAACTGTACTGCAAATAGTAAATACAAATACTCAGGATGTTTACACAAACTAATTGTAACCAAAGTGAGACAATGTATTAAATAGTGAGATTTCTAAATGGTTGTGCAGCAAAAATACTCTACATGACATACTGAGCTATGAATTACATATTACATTAAATTTAGATGCTGCAGTAAATAAATAGATGTTTTGAATGTTATTAGGTGTAAATTGTGTGTCATGATGAGCAACATACACAGTGCTGAAGACTTAACATAACGAACAATATTAAACAGGCAAGAAGTTTAAACCCATGGTTGGGATATTTAAAAAAAAAAGATTTTTCAGAATTTTATAACAAGACATGTTGGATCATGAAAAATGTATCACGCAATTCTTCAACATTACACTATTCCCCTGGTTTATGCAGTATTGGACAAGATTTAGTTCTTCAAAAGGTGATGATCTCAAGCATTCTTCAAAATTGTGCCATATTATATACAGTCCAAAGAAAAGCAGAAAGTTTAGAGAATGATGTCTTGGTCCCCGTCTGGACCCACAAGTTCAAAATGAGTGTCCAGCAAATGAGACAGAACTTTCTGCTGATTGAAAAGGTGCTGGGAGGGTTTGGACACAAGCTATTTCCAAAAATTGTTTGGAAAGGATGTGGTGAGTCTGAGCTGCTATGATAAAGGGAGGGTGGTTTTGATGAAACTCATACAGAAACTTTTACTTCTACAATTTCTACAATTTCTGTTACTGTCATGGAGGTGCATAAGGACTGTTGTTGAGAGGGACCATGGCTCTTGGAAAGAAATGGTCTTTGTGCCTCATATTTAATTTTTAAAATCTGATATCTCACCCCAGAAGGTAAATAGATTACAAACTCCAAACCACCATTTGTGTTCATTAGCAGATGACTTCAGCAGTGATTTTATTTATTTATCTGTAGCATTTATATTCACCTCTCTTACTGACCACAGCATTGTGTGTAGACAGTGTAGGATACTTGGTACAAAGTATTTTCCGACGAGATTATATTTAGACTTTATGTTGTTTTTTATTTAGCTCTTGTCTTTGTGTCTTTGTCTGTGCAGCCATAGCATAAGCAGTTTCCAGTTCTTTTTTGTTACTGACCTTTTCTAAAAGCAGTGCAAACGATTCTGACTATTCTTTTGTGGTTTCCGAGTTTGACACTCATGGCTTCAAACTGGTTTTCATACTCAATTGCGCCTTCACCAGAGCATAAGAATATTTATCTATAATCTTCATTTTTTTGGGGCACGGCAGCCATAAATCTTTATTTCGAGTCTTATAAGCAGAAAAAAGGCAGAAATATGACTGTCATAAAACTGTGCCTGGCCTAATTAGTACCATTGTAAAATCTGAACACTTATTTTATTTATTTTTTTACGGGCATTTCATATTTCTCCCCTTCATGTAAAATACTTAAAAGAGGTTATTTGTTTCAGGCTAGAAAAGGACGAATGGAAGAGCTTTCAAGTTCTAGCTTCTTTTTTCCAATGCCATCTTTATTGAGAAGACATTACTGTAGTTCAGCTTTACAGTTCGAGTTTGCAGTCAAACAGTATAAACCTTTCAAACTTTCTGCTGATCAAGTAATACTATTAATAATAATAATAACCTCAAAAACAAGCTGGATGTGAACAAATTACAGGTTCGTTTGACAGTTTTAGGGATCTGTCATGTATGAACAGTTATATAAATATCTACACTACAGCTCTGGAAAAAAATGAGAGACCGCTGCAAAAATGTTCACTTTTTTAGGTATTAACCTGAACAGCTCTGCCTTATTTTTTAAGAACTGCTAACAATATTTCTCCTAATTTCCAATTAAAATGTTGTTCTTTAAAGCATATTTTAAAAGGAAATGACAAAACAACAAAATAAGAGAACTGATGCAGCGTTTACAGAACTTGCAATACAAAATGCCAGTTATTACCTTCATACTAGTAGTGTTTTGCCACCCAAATGGACACATTGCAAGTAGAGAGTGTTTACAGCAGATTACAGCAGTGTTTTTATACTTTTCCTCAGTAAATAAGATGTGATTCAGGTGATCACTAATCAGTATCTCATAAAGCAGAATGAGGTGCTTGTGTAGGAATTTAACAGACACTGGCATGGAATGCTTGTCACACTCACACTCACTTGATTTAAAAATAAATTACAGTGGTCTCTTAATTTTTTTCAGAGCTCTGTATACACACACACACACACACATAAGTATTTGTAATATATATGATCATTCTGTGATCATTTTTTGTTGTCGTCTGAGTTTTTATTCCATTTCCTTTGAAGTGTCTGTTATATATATGGAGGCTGCATGCCGCCTTCTCCTGTATTTTTTCTGGAGGATTATTTTCCAGCTGCAGCTCCTGACTGGCCTTTCCTTGCTGTCTTCCACCAGAGCGGCTCTGTAACGTCTTTCCGACCATGTGCTGCCTCTTGCTCCTCATTAGCCTTTGGCTGCTCATAGGAGAGATGAGGTTTATGAGTGTTTATGTCTTTTTCCTGACTCTGGGGAAGCATCTCCTTCTTCAGCAAAGGAAGGAGCTCTGGTTCTCACTTTCCATTAATTCCTTTGGCCACATGTCCAAAAAATTACATAGTGGCAAAATTCATACATTTTTTATATAATTTTGGTGAATATACAGTACACAAGTCTTGAGCCACCCCTCATATCTTCATATTTTGCTTCCAAAGAGCCACTTTCTCATATTTTTCAATGTACTAACTGGAACTCGGGACCAGGCGTTGAGACCAAACATCTCCTGAGGCTCCTGACTGAGGGATTAGCACCACAGGTGGTGTAGGAGAAACAGAAGCCCTAGTGTCCAGAAAGTTGGCCGTTCCTTCCATATTACAGTAACGAACACAGTGGACTAACTCAGACTGCAACTGACTACACAGGAGTGGGTGATCAAGGGCCTACTGTGTTTTCATTTCCTTAAAAAGTCCCTGACTAACCTTAGCGTGTTTTGTACTGTTTGTGTGCTGCATTGTGGTGAAAAGGTTGGTATCTGACCTTGTTTACATGCCCATTTCAACTTGGGCTTATTAGTCTTAAGACTTATTATTCAATAACTACTATTACCCTGATGTGCAGTTTATTTAGTTACACTTTTATAAATGTTGCTGTTTGCCTAATAGTTGATTGTGAATGTGGTTTTCTTTTTGTTTTTTGAAAGGGTTAAAAAGGTTCCTAAAAGGTTCCTTAGTTTGGACACATTGTTCTATTAAGAAAATGTTTAAGAAAAGTTCTTCAAGCTTGCACATCTCATTTAGATCTACTTTAGATCTACTGTATAAGAACTACTGCATGAATGTAGTTTGTCTAATAGTTGCTAGTGAATGGGGTTTACATTTTGCTTTTTGCTCTTTTGGTTTTGGTTTGATGCTCAGTTTACTTTACAGTATTCCATCAGACCTGAGGTTTCCAGACTGTTGTGTTTACTCTGAAGTGGGTCAGGGACACTTTATTGGCCTGACAAACAGCCACTCTGCTGCCTGCGTGCTTCTATTCCCAGAAGAATCCATGGAAATCTCAACACAACAACTTGTTTGCAAGTTTTCTATTATAGATATTTGAATTGCAAATGAAGAAGCTGTAGAAAATGACCAGAAACGGAAAGATAAAGTTGAAATGCAGGAAAGATTACTATCTAGAACTGAATGTGATAAAGTGCTTCCATCAGTGGAGAATATTTCAGTCTTATGAGTATTTGGATAAGAGTTGCAGACTTATGTTTTAACTTTGTTTAGCATCACAAGAGGGACTGGAAGTGAAGTGGTGTCATGTTCATGTTTTAGTTTCTTCGCTGGCTTTTGCATTTTAGTGAGATGTGTAAGTTTCCATGGTGGGTGGATCAGAGATCGTAAAGTTTAAGGGCAAAGAAAAACTAGTCACAGGAGATGGTACATCCTTCACCACCCTAACAGCGACAATGGTTTACAGTTGGAGAGGTGTTTACGGTGCCTCAGCCACTGGGCTCTCTAAATAAAGACTTTGATCACATCGAAATGGGCCTTTCTGCCAGTCATCATTCAGGATATTCAGGGCAGATGCACCTGTGTCCTACAGAACTTTTGTGTGTGTGTGTTTGTGTGTGTGTGTGTGTGTGTGTGTGTGTGTGTTCTGCATCTGAGGACATTTAATTCATCAGGTTTTGCAAAAAGAAGTAAATGTTCTACATTGTGTGGAAAGTTTACAACAGGAACCACACAGTCTGACTGGTTGAAAAGTGTTGACCTGCATCAGTAATTCCTAGCATTCTTTCACTGTGTACTTTAAAAATTGATTTTTGAATGGGATTAAAAAGGTTCCTAAAAGTTTCCTGACTTGGACATATCATTCTATGACGAAAATGTTTTTAAAAAAAGTTCTTCAAGCTTGCACATCTCATTTAGATCTACTGGATAGGATAATAACAAAAAAAAACATTTACAACAGGCTTTCCATCATTGATTTGAACCATTTAACCAGCCAAAGAACCACTTATGAATTCAGATGGTTCTTTGAGTTCCCATGGTTCTATACTGAACCATAGCCTTTACAGAAGAGACTATTTATGGGTGTATTGCTTATATAATAACATTAAAAAATAACATTCTTCAAGCACCACAATGGTCCTCCAGGATCACAACGTTCCTCCAGGATTATGATAACACCACAAGACTACGCACTAAACTGCAGGACTACATAGAGTGTGAAAAGAGAGTGGAAGAGGAGCAGTAACAGCACTACTATCAGTAAATACAATAATATAACATATACTGTATCCTAACACCAGATACAAAGAACAAAGTGAGAGAAGACTTGAGCTGCATCCAAAATTGCATACTTCTCTACTATATAGTATGCGAAAACAGTATGCGAGGCGAGTAGTATGTCCGAATTCATTGTATTCGATAAACAGTAGGCGAGAAGTTCCCGGATGACTACTGCCTCCGGCAGAATTCTGTAGTAGGCATTCGATGGGCACTGTACTATCCCATAAGGCAGCGGGAGAGGCGGCGTCATATCACAAAACGGAGACGCGGCTCTTTTCAAGTGTAGGTACCTTAAGGAAGACGTTAAATTACACTTGTGAGAAAATACCCTCTGTAAAGGTAAAAAATAACATGCTGGTGTGACGACACATGACACGTGACAACATCAACACAGCGGACGCAGTACGTCCGAATTCCATTCATACTGCCCCATTCATACTGTAGTAACGGTAGAGCAGTACGTTCTAATTCAAATGTAGAACCCTTTTGTCACATCTATATTTAAGAGTGTAGAAAACATTTCACAGTTGTCAGCCTGACTTTTTCTGTAAGTAATGAAGTGTAAGTAAGTGAAGGAAAGTCTGACTAAAAATTGAAATATGTTTCTGTGTGACAACCATGAGTTCTTTTGTCCGTGTGGAACATCCTACTGAAGCCGCTGGAGCAGTGAGGCGGTGGTGACTGTAGACAGCAGCGTCGCTAAGACAAACAGGTCGTGTCAGTGCCACTGCGGGTCGTCCCAGAGGCAGCTGGGTCTGGATGTTATTGTTTTCAGAAGGAATCCTCACGGTGGAAGGTGGCGGGGGTTAACCCTGGGCCACGGGGGCTTCATAAATCTTCTCCCGCCACTGGAAGTCCCCGGCCGTTCAGGTTGGAGGGCGTACAAAAGAATCAAACCGGTCAGGATGTGGAGCCTGGGCTCTGGACGAGCGAGGTGTGCCCCCGGGATGCTGAAATAATATCAACAATAGCCAACCAATCACACTCTTGTGCATGAATGTGTGTGTGTGTGTGTGTGTGTGTGTGTCAGGGCCAGGGCCAGGCCAGCATACTCTAGCTGTGCTGAAGGTTTAATGTCTCTGTAGACTAAATCAGCTTTTCCACACTCACTTATAGTTGCTTCTGTCTTACCTGCAACCAAATGACTCTAATACTATAGACCTTTTTCCTTTTTACTAAGGTGGTCTAAAGCTAAGACTTTTGAAACATTACATGTTTTTTATGTTGAATAAAACTGGTTTAATTGTGTAGTTTACAGATGACAATCAAAAGTTTTATTAAAGACCAAACAATAAAAATGGGTGTAACTAAACAATAACTAACCACCCATAACCTTCCACAGATACAAAACTCTTTACAATAAAAAATATAGCCTAAAAGCCTCCATTTAGGATATTTTTGGCCGTGTCCATCAGGCCCTGTTTATTACTTCAAGAAAGACAAATGATGTATCATATACATTCCCATTGCTAAGTAATCTTCTTCTTCTTCTTCTTCTTCTTCTTCTTCTTCTTCATTTCTTCTTCTTCTTCTTACTTTATTACTACTACGACTACTGCTTTTATTATTATTATTATTATTATTATTATTATTATTATTATTATTATTAGTAGTAGTAGTAGTAGCATTATTATATATTATTATATATTATATAAGTCATCACATTTGAGGGATTGTAACAGCTTCAGGTTCTTGTCCAGTATTTGTATTTACCTTTGGTCATTATCAGGAGTCATATGCAGAGGTAAACAAGTTTAGAGCACTTTTTCTAGAGAATAATCACAAATGTTTCATTCGTTCTTCAGGCTGTAGAACGGGATGCCAGGGTTCATTCTGAAAGCTCTGAGCTGGACTTGCTGCTTGGAAAAAATCACAGAGAATTTCCTCACACCTTTTGGCTGCAAAATATTATAAACTGTGGCAGCGCAAACGCTTTATTTAGGAAACGTGATAATGTACTCCCTGTGTAACGTACACGTCCTCCGACCTCAACCTTCAGTCATTAGCAAACCCCACTCCCAGCTCTGGCCCTGGAGACAGAATTTCACTCTAACTCACCTGAGGGATGTTCTTAACTTGATCCCACAAATCTCTCCAGTCAGGCCTTTCACCTTAACGTGCATTAATGCTGGCAGTTTGACATTTATCACACCTTTGAAGGCATCTTTAATATTTAACGGTTTTGCTGGGGGAGTGAAGACAGTGTGAAGTGTTGCGGCGACTCAGGAGGCCCGGCTGGCGCGGGCGCGTGTTTATGTTGGCATTTGTTATTAGCGGCCGGCTTGTCGTCTCAGGCTGGGCTTTCACAGCCCATTTCTAGTGTGAGTGACGTGGCATGTGGTCTCCTGCCACTCTGCGGCAAACTGCCTCATTTACAGCCCTGCTGCTGTGTGGCAGAGCCGCCAGGGGTGTCACCGGGGCGGCACGCAGGTGGGTCCTCACCCAGCGTTTACACTGCGCTTCCTTATGTAAAGTGGAATGGTGAGCCGTGGCAAATGGGGGATGAGAAATATTTATGGAACTTTGACTTTATTTGGCCAGTAAGCCCTGAGGGGGATTAAGTCTTGTGTAGCGCTGCACAATACATCATTTTTTAATTGTTATTGTGATATTTGTTAAGCCTGCGGGTGTCCTGAGCAACTGTGGTACAGTTCTTATGCAAAAGTGCAAAAACGTACATACACTCAACAGAAATAACATGTTCTGTCCTGATTATTTGCTAAATTTAACATGTTGAAAACAAATAAACCATGAAATGTGGCCTGTGCAAAAGTTATAGCATGTAATATTTTATGTTTTCTTTTTCCCGAGATGCTATAATATTATAATAACTTCAACAAAACATTTGATTGGTGGTGTTCAAACTTTTGCAAATGACTGTATTTACATAATCCATTATTTTGATTTTAATAATTCATTATTTGATCAATTATTAAAATAATTATTAAAATCTCAATATAAAGCAAATAAAAAAATCTAAATATAACAACACTGATCCATCCATGTGCTTATATATTGTAAGGTGCATTGTGTTCAGTATATATGACAAATAATATTTTATTCACCTCATGCAATACTAGTGTTGTGCACCAGAAAGCATTCTCAGATGAGTTTAATATAGAAGAAAAAAATCATATATCAAAGCTTTCCTTTTGCACTGTAAACTGGTTTAAAAAATAAAATAGAGACAGTAAAATTGTGTTGATGTATGAAATGAATAGTAAAGCACAAGAAAAATGCAACATTATGGACTCTTGTCTTATATTTGTGCGTTTACTTTTAGTCCCTTAAATCATACAGCAGAAATTATGTTCATTTTGATGTAAAAATAATGCCTTCATTATTCAACTCAGTTCTGTGCGACTATACTGAACACAGTGGAAATGTATTCTATGATTTTTCATTTCTCTTGATGCAGTGCAGTACTACATTGCAGGAACATAACAGCTCCAGTTACGTGATATCAGCATGTAAATAATTAGCTTGTGTTGCTCCTGGTCTGTTGTCTGATTCCTACATAAGTTACGTGAACGTATGAGACAGTGGCCTTTATCATACTGTGTGTACCTTTGATCTTTACCAAAGAACATCTCTAAGGACAGGCGTTATATAAGACTTACCTTAAACGTGGTGGGGACCGGGAATGAGGCACTAGTCAGAATTGCTAGATTATACATTTGTAATCTTAAAAGTTGAGCAGATTTATGTTAAATAGATTTGTGTTGACTTGCGTGATACATTTGCATGTACAAATTTAATTAATTAATTTTTAAATGGTTTATGTTTTATATATAGTTGTGTGCAGTTGCCATATTAGTCCTTGCAGTGTTTCTTTTCAATGTGAATTTGATTTGTTGAATACAGTGTTGTTGCCAAATTGTATTTTTTATATTGAAACATTGACAGGTTTTTATAGACTCTTAGCTGAGTTTGTGACCTCAGAGGACCTCACCTCGCCTATAGTGTTGTAACTAATTTGTCAGAAATTTTTAAAAAGAAATAAAGTCTGGGGTCATTTTCTTACCCTGAAGATAAAATCACATACAAAAACCATTGTCATTTAATTTGCATGAATTACCGATTGCCAGCATAAAGTTTTTTTTACAGCCCTGAAGTTTGTACAAGAATGTTAATGTAATTAATTACATGACCAGATGACTGTATCACTGTGTAATTGCATTTCAATACTAGAGCAAAGCTAATTTTAATACTAGAGCACAACTAAAACTAAAAAACTAATTTAATTACAATTACTTTACTCACATATTAATATAACTGAGGCTTTCCAGAATATAACAATATTTGTCACTTTGTCATAGATGTTTTTAGTTAGATGAAATACTTAAAAATGTAAAGGTGCAGCAAATTTCCTCAAGTGCCAGAAAGGCCTCGGACCTCAGAGGGTTAAGCTTATTATTGAGGTTTGGTACTCTGTTCTTTGGGCAAAAGTATTGGTACATTAACCCTCACCTGTGGAACCACAGTTATTGCACCACCTTAGCACCTATCAGAGATACTGTAGCAAACGGGTAGCAGTATCCAGGCAGGAAAACCACATAACAATACCTGATCAACCACTTGGGACATCATGGCAGCCAACAAGTAGCACCATAGCAACCACTACAGTTACTGTAGCAACTGGGTAGCTGCACCACTGCAACCACCTAGCAACAGCCACAGTTACTACAGCATCGGTGCAGTCACACTTCAACATTTCATGTGGAAATGCTTTTTAGTTACTGGTGGTGCAACACAAAATCCATGGCACTGTTTTTATAACATATAGAGGCCTCTTGACAGTGGGAGTGTACACAGTACTTTCTGATACATCATTTGTTCTGCGTTTTCTGACCAGACGAGACGCGACTGTGTCCATTTAACAGTCTGCGAGACTTGCCGCACCGTCTAAACGCAGCCTGCCTTCATCTTCAGAGGAAAACGCTGGGCCTGGGCTGCTCAGGCTCGGTGGGAAAGGCTTTCTGTGGCATTGGTTCTCATCATTAAAGCGCTTCCCCTCTGAATACAGACTGCCAAACTATGCAGCGTCCAGCCGAGCCCAGAGCACGAGGACATGGATTGCAATGAGGCCTAGCTGTACATACTTCCTACCAGTGACACCCCACATCAATCTTCCCTTCTTCCACTCCGAGCGGGGAGAGCAGAGACTCAAACAATGGCCAGTGTGTGCTCCTTCTGATACAATCCTCATGCGATTCAGTTTACTCTGATAGACACAGGGGTTGGGCAGTGCGATTGAATGGCTTTTGCTTATGTAGACACATTGTAAATGACTTGCATGGTAAATGAACATAGACTATATCCATCAACCTGACAAGTTTCAGCAGTACCGCTCTACTGACGAAACTTTGTTGGAAGCAACTTTAGGAGGGAATCAGGTTGATTGATCAAAAAACCTTTTGGATGATTTAGCAGTTACTTTCGACAGTGCCAAAATACCAAAAGAAATTCTTGTTAAGGCATCAACTGACTTACGTATTCTTCTTTGTTTCAGAGCCTTTGTTGAGGATGTACAAGCTTTAACTTCATGGAAATGTAAATATTTTTTTTTAAAAACATATCTATTTGTGATTTGCATGTGAAAAGGCGCATGTGTTATTTTTATTTAAAGATGTAAACATTTATATTTCAGAATCAGAAACAAAAAACTATTTGTGTAATAATATATCTTAGGGCTGGGCGATTTGGCCTAAAATCAAAATCTTGATTAATTGAACATTTTAACTCGATTACGATTAATGATTATTTTAATTATTTTTTTGCCCTCACAGTTCACTGACAAGTTGCTCAGTTGTCTCAGTGTTTAAGCTCTCCATGCTCGACATGTCGGCGGAATAACATAACGGAGCGGGGTCTCGTGACTCCACCCGCGGTAGTGTTTTTAAAAGGAAAGTAATCGAAATAATCGACCTGATCGATTATAGGTTCTGGATGTCGATTTCGATTACTTTTAGATTAATCGCCCAGCCCTAGTAGTAAATTACTGCTTTAGCACAATTCCATTCACTTACACTTTTAAACTAGTTTGATTAAATGGTCTTTAGTGTCAGATGAGATATTTAGCTTCGCTGTGAATCGGCAACAGGTCAAAATTTCTAAAATGGATTGCTTGGTTTGGCCAAGAACTCCTAGTCAGGTGGCCGTGAGAGATTGCTGCAGCAGCTTTATTAATGTGAGAATGAGGCCAGAGAATGATTTGGTGGGTAAGCGGACGTCAGGGAAAAGGTCTGAATTCCTCATGTACAGCATTTTCAAGCCGTGGCCCATGGTTATACACGCGTCACCTTTACTGCAAAACTGTCACTTGCACTCTGTAGATTACTGACAGACGCTTTTAGACTCGTGTTTGGGTTATTTATAAGGTTAGGGTTAATTAGCTAAAGGTGTGTATCTAAAAACCATCCTCAGGTGAACCTTCAATAAAGTGTTGGAATTTAAGCGAGCTATTTTAATAACTTGACAGTTATTTGCAAAAACATCTGATTTAGGCTGGACTTGTTGGTTCTTGTGGACCACTGGAGCTATTATGGACCACATGTTGCAAACTGTTGAGAACCCTTGTTCTAAAGGGCTGCTGTTGCAGTCAATACCCCTCTCTTCAAGTGACAATCATGACAGAATAAAATCACAGCAACGTTACAGTGGAAAGTTACAGTGCTGTGAAAAAGTATTGGATTGCTTTTTTTTTTCTTTTTCTTCATTTTTGTCACTTAAATGTTTCAGATCAGAAAGGGGGCAAATACCTTTTCACAGCACTGTATTTCTCTTGTCAGAGCAAAAGACAACCAGCACCACACACAGTTCATTCTGAGCCTCGAACGATTTTTCACCCCCTCCCAGAAAACCTATTAACAGACGTGAGGTCATCCGTGACCATTATTATAATATTATTATTATTTCAAGTTTCCCAGACAACAGCAGGAATCTATGATTATCTCATGAGGGGCACCTCTGTGGCCTAGAGTTTAGACCTCTGCCCCTGTTGTGGGTATGAATCCTAAGACTGTTAGGGTCATCACTGAGGTCCCCTGAACACTGAGCACCGTCCCCACACACTGCTGCACTTGGCGAATGGGCTAAAAGCAGGGAAAGATGTTTACATTCTTCACTCTGTGCTGTGTGTGGTGTTGCTATGGTGTGTGTGGTGTTTATCATTCACCTTGGAAATCAGTAGTAAATCTGAAGGAAAACATTACTGTAATTGATTCTTTACATTCAAACAGCTTCAGTACCGCCGAATCCTCCGAGGCCTTTTACAAGTGATTTACAGACAGAGCTTTAGCTGAAGCAGCTTTTTACGGAAGATCATAAGCACAAAAATTCAAACATTTATTTGGCAATTCAATATTCTGAGCATGTAATTTGAAATTATGCTGCTCAAAAAAATAAAGGGAAAACATGAACACCACAATGTAACTTCAAGTCAGTCACACGTCTGTGATATCAAACTGTCCACTTAGGAGGCAGCACTGGTTTACAGTCTCTGTGACAATCAGTGTTGCCTCGTAAGTGGACAGTTTGTTGAAGTTACATTGTGTTGTTTAAGCGTTCCCTTTATTTTTTCGAGCAGTATATATATTGTAATTCAATGTGCAAAGTGCTGATCCTTAGTTCATTTCAAAATCTTTTGTATTAAAAAAAAAAGTGACCACTTTTCACTGAATTGCACAGTTTTCTCATGGGTTTTGACCCCTTTGAGACAATGACGATTCATTTTGCAATCGTCAGTTTAATATTCAGAGTCTTAATTCAAAAGAGGATTGCACTGCACAGCGCCCGACAGGAGCATGCTATGAATATTCAATTGCAAAATGAATTACAGTAATGGCCCAGTTTCGCAGATCCAGCCACATGCGGAATTTTTAAAGAACCAAAGTCATCAGTTTACGCTGAAATCTCCGCAACTGCACAGAGCCTGTGTTTTGTAACAATGTTTTTTTACGCATTTTACTTCTAAATTATAAAATGTACTCATTTTGCAACAAATAGTAATCCTAATATAAATTCAGCTAAATATAATACAAATCAGTGCAGGCTGCACGGCCACATCCAGGCGCCTCCTGGACCGTGTTTCAGAGAATTCAATTCCATATTTTGGTACCGGTCCGCGGGTACTGTTGTTAGCTCGTTGTTATGAAAATGCTGTTAATAAATCTGCGAGTACACACTGGATTTACGTTTATTATTATATATTAATGATACCACATTATTACATTATTATTTAAAATATCCCCATTTTTATGCGTATCATTGATTTGTATAAATACGTATATTTATCTGCTACTCCTTAAAGGCCGGGCCGTGAAAATAGTTTCTGATATTAAACCGGTCCGTGATGAAATAAAGGATGGGGACCACTGGTCAAAAGGACCAATTTAGGACTCGTTTCACTTTAACGAATCTTGAGTTACTGGCTGCTGCCCTCCTGTTCTCCTGTTTTCATTTCATTAATCTATAAGCCGCCGCCCAAAAGCCCTGTGCCTCCTGGCAATGCACCTCAGCGCCAGAGGAGGTGTGAGACACTAGAGAAGGTTGAACTCCTGGATGGAAAAAGTTATTCCGCTGTAGCGCCATTATGGCGTCAGTGAAGAGCAGCGGACGCTACATAAAGAAGAACAAGGCGGTGATCAGGAGAACCGTGTCAGTTTCTGTGGTTGTGCTAAAAAGGTGGTAAGAAATAAGAATATTGTCAGGATGGAATCTGCCTTGGCATCGTGGATCACCGACTGCAGGAAGAAGATCGTCCCCCTGGACAGTAACAGTCTGTGAGAAAGTGCGGAAACTGTACCAGCAATTCGCTACAGGAGACGATGCAGAAGGTATAGAAGAACCACAACCAGGGCCTTCAGCAGCACCGAAGCCTGATTTTCCAGCCAGTAAGGGATGGTTTCCTCGTTTTCAGAAACGATTCAATATTAACTGTTTCTCTCTTTGGAGAGGCATCATCTGCCGACAGAGAAGCCGCTAAGAAGTAGCTGTAAATGTTTTTGTACTGTCGCGAGAACACAACACAGCCTGTCTCAGCCGAGAAGGACAGGTGGGCGGACGCCGTGCATCAGACAGACGTTATTTTTCCAGAAGTACAGATTGTCAGTGTGTCCCTGACTCTTCCTGAGTGTTTTTTAAACCCCAGTAGTTTTATTACTGTACTGTAAATTAAATTAAAAGAGGCTGTTGAGTTCAGTCCCCGTACAAATGTCTGTGTCTCTACAGTAAGACACGCCGCTGATAAACAGTAAATTATTAAACAGTAAAAATGACCGGTGATCACCCCTACATTCTAGTGTATTTTTATTACTAAAAATGACTCATTACTGTAATTACCTGTTTATACCAAAAAAAATGCCTGTGCATGAATTACAGTACATACCTATATGGGCCAACCTAATATTTTCGTTAAGGGTAATGTATTAAACGAAGTTTAAAATGAAATGACTGTTCTGGAGCATATTTGGGGACAGATTTAGGGTTTATAAGCATTTTTAGGCATTTTTTCCCCAAAGACAATAACGTGTTTTTTATTATACGCCGGCGCTCGTGGAACGCAATCCCCGTGAATAACAGCAGATTACTGTACCATTTAAAATTTGTGCTCATAATCTTCCACAGCTTTTTGTGAGTAGAGAAACTGAACATTACACGTGACGATGTGAGCAGTAGCTGAGCTACAACTGTTTGCGATTAAAACCCTTTATTTGCCAATCATTTCAAAGACAATACAGTTTTTAAGTGTAAAAACTGTGGGATAATATACAGTGCACTAGATGGTATAAACAGCTCAAATTATTCTGGGGATTATGTCTTTACCCTATAATCTCAAACGGCAAAACCGCCTACAAATTCAGAAACTGGCCGATTTCAAATCCCTTGTTCTCATCTATTCAGGACTCAGAAACATCCATTACTTGCTTTTCACAAGCCATTTCTCTCAGAAGCATCCCCTGTTTATCTTTTAGTTTCTGTTCAATCTCTGTCCATTTTTACCCTCTAGGGCTCTGACAGCAGGTTAATAATGTTACCGTAATATAATGTTAAACATTAGTTCTGTATGACTTTCCCTCAGGTCTGGAACGCCCCACACTGCTCTAAATGGGAAAAAAAAATCACTCTGTTGAATTAATTCTGGTGAGGCCATGAACACTTAGGTGGCGTCAGTGAAGGCCTGCCTTGATGAGGCCTCATTTTCTGATTGAAGAAGATAATGAATAATAACACGGGATGGGAGAAGGACTTATGGGATTGCTGTTGCTCTGCTGGGAATACCAGCTTTCCAGTGAGACAAGAAAAACTGGTCTGAGAGGCAGTGACATGGAAGTAGGGTCACACTAAATCGGCTTGTTTACTGAAAGAAACGAGAAAAAAACCCCACCAAAAATACAAGACAGACTACCGCCGTCACAAAAAGACTGAATGCGTTCACAGAGAGTCACAAAGAAAGACAAGATTAAGGTCCCCTCTGTCCAGAGCTAGAAGACTGCATCAGATAATACATTTACACTCATCTGATTCATCCAGATTTAGCTAAGAGACAAAACTACAGGATTGTTATATAACGTAAACAAAAACTACAGGTGGGCATAGATCAATTTTTTAAAATCTAGATTAATCTCCATGTAATCTTGGAATTAATCTAGATTAAAATGGCTCATTTGAATTCTGCCAAAGGTCTGAAGCCCCCCCAAAATGATCCCAAACCATCCTAAATATATAGTCATTCTATTTTTAAATTATTATATATCCAAATATTTCCATATCCAAATGCACTGTACAAACAGAAACAAGACTATGAATTGAAATGAATAATAAGTCTATCATTATGTAATTCAAATGATGTAGTGGCTGTTGAAGCTGCTGTAGGTAGCAGGCGGGCATTAGGACCCAGGCGGAGCTACACAGCGCTGCTTGTTAGCGAGT
>JBBPDB010000001.1:12226385-12244077 GCA_037974465.1 Brachypetersius altus
TAGGACGTAAGTTTGTAAAAAAATGTATTCTCATATACTAATCACTACTAAAATTTAGTATCGAGTTCAATATCAATTAGCACTAGTATCAATGCCAGTTTTGCATCTGCTGGTTCACAGAAATGACCTGGAGGACCCAATATTTACTTTACAGCCCCCATAACTCCACCGGGGAACAACCCAGGCTGAGAAATTTTACACGGACCCTCAGCTAGTGATGCGTTTGACGAAAAATATGACTAAATATCATCGTCAATGAACATTTATCATGTCAGGAAAACGAGACGAGACGCAACGTAAATCCTGGTCGTGTGACGATAACTATGAGGAAATATATTGTGTAATATTGTTGACGAATAAGAATGAGACTAAATGTAGTTTACAAAATAAAAACTATGATAAAATGTCTCTATATTCGTTGATTAAAAGAGACGAGACGTTATTTCTTATATGATAGGGAGAGGAGAAAAAAGTATTGGGACGCTTGACCTTAGAGTCAAATGGGGCAACGTCCCAATACATTTGTCCATTGAGAGGCACTGTGAATTAAATCTATCCAATATAGTGCCAGGGAGAGAGAAATAACACACACACAAAGTCTTTCACACACAGCATTTTGATAAGATATCCATGCAGAAAAGCTGATCCTACATTGTTCTGATTTGGTTGTGTAGACTATATTAGACTAAATCAGGTAAGTTCAGGCCAGCACACTTAAGAGTTTTACCAGTTAGACTAATAAGAATTCAAGTTATAAAGGACTTTTCAAAATACCCAAAGACGCTGTACAATTATGAGTAGACAAAGAAAACTGAGCATGTTTCATCTTTAAATTTTTTCTTAAAAAGTTTCTGTGTTTGTTTTCTCTCCCCATGTAGTATCAAAAATTGGATCGAGTATCAAGTACCATCCTTAGTATCGGTACCGAGTTTGGAATTTCAGTATCATGACAAGCCTAATAGGATGTTTATACCGCATTAAATCTGGTTTGTTTTTTTCTTGTTTCCAGTGTTAATCTAAATTTTGTGACTAGAATTTAGTGTGTTATAGCTTATGTTAAGACTAGCGACTGAATTTTAGCAGTGTTCATGTTTTAAACGTAGTGTCACCCACATCATGAACATTTACAGCCAGTTCAGACCACTGTGCAGTTTTCTCCTTAGACAATGTTTTCATCGCATATGTTGTAGACTGTAGTCCTGGTGTTCTCTCCTCACACATAATTCCCAGAAGCTGACAGTTTGGGTAAGACACAGCAACAGCACTGAAATGAAGTGTGTGTGTATTTAACTGGCTCACGTTATTTAGGCTATAAAACTTCAGCACAGATATATGCAAGCTGGGAAATAGTGAGTACTGTGGTCAGTCATGCACATTTATTGAATAGACATCCAGAAAACTTGTTTTCTTGATGCCCGTTTGGATCAGTTCTTATTTTCAGAATCAAAAAACTTTATTGAACCCGTAGGCCATGTTTTCAATGTGCATCAAAAAAACAAACAAACCAAAAACCAGTGCCACACCTGCAACACCTGCCATCCAGATTAGAGAGATTTTCCAAATAGATTTGAAATATTCATTCATATTCAATATAAATCATCTTGAACCTCTAGCAAGTGTATATGAATGAATCACAATATCACAAGCCTATATATAGGCTTGGTGGCCTTGTGGGTAGGATACTTGACTCTTGGCCAATGGGATCATGGGTTTGAATCCTACCTTCAGCATACCACCAGTGGGTACCTGAGCAAACCCTTAACCCCAAGTTGCTCCAAGGAGACTGTCCCCTGTAGCTAGAGAATGGAGTTCGCTTTAGATAAAAGTGTGTGTGTGTGTTTGGGGGGGGGCGGGGGGGGGGGTTATGAACAGGAACCCCCCCATGGAAGTTCCAAGAGCACCCGAGTATAGTGAAAAAACAAATATGCTCCCAAAACCTTTTAATTTCATTTAAACTCAATACATTACCCTTAACAAAAATGTAAAGATAAATCAGTACTGTACAGTTTACACCAAACTCCTGCAGTGCTAGAATGTAAATACCGATATTACAGCTGTACAGACTGCACTGTAATTCATGCACGGGGGGTTTCTTTGGTGACGCTGTCGTTTCCTTTTGTATAAGCGAGGTAAATCCAGTAACAATTGTGTGTCATTTTTTAGTAATTAAAATCAAGTAAAATTATTCAATAGTTCAATAATTTAGTGTTCATTCCGCGGCACATCTTAATCAGGCGCTTCAGGAGGAGTGGTTTTGAAGTGACCTGTCGGTTAAAGCAGACACTGGACAGCGACTCAGCTCAACAGACTCTTTTATTAACAGTAATAAAACTACAGAGCTTTAAGGAAGGCAAAAGTTCTAAGAAAAAATTACTGAATCCGAATATATTTTATATTCAGCTTAATATATTACCCTTAGCAAAAATGTAAAGGTAAACCTGTATACAGGGGTGGACTGGCAATCAGTGCGTTCTGAAAAAGACCACAACGGCTGTCCGGTGCGCGGACGTCGGCCCGAGAATCTGATACCATAATGGCGTGCTACAGCTGCATAAATGTTTCCTTTGCTGAGCATATCCAGTATTTTAACCTTCTCCTGGAGTGTCTTACATGTTTTCTTGTGCTGAGGTGTATTGCCAGAAGGTGCAGGGCATTTGGGTGGGATCTTAGGGCTTTTAGAAGAACAAAATGAAAACAGGAGAACAGGAGGGCAGCAGCCAATAACTGGAAATTTTGCAGAATTTTTGAAGTACTATTTATGTTATTAGTAAATTAGAATTTAGCATCAGCAAGAAACACTGAAGTGGAGTCTAAAATAGCACACTTTCCCACTGTGATGCTGTGTTGATAATCTAATTATAAAAGTTTGTATACATGTTTAAATGTCAGAGCACTAACATCCCACCTGATACTCAGCATCAAAAAAGAAAGGCTGATTTCATGCTGTCTCTAACACATCAGCATTCATACAGACGTTTCATTTAGCATCCATGCCAGTAAGTGCGCTTTTATTCCGCCATCACTATTCTGAAGAGATTCAGTCCCGAGCTGCTTGCTAACGCGTTTTCATTCGTGGTCAGTAGCCACTGTTTAACAGTATAGAGGAATGTCCACTTTTTTGTTTAAGTTCAGCTCAGTGTTTACAATAGACTGTGTTTTCTGATGCTGAAGGGCATTAATATTGAATAACTCATGCAGGAGAGGCTGTTGTTCTCTCTCTCCCTGCCTGAAAGACAGACTTTTATTAAAGGGTTCGTCCTGACATCACAACCACTAGAGAAAACAGAGCAGGGCAGAGTGTTTTCGGTCCTGACAGGCGGGCCGTAATAACAGGCGCATGTTAGCGAAGGCATGGGGCCGCCCTACGCATACCAACAATACTGTCACGCGAACGCAGACGCCACACGCCTCTGCAGGAGAAGAGCTGAATTTGGCATTAGGATGCGCACGGCATGGTCTTGTTTAAGAGCACCGCCGTCACAAGTGTGGGAATATTTGGTGGTAATCTGCGGTGAGGATGCAGTTCATGTGGCCATAAAGAAGATGGGAAGAAGGATTTTGACCCTTCTTCTGTGGTCCAACTTGTCTATGGAAAGAGCCCATTTCTTTGAACTCCAGTATCTGGGGTGGTCACTCATGCCCTGCTGGTCAGCTGAACTGATCCAGCTTTTCCATGATGCCAGTTTTATGATTTTTTCCCGTTCGGTGCTGCGCAGTTGACCTTGTGAGATATTTTCTCTGTGAACTATTGATCCGGTCACGTTTTATGGTTTGTGAAGCTCCACCAGCTAAGAGGGGTGTGTATCGACTTTTCCCCACCACTAAAAACAACAGACCACTTGTACTTAAATGAACCCAGTTTCTCCGCTGATATTCCAAACGACCTTGGCATGGAATAACCTCGTTAATATTTGGCGAAGTGTACATAACGCAGCATGCATTAAAAGGTGACTGGCTGTTATAGGCTCTCAGCCCGCGGCCAGCCCTGCCCTGTCCTGTCAATTACAGGCCCTGCTAATGCAATTGTGGCAAACTAAGTGTTTATTTCTTCATATTCAAACATCCCCAAAGTTGCCTTTCATGTGAACAGTCGTCTGTTTGCAGTCTAATGCGGTTTTCCGTGCCTGTGAGTCCCAGTAGGAAAGTAATTGAGAGGCCTATTTTGTGTGCCATTGTACCATGGATGGCCTGTTCATCCAGTTACAGCAAAATTATTGTGAAGGAACGGAAGACGCTGGACTGAACATCGTCTCAGAAGATCTGATTAGCTTCTAAGCAGGCTTCACTCTAACAGTGAGTGACTGGTGGGGAGCAATACGTTCTACGCTGCCAGATGTTTGGACTTTCCAGAGACATTTTGCCAAAATGTTTAAGATATTTAACCTTGATTTAAAGGGCCCATATTATGATTTTTTTTTTTTTTTTGCATTTTAATTATTTAACATTCCTGTAATTTTAAGACATAACCACTTACTCTCAAGACCACAAGGTACATATATTAAATTGGGTTTGTTTTGAATGTGTGGTTTTTGTGATGTCACAAAAAACACCACATCAAATCTGCCTATTCAGCCTACAGCAAGCTGCCCTTTCACAAGTCGTGGTTTTGAATGAGGCACAGCTTGTTGAGTTAAAGCACAACATAAAGAAACCAATTAGAACTAAAGTCATTTACATATACTGTATATGTGACTCCTAATGGTATGAAGAGAGGCTGGATGTAAAATCCATTATTAATTATTAATCCATTAAAAACCACACAAGCCTCAAGGTTTCATTAAAAGCAATAAAAATATAGACTATGGTCCTTTAAGGAAATAAATGAACATAATAGGTATTTTGATGTAATTATATGGAGTTTAAAAGAAAAACGTTTGTGAAAACTATGGTCCCTGTTATCTTATTCATAATTGTGTTTTCCATGATGTTCCGGATTTCACATCACGCCTGTCTGTGCTGAGATGCACAGTGGGGTGGATTCTTGACTTTCTTGGTGAGTTCAGATAAAAGCACTTGAAACGAACAGAAGAAAAAAGAACTGTTCTCGTTTGCCCAGCAGGTCGAAAATAAACACTTAATTTTTTCTGTCAGCACCGATTTGTCTTTTTTTATCTTCACCCAGCTACTTTCAGACGCTGTTCCACTTCACCTAAATATCAAAATAAATATAAATTTTCTTCATTTTGAGTGCAGTAAACTTGTAAGCCCTGAAGTTCCTTTCCTCCCATCACCGAACTGTCAGTGGTGGTTCCCCATCAAAGATCATTTTTTACTCCAAGGCCAGGCTTAATATTTGTTTGGGTAATCGGCACACCTTTTTTTCTCCCAAGCTACCTTTTTTGTTGCAGTTCTCTAAATAAGTCATTTTGTTAAATTTGGAGGAAAAGTGAAATATTTATGATTTACAGGCACATGGCTATTAACAGTGTGCCTGTATTTTTCCAAATAGCAAATAGGATGATTATGCTTCTTTAGAGGTGGCATATTAGTCGTTATATAATCTGAAAAAATAGCCTGTTCAGATTATTTTTTAGATGACTTTCTCCTTGTTTAGTCCACCAAAAATTGCCTCAATTTTTTATCAATCAAAACAAAGGCACGTAATAGAAAGGGAAGGTGTGTAAACGCCACTGTATGTAGGGACACAGGATTCACACTGCGGTATAGGTGCACCTTTGGGGTCTGAAAATATGAGCCCCTGCTTCATAGCCATTACCCCTGTTCAGAGATCAGTTTAACTTACGTTAACATCACAGGTCATCACTTGAAAAAGAACTGGCATTAATTTAGAGTAACATTAATGAATCTAAGCCACAGTCCACTGTATGACTAACATGCTAAACCAGGGGTTTGTCATTACTGTTGTTTCCACTCTATTGGGCACAGTAGTCATGTCAAGTCATTTCCTATTTACTGGCTTGAAGAGATTTCAGATTTGGCTTCAATTTTTATCATTTTCCTTTAAATAACACCAACCCTGACTGCAACAGTCCAGTTTGTACTTGCTTGTTGCACATAGACTGACCTGATAAGGTTCCTGTTGTCAGGAGGTGGATATGGCCTATATTTAAAAACAACACAAATGTATTGTAATTCATTTTTGTACATACAATGCTATCTCGAGCCTCCCCTCATTTCTTTATATTTTGCATTGAGTGACCTTGTTAGTGCAAAAATACTACTTTATGCCTGTCAAACTGTCTTATCTTTGGCGTATTGAGTAGATTAAATGAAAGAAATGGGAACAAATGTTCTACTGTCACAGACTACAAAGTGCCTAAAGATACAAGGTTCCTAGATAAAGGAGTTCATTCAGCACCACCAGTATACTGATCACCGCCTGATCATCTGGAATCAGCTGCACCTGTTTCTTCAGAGGTTCAGACCTTAAGTTAGCTGTGCTTTGTTACGCTTGAATGGTTAATTTGTAGGTCACTGTGTGGCTTAATTAAAAAATCCCTCTGTAACTGGTCAGGTTCAGGGACTGGACTGAAAATGAGAGCCATGGAAAGTGCTTTAGGATGCCTGGAGAACTGTTCCTCAAGACTGCATTAAAATAATCTGGATCTCTGGAGGCAAAATGTGAAGAAATTAGCTCTTTTCCACAGTGCTGTACATAAAATTAAAGTAATAAATAACTGATGCTCTACATTTACACTCTTATGCCCATGAGCTTTAATATTGTAGTGCAGTGGACTTGACAAGACAGGGACAGGGAACCCCAATCTGCAACACTGAGAGGACAAGCGTTCCACACTGTGCTATTGACATGACAAGACCTGAAATCAGAATAATGGTTTTAAATTGTTTTCCATGTAGAGACCTACCCTACATGCCTGATGGTCATATAAATTAAAAATGTGAGGAATATGTGTTGGATGCCATTTCCGACATCAAATCTAGTTCCGTTCCTTACTTTGCCTCTATTTGTCTTAAACATGGCTAAAAGACAAAGACAGACTCTGCCTGACTACCAGTCTACTCCATTAAGTATGTGGGACTACACTTTATGAATGGAGAAGTAAATAAGACCCCTAAGTAATAAGACTAAATGAGGTAATCAAGAGAGCTGAGTGCTTTTTGAAATGCCAAGAGCGTCCATTGCATTAACAAAGCCGTTTCTCATCATTGCGGCTCCTCAAATTGACAATGAAATATGCTGTAGACATAACGGGGCTCTCGTCTTACAGAAGGGCTCACATTTGTGTGTTGATGCATCCCGGGCCATCTAAAATGTAATGATGCTTATTACACCTGCTGCATGTCAGCTATTAGCCTGAAATGTCAAGGGAAATATGGTAATTGACATTTGCAGCGTCAGCGACTCGCTCTTTGTGACATTCGTACACGTCGCAAAAAAGGTAACGAGGGGCGCATGCCTGGACAAATGTTAGTCAAATAATGCAAATGCCTGAAGCCGGGCTGAGATGAATGTTCGTCTTATTAGCCAACAGGTTCTGCTGCTGGATTAAAACATTAATAGCTGATGACATGGAACAAGGGATTGATGAAATATTATATATAAATTACAGGATATTTTTGTTTCGTTAGTTCTCTGAACACTGATATTAGTAAAAATAGGTGTCTATTAATGAACATAACATAATTGGCTGTTTGTGTTGTTTGGTTTCTGGTTGAGTGAACAATGTTCCTCCAGGACCACAACGTTCCTCTAAAACCACAATGTTTCTCTAAAACCACAACGTTCCTCTAAAACCACAATGTTTCTCTAAAACCACAATGTTCCTCCAGGATCTTGGTGCAACACAAAGAACAGAAGTAACACAAGATTTCCCATTTGCTTGTGCACATTTTCATCAAAAGGTACTGGAAAGATCCATACATAAGCAGAACACAGTTTCTTTAAATATATATATATTATTTAAAAAAACTGTGTTCTGCTTCCTCCTGATAAAACGCAATGTATTCATTATTTGATGAAAAATCTGTTACTTTTGCTTTTCTTTGTCTTTCACCAAAGTAGGAAAATCAAGGTGTCATTCAAATAAGTGAATTCAAGTTGGTTTTTATTTTCCTTCAGCCACAATGTACCTCCAGGACCATGACGTTCCTCCAGGACCATATGACGTTCCTCCAGGACCACAACGTTCCTCCGGGACCATGACATTCCTCCAGGACTATGACGTTCCTCCAAGACTATGACGTTCCTCCAAGACTATGACGTTCCTCCAGGACCACGACGTTCCCCCAGGACCACAACGTCCCTTCAGGATCCTGGTGCAACACAAAGAACAAAACCAGAACACAAGTGCAGGACAGGACTACAAGAGGTGTGTGTGTATCATTTTTAAAGAAACAAAAAATGTTGAGATTTATATTACCTTTTTTTTTGCATATGAAATCATTAACATTTTTTCATGACACCTTTCCTATACGCTAAATAAACACTGTAATGTTTTGCAGGTGCCAAACGGTCTAAAAGTTCTTATCCATATTCATCGTTCATATATTCATCGTTATGCATTACCTCAAAGGAATCAGACTTTCGGCGTGTTGACAAATTTAGCTGTTTGTTGGAGAATTAAGGGAACGTGAAAACCTCTGCAGATTCGAGTGTTACATTTTTTTAGCACATTTGACATCAAAATATGCATTGCTTTAAAAAAATTCTGTGAAACCGAGAGAGATTACAGAACAAGTCAAGCTCATAATTACTTTGGAGATTATGCAAATGCGCCCAGATCGTCTCGGTAATGATCTGCCTGAACTCTGATCGCAGGCAAGTAACAACCGACACATGCAAAACATGTTGATAACAAGTAAGAACGTGTAATAAACACCTTAATTTGTGGCGATAAAAATTCACAGCTTCTATTCTAAAATGGTTATGCATGCGATATCGTACCAACCAAGTGTTTATCGGGAACGAAACTTTCGTTATAATCGAATGTGTAAAAGTTCCCTCATGTACACCGATGTGAGTCGGAGGTCTGTGGAGCTTCATTAGTAGAAGGTCTTTGTGTCAAATCTAGGCCTAAAAAAATCTCAATCAAAGCTGTTCAATGTAATAAGCCCTGTCTCTTTTGAGGGATCATCCTGTCCGGTGGTATTTTGGGTAATTAGGTACGATTTAAATACTACGTTTGAGTGATCTCTCCGACTGAGAGGGGCTGTTGTCATCTGAGTGGACAGAGCTAATCACACAGGAGCTCCTAAGATAATGTAGTCGGTTTAGTAATGACTACGCGCTCATGTCAAAGTCATTACTCTCCCAACGACGGCACATCATCTGCCTGGACAGGCCGTAATGGAACTAACTGTTGAGCTATGAGGGCACATTACACATGTCCTTTTATTAATTTGGGCCGCAGAGTTTTGCAGTGGTAATTATTGGGGTGGAGTAGTCGTTAGTCGTTGGTGAATGGAAAGATCTTGAATGACTAACTAGACTCGACTTCCACCGCAGTCTGTTCTGCTCTGTTCTCACTCCTCACCCGTCTGTCGCAGATGGGATTTAGCTGGTGCTCGTGGAAGTTTTTTTTTTTTCCCTCCACCCCTCCCTTTGCCAGGTGCTGGCATCAAATTGAGACTGAAATCAAAGGGCAGACAGTACCTTTGCTCTCTTGTTTTTATTTATTGTGCGGTTTGTAAGAGAAGCGAGATACAAACCTGAAGATATACCTGTCATTTCACCTTTTTTGTGCTGGAGAGAAGAGAGCCTTGTGGGATCGGAGGCATCCCTTCGCTCCTCACCCAGCAGCAACTTTCAAAGCCGTCAGGAGGAAAGGAATTGATTTCTTTGGCTTTCTCCTAAATTCTGCGCCGCAGGCTAGCAGGGGGTCCTCTTCGCGGCGGCTCTTTCAATCGAGGGCCTGGAGAAAAAAAAACCGAAAAAAAAAAAAACCTTACTGGTCATAGCAGCTTGTTGTAGCTTTTGGAGTAGGAGAGGAGGAGGGGGAGGTTATTTGACGAAAGCTCAAATGTTTCCCCAACTTATTTTCTTTTCCCTTTTCTCTCAGTTCTTTTTGGCACCTACCCAAGTTTGCCACTCACACACTTTCCTTTCAAGAATACTCCCTGACTCGTGGAAACCAAAAATAGACTCTCACCTTATTTGCTGGCAAGTTCTAATCTCAGTAGTTCATACACCAATTAATTTCAACGTACCTTTTTCACTCCTTTTTCTAGTGCAATTTATAATTCATTGCATTATTCTACCTTATACCATTATACTGTGTTCCAGTATCTAAAAGCCTAGCATGTTCCCTAATCCAGTCTAATACCATGTCTCAGTATCTAATCTCCTACCATGCTCCATTATTTATACTCCTTTCAGGTTGCAGTATCTAAAGTCATACCCTGTTCCATTATCTATACTCCTACTATATTCCATGATCTAGACTCATTTCATGTTCTAGTATCTAAACTCCCACCATATTCCAATATCTAAACATAGTCCACTATTTAAAAGCCTACCATGTTCCATAATCTAAACTCAAACCAAGTTCCAGTCTCTAAACTCCTGCCATGTTCCATCATCTACACTCCTTTCATGTTCCATTATATAAAAGCCTACCATGTTTCTTAATCTAACCGTGTTCCATTATCCAAACTCCAAAAATGGTCCACTATCCAGATGCCTACCACATTCCACGACCTAACCGTCAACCATATTCATAATCTAAACTTAAACCATATCCCATTTTCTAAACTCCTGTTATGGTCCATTATCTGAAGTCCTAAAAGTTCTAGAAGATATATCTAGTCAAATCTTCATAGTGTTAATAAAAGCTGATGTCACTGTCACTGATGGAATACTCCAGCATTTTTCAACCTAATATTTTTTATGCCAAAGCAGGAACCTCAAACCACAGACAACCATTTTGACATGTTTCTTTAAACAGAGAACAGAGAACCCACTAACATGTAAAATATTCATAACAGAAGCATTTTACTTGTTGCCTTCCTGTAAAATATAGTCTGTGCATATCCATATTCAACCGACAAATGAAAATATAGGGACATTTATTTAAATGTATTGATAAGTAGCATTCTGACACCTTCCCCTAAAGAGATGATGTCAGTCAGATGCTTTTACTATAAATATCACTGTTGGAACAAAATCTTGTATCTCAAAAAAGTCACTTTAATAAGAGGAAAAATATTGTCAGTGTATGTTTATGAAAACAGATTTTTTCCCAAGATGTTTTGGACCATTTCCATTGTTCTGTTCCTCATGCCATTTCCACACTACACAAAAGGCATCTGGTATTTTGAATTTAAGTATAAAATTAAAGAAA
Source organism: Brachypetersius altus (assembly GCA_037974465.1). NCBI lineage: Eukaryota > Metazoa > Chordata > Actinopteri > Characiformes > Alestidae > Brachypetersius > Brachypetersius altus. The sequence continues at coordinate 12,237,647 of JBBPDB010000001.1, forward strand.
AACAACACACATGGCCACATTTCTTTTACAACTACAAGAACAACCTAATGATTATGGTCTCTGAACCTACACAGACACTTCATGTGGAATGAGACTGTATAAGAGTCTGTATAAGTGTGACTGTGAAATATTTGTGAAAATAAGCTTGTTTTTAAGCTCATTTGATTCTGGCAACATATATACAGTATGCAGAAACACATATGTGCAGCAGACTAGCATTTGTAGTGTCTGAACCTCTAGCCTGGAGGGTCAGGGGGAAGAGAGCAGTGCGGTTGCCAGGAGAGCCGTGTGCATCCTGTATAGGGTTGGAGCTGTGATTGCATGCGATGTGTGCTTGATTAATTAGCCTGTGCGTAGACGCTGCACCGCGTGTTTAGCCCTCTTGTCAATACTCATCATCGCTGGCTGGCTGTAGCCTTAGTGAAGAATCACAAACACCCTGTCTGTTAACACACATACATATGCATGGAGCTAGAGCTGTTTTTCAGTATAGTGGAACATATATTAGGGCTATTATTGGCTGTTGCTATTGAGGGTACCACTTTTTTTCTGTTTTTCTTCTCATGTCGGTTTTTATCAGGCTGATCTTGTCTCAAAACTAGATGAATATTGATGATATTTCCCAGTTTAACTTGGTACAAATAAAACCAGTTTGATCCACTTTTTTGTACATTAGTCATCCTGGTGTAGAAATAGATAGGCTTTTACAAAGGTCATTACAATGAAGTACATTGAAGTAAAATAAAAGCTACTGTCGAAAAATGAAAGAAGAAATAAAGCTACTTGACTTGACTTGAAGGTACTACCATAGGCTTCAAGGGTGAATCCACCCTTTAAAAGCAGGGTACGGGGTGGAGGGTTCTGAGAGAGGGATGTGAATAACTTCACCCTGAAAAAATATTAAATCATAATGACTTCCATGCATTTCTATGTTCCTCTACACAAACAGTGCATAAATAATATCAGGTTTTAATTGACCAGTGTGGTGTCACACCATAACACAAGCATGTCTTACTGTTACGTACTGAGTTCAGCCTTTTTAGTGCCTGTATATCAAGACTGCATTACAACAAGACTGCATTTCCACCTCATTCGTTATGACTTACTTAATAATACTGTGTTCCATTTACCTCGGAAGTGAGAGGACAGAGCTGAGAACATCACACCCGAGCTGACCGTGTTCCAGTACCAAGTCAGGAAGATTAGCCATTGTTAGCAATGCTAGTTGATAACAGCATGTTATGTGGTAGCAGTAACACGTTCACTAACAGAAGCAGGTCTGATTTAATGAGACACAAATAAGACAGAAGTGCTAACAAGCAGCCTTTACTGCAGCCCTCAGTTCTGCTGATGTTCTTGGAGTTTCAGGACAGGCATGGTGAGGGCTCTCCTTCCAAACTGAGGAGTGCTCCAACTGAAATTTCCTACTGGGGAATTTACAACTTCCCAGATCAAAAGAAACTTCCCAGGACAAAAGTATTGGGATGAGGTGAACAGTTTTGGGGGAATAACTCCTGATCTACTCTGGCTAAAAAAACAAATGGAGGCTTGTTGGAATAAATATATTTGCAGTTTCCGCGTTATTGTGGGGATTTCTGCTTAAAACTATGAGTTTGTTTCTCAAAAAAATCCATGTTTGACTAAATCCGCGACTCCTGATCTGCATAAAACTGGGGATTACTGTATATAAGAGCTACTGAACATGGATGGATGGATGGATGGATGGATGGATGGACATATGAAGACAAGATGTGAATACATAATTTCAAAAAACATCTTTATGGTTTGACAAAGTACACTAGACCCTTATTTTTTTAATCTCTCTTGCACTCTTCCTTTTTTTTTTTTTTACACCAAACACTTCAGCAACACTTCATTTTAACTCCTCCCACTGTTTCAGCTGTCAGCTCAATCTGTGAAGACAGCAACGTGTTTACAGGGTTTTCACTGAGTTAATGCCACTCTGTCTTTCTCTCTCTCTCTCTCTCTCTCTCTCTCTCTCTCTCTCTCTCGCAGCCTCAACAGTTTCCTTTAAGTTTCAATTCGCTCATTCAGACCAGGAAAACTTAAGGGCCATTTCATTTTATAACCTTCAAAGGGTCGTATTAAATTACACACAACACACACCTCTCTAACATGATAGATGGAGCTTCTTCTTTTTGGTGAAGCTGATGCTTATGAGGATGATGCTGATTATGACGATGCTACTCACAGCTGGTGTTCCAGGTTGTGGGCAGACTGTCCTCTCAACTCCAGTTATTCATGTTTCATGCTGTTGACGCTCGAGACCTTTTTCATCACAAACCAGGAACAAAAGTACTTTTCTTTGAAAACCTGACATTCAGCATTTGCTTTTATTTTCTTAACAAACATTTGTTTATTCTTTTAATTAACACGATGTGATGATCATCCTTTTGTGTTCCGGTTAGACATCCAGACCTGACTAGACTGACCTACAATGTGTCATGACATCAATCACAACTCAACATATGTGCCTAGCTAAGTGATGAATCAGTGACAGGGCCTGGGCTCCCTTATTGTTGCAGCCTATCTTGTCTGATCCAACAGAAGATCTGCTGTAAAACAGCCTGCTGAAGAAGTTCATGCTGCTCTGATAGAAAGAGGTCAGAACACACAGTGCACTAGTCTGAGCCAATCTATCTATTGATTTCTTTACTTTTTGCTCAGACATTGAGGTTATATCAGACACACATACTCACCGGTTTCACTCATTTTGGAATAAAAACCAAATCAAGCAAATCAGATTTTAGAAAAACAAACGTAATCATCATAAATGCTTGTTTTTTGTCTTGATGTTGAACCTTTTGTTCTGTTTCGGACAGGACAGGTGAAGAGTTTGGCTTTGGTCATGCCAGATTTCTTTCAGTAGTCAAAGCATGTGTTTGTTGGTTCATCTGTGTTCTGTTTTATATTTAACAGGTTCTGTTCGTTGTGTTTTAGTGAAACATATGTTGTACTTTGTCTTTGTCCGCAACAGAAGCGCTTGATTGAGGCGTAACATCTGTGATTAGCACAAGATGTGTTCACCTTCTAATGATGTACAAATTTGGTCTCTATTCTGCCATTAACATTTCATGTCCCAATAAGTCAGCAATTGCGATGGGGAGTAATTGCTGTGGTAATTGAATTTGCTTGGGTAGTTTAACATCATTTGTCCATCATGGCGATGACACCGGACCGTTCAGGAGAGTCTCCTAATAATCAAATTATAATTACAGTCACACAGTCATATGTCTCAGGACGGCCTATTGTGCAGAGGGCAACAGAATGAGACGCCTGAAGTCTCAGTGTGTTGGCTGAATAGATGACAATGTGTGTGTGTGTGTGTGTGTGTGTGTGTGTGTGTATGTGTGTGTGAAATTTTATTTGGACTGAAGGATTTAACTGAAAATATGCAGGGAACATGTAAGATGTATGTGTACAATGAGGATGTGTAAAGATATTGTTTTACACCACTGCGTCTTTGAAAAATGATTGAGATATTTTAAGAAAATGATACCATTTGTTATTTGAATTTAATAAATAATTCACAGGAGCGAATGGGTTTAGGATCTCTCTATTACATACTTTCCTTTCTCTCTCAATAATGCATGAATGTAGTTTGGAAGGTATTGAGGATTTCGTAGAATTTCGTAGGATTTATCTAGGTGTTCACATCAGCCGTAATGCCTCCCGATAGATCATTTTATTCCAAAAGTAAAGCACATATAGAGTCCTCATGGGGAAACTGCTGCATATGACTGTAACCGGTAGCTCCACACTTGAGCTACATTATAAGATTTTTATATTTGCACTAGTGAATGTATCCAGTATGAATTCACCTCAACATTCTGTTGACTATATATTACCAGTCAAAAGTTTTACACACCACAGGTTTTTGCCAACAATCCATTTATTTCATAAACTGCAGATTTTTATACTTGTTGAACTCTGGAAAGTTTTTGAGTGAACAATTATAAATGAAAATAAAACAAATTTCATTTATAAGATGTACAAATCTGTAACAATGCATGTCTGACCTCCTGTTAACTGCATGTGTGTTGATGCAGAGTCCAATTCCTTTAACTTTAAATGCACTAGGTAACTGTTCCATCACTTAATACCTTGTTAAATATCTAACACTTGTTTGGTGACCCATATTCTAATAATTATAATTTTCATATTAGGTGAGGAATTAAACAAATGACAATTCCTGGCTGATAAAAGTCATCAAATGTGAGTAAATTTATTTGCTAGCATAGAATATCAAGTGTATTTTAGTTCATATTAAGTGAGAAACATGTAAATATAGAGAATCTCAGTGTGACAAACCTCTTGACTGGTACTGTGAGTATATATTATAAGAATTATTATACTGAACTTTAGCTAATGACCGTGTCTCTTCTAGGTGTCGAGCTGAGTGATATTTAGGGTTGTCATTTGATGAGTTGCCAGTATGAATTTGGCTTAATTGGATACCCTGTTACACATGTTTATTACAAATTTTTGTTCAGGATCCCATGACTTCTTAGCCCAGCATCCTTGCATTTGCTGGGCAGATGACCTTAACAAAGACATAAATATTTGATCGGCTTAATGAGCGACCGAATAACGGACGATTGTTTTTTAATTATGATGCTGGAGGATCTTGTTGATGAGGGATGTAGGCCCTGAGTCAGCCCTGCTCCCTGGTTTTATTTGCACCTCGGGTGATTACCAGGAAGAAGGTGAGAAGATTTGACACTTTGCAGATAGATTAATTTACTGCTGCAGCCGGACCAGGGGGTGATAATGAGGTCGAGGATTAAAAGCAGGCGATCAGTCTGCCGTTGGCAATGTGAAGCCTTGTTAAAGTACAGTGTTCCTCTTGTCACTGATCTCCCGTGTAATTATAGGCTAATCTCTACCTCGGAGATGTGTCAAGAAAGAAAAAAGAAAAAACACTCAGAGAAACAGAGAAAAGGACTTTCAGTTGTCTTTGTTTGTTTGAACTCTAATGTTGCACTTGCTGCTCACTGTGATGTGGATTCATGTGTGCCTCCGTCCTTCCAGCTTATCTGCTGACATGCTTTCACACCTCCTTCAATGCTGTTCCATCTTTTTAACCCTTAGAACTCAGAGCGTATTAGTAAGATCTGATTTCAGTAAATATAAAAAGTCTAAAACCAGTGTTTGTTCTTCACACGCTCGCCATTTGCTGCTCTTTCGCCTGGCATGCTGCCACTCGGCCGCTCTCAGGACCCCCTCCCTCTGTGGGTTTTCCCCACCCACTTGTGGACATAGACTATCCTGAAAGTTCACCCGGATTCAAAGATCTTGTGTTTATTCCATTTAAAATACAATTTGGGCATTTGTGTATAAGATGCCATTTTTAAAACCCCTGTAGTGATTATTGTATGATTATTAAAATAAAACTACAATTATTTTGGTTCTGCGTACTGTAGGAACACCAAACAAAGCTCACCATGATGTCTGACACCTTGGGCATCGACACAAATTGAGGGAATGCTCATATAAGGAGTTGTTTACCATTTGTTTCTGTGATGCTCACATTCTTAGGGTTAAAATAGTACAGAGTATCTATGTTACTGTGGCTATTCACTTCTATGGCTTTTACGCTACAAACATCTACAGACGACAAAGATTGAACTCCACACCACTCTAGATTTTCACTGGGTTCCTGTGGCTCTTCATTAGATTTAAAACTCTAACATAGAACTCTAACATAGTGGTCCAGCTCCTTCTGACTGATCAACTCTGAATAGACCATGGATCACAGCTCCACCCTCTTAGTGCAGCAAGCACAACCTGACTCCACCCACCTCTTCTCAAAGGTCCAAGACCTGCATCAAAACGTTTCTCAATTTTGGCACCAAAGTGGTGGAGCAAACTTCCTGTGAGCATCAGAACTGCTGAGACTCTTACTGTCTTCAAATGGAGACTGAAAACCTTCCTCTTCTCTGAGGACTTAAACTTCACAAAAACTGGTCTTCTCTGGTAGAATTTCAGTCTACAAGCAGCTTTTAATTGTAAGTCTGTTTTAAAGGTTCCTAAATGGGTCTGGATGTGTAATTCAACAAAAAAACCTTACGATTATATGATGAATAACCTGTAAATATAAAAAATGCTCAATGGACCACTTTTAAACACCTTGAAAACCTTCCAGTGGCTAATTTTATTTAAATGAGGTGGGATTGAGTGAAAACCCTATTTTCATAAGGCCTCCATATTATGTCTATTATTTCTAGAACACAAAGAGCGTAAGTCAAAAAGAGTCTCTTTGAGAAATATCAAAGGTATGGCGTCACATCCATGCCAAAACTAGAGTGTGCAAAATCGCTTCCCACAAAAAAATTGCCGGCGTAAATTTCAAAGTCGCGCGCGCAAATGTGAAACTCGAGAGCACAAAATTAAGAATCGCGTGCGCGATT
>JBBPDB010000001.1:12270971-12283210 GCA_037974465.1 Brachypetersius altus
CTTCTGCAATAAAAATTGACTTTATTTTAAGGCTTTTAACACATCTTAACCAGGGGTGCCAATAATTATGGAGGGCATTGTATATGACCTCAGACTATAGTCTAACTTTAGACCACCCTCTATACACGGGGTAACATGGTAACACTCCCACCATTAATTCATTTCTATGGGTTACTTTAATGGCAAAATAGAGAAGTTCACCTTGACAGCACTTCAATCCTTTACCAAGGCTGAGATTGTTAGAACTATTTGTAAAATTGGATTAAATAAAACAGTAAATAAAAACAGTTTAAATCATGATCAAAGTATCCAGACTATCCTCAAAGTCCCAGTTTCAAAGCTCATGTGCAGTGTCATTTTTTAAACACAAGAACTTTGGTTCTATGTGTCATAGGAACACCAAACAATGTCTTACACCTTAAGCATTAACACAAACTGTTGACAAGGGAGAATTTGGAGTTTCACCCCGTCATCAGTACAAGACCACTGAACACTGACTTGCTGCAGGTTTCATCACAAAGAGAGCATGAATAATTCTGTGCAAATCGATTTAGTGCAACTCCTGACCTAAGATACAACGGTCACCTGCACCTAATAAAGTACCATAGTCACAGGCTCTCTCTTAGGAAGACTAGAACATGATCCCCAAAGTCTCTGGAGGAGAAATGCCTTGGGTTCACATGTTACTTAACCATCTGACTCCACTTATTACCAGTTTCTGTTTACTGTTAAACTGGCCATAAGCCATTTAGGCCTTCCCTTTTCTATCTCATTCCTGGCTTCCAAGGCAGGCTTCACACTTGCACACGGCCAGTATTCTTTGGGCTGTGCTTCCAGGCAGGTGATTCATGTCGTTAGATCTAGAGATTTTCATAAACCAGTTGCCTCAACAGTCCTTTGGTAAGTCCCCCCAAGATGGAGCTTCTCAGTTCAAAATGCTACCTTTTAGCCAATGGCCAGCTCCGAGGGTGGTCACCACATTTGTTCAGGATGCACTGAAAGCACAGAGTGTGAAAATTCTCCCCTACCTGGATGATCAGTTTGTATCTGCCTCTACAGAGAGCCAAGCTGTGTCAGACATACTGGCTTTCCTGGACCATGTGTCAGTACTGGAACTGACCTTGAGCCCTTATGCCAGTTTAGATCATTCAGTTCTTCTCTGGGCTCACACTCGGCGATGGTCTCGTTGACCTCCACACGGCCCCCAAGACATTCTTGGCCTCCTTCACGACATCAGGCTGAGTGGCCACCTGACGTTCCTCACTATCCCACACTTACCTGGCAGGATGGCAGAAGCTTTCATGGTTCCTGATGTGCCTCTGTGGTCGATCCCCCGACACAAGGGAGTGATCGCCACAAATGCTCCTTTGTCAGGATGGGGGCAGGTTTGACATCCGCATGGATTTGAGATCTTCTGTTGTCCTTCCCAGTGGGCATCTTCCATCACAGCTCCTGCACAAATATATATTTTCTGTTCGAACTGGGCCACAATCATTAAAAGGTTTCTGATAATGACAGTTAAAAAAATGGCGAAGTCGAGGTAATGTCTAGGTCCATCCAGTGAGTGCAGTACCTTGTTGGTCTGTTATTTTGGACAGTTTTGAAATTATTCTCACTGGTCAATGTCTGTGCAACACTCACAAAGTTAGCTCATCAGTGTGAACTTCATGAAATGTTCCAAAATTACTTGGAAAATGGTGATCTGTTTTTTTTTTAATTATGTAAAAGTGTACAAAAGAAAAATGGAGATACAAGGTTGCACTCTGACTACAGTGATATGTGTAAGGCATTCTGTTTGCCTGTATATTTCAAGCCATTCATTATGTTATTAATATATGTTATGTTTTTAAATGTATTTTTAGATGACATGTTCCTTGCTACTGCGGTGGGCTGGTGCGCCACCCAAGGGTGAGTCCCTGCCCCGTGCATGAAGACCCAGTGATAGGCTCCGGGTACCCCCGAGTCTAGTAAGGATTAAACAGTTACAGAAAATGAATGAATGAATGAATGCTTCTTGCTAATTGTGCAATGAGGCCTATTAAATACTATATATATATATATATCGCAGGGGTTACGTTCCAAAAGCACCCGCGTTGTGTTTTAGGCCTAAAATGCCTATATTTATAGTGTAAACCCTAAATATGCTCCCAGAACAGGGAGCATATTTACCCTTAATTCAAATTACCCTTATTTTAATTTAAATTACCTGCCAAAATAACTCGGAAGGATGTGGGACAAAAGTATTGGGACACTGCAGCGAGGTGAGCGGTTTTCAGAGAATGAAACCTGATCTTGGGCTAAAAATACAAATGAGTACTCATTGGAAAGGCCTCCTGGAGATCTACCTAACTGTGTAGTTTGAAGTGTCTGAGTGCTTTCCCTGCTGAGATGTGCAACTTGGAAGGTTGCGGGACAAAAGTATAGGGACAGCGCGGTGAGGTGAACGGGTCCTCTTGTGTGAAGACATCCAGACAAAATATATTTATTGCCATTAAAACATAAAAAAAATGCCTGTGACTGAATCCACGACTCTTGAACCACATAAATCTGGGGGATACTGTATAGATATAGATATATGTACACACATATGTATGTATATATGTACATGAATGTATATATGCTTTTCACACATTATTATTGAATTATTTGCTGCTACTGAGAGTCTCCCAACAGATTAATAGACTGACTTTGGATATCTATTTAAATATTGTGGTTGTTGTGTGAGCCCTTGTTGCCCTGGTAATTCTACAGTTTGTAGTTCAGAGGGGGAGGATTGACAAAGCGTCGAATTATGAATGGCAGCTTCAGTTCTGTATTTACTCTGGGGAATATATGCTTTTACCTCCTAACCTGTGTCAGCTTGACACCTACACTTGAACCTCAGGCCAAATGGACAACATCATTCTCACCCTTTGACCGCTTATCAGCTGGGGCTTTGATTTTACCTTTTAACCTTTTGTAAAATGAACAACTCCTCCTGACCCAGGTGCTTTAAAACTCCAGGGCTAATGTGGAGGCCCTTAACTGTCACAGTGTGTTTTCATCAGATTCCCATAATGGAATTCCCACAGTTTGTATCGGAAGTCCAGATGCTGCTCAAGACCCAAACAGTGAAAGCTTCAGCCCTATAAAAGAGTTCCCACTGTAAATAATCGTCAGTATAAAAAATTGTAGTATATCATCAAAATTAAACCTTCATTTTACACTTTTTCAACATCATTTGAAAAAAAAAAAACAGCTAATGTTTACACGGTGTCATCATTTCATGATGAACGGGCCAATAGAAATGATCCAAAATCACTTAGACTAAAATTTCATTGCGTTAACTTGAAAAATTGTTTTTTTCCTTCTCTGGTAAAGTTTCTGTTTTTGGAGTTTCTGCTTTGTTCTGACAGCAACAACATACTGCCTGTTAATCTCGCTCACAACAGACAGGACCCCACTTGTAATGATCAGGTTTGAGGCAGGATTTCCATGCAAAAATCCCAGGAGAAGGTTTATTTTTGTAGACTTAAATGTTATGCTGTAATATTACAACAGTGGGTCTCTGAGGATTAACAGACAAACATGAAACAAGCAAAACAAAACCACAAACACTTACAAAGTCTAGAAAATACTGACAATATTTCCATTATATGGAAAAAATTATTGGGACAGTTTGAGGAAGAACATTTTCTGTTCCAGCGCAACTGTTCTCCAGTGTACAAAGCAAGCTCCATAAAGACATGGCTGGATGAATTCGATGACTGCACAGATGAACTGGAATGGAGATTGTGAGCCAGGCCTTCTCGTCCAATATCAGGGCTTGACCTCATAAACGTGGAACGTCTTCCAGGAAAAGTGGACTCCATATTAAATATTAAAGTCTATGTATTTGAATATAGTGTCATTAAAGTCTCTGTGTAATGGTCAAGCGTCCGATTCATTTGTCCATATTGTGTATCGTTGTCATTTATCAAAGTATTGTGATACATATTGTGTATCATGAAAATGACTTTGTTGTGATATTTATTTTTTTACTGTATCTCCCTTCAATGTGGAGAGTACAATAGTCCGGTGAGGTGGAGGAGCTGAGAGAAGGTGTGGTTTGTTGTTGGGTGGTTGAGATTCACTTCTGGGTCGGAGCTCCTTTCAGGCTCCTTGCAGTTCTTTGCGACTTTCAGCAGCTCAACAAAGCGATTCCCTCTGGAAAGTGTTCAAAACAGTGTTGTCATGACCACAAACTTCTCCTCCCACTCCGCCTGCAGTGCTCTTTTTCTCCATGTTCTCACTTCGAAGTGGAAGTTTTCTTTTTGTTTCTCTTTGTTTCTTTTCATTTGAATCTTTCCTGCTTTCCTGTTTTCTTTTCTTTTTATCCATTTCCTCTGCTTTTCTTTTCATTTTTTCTTTGTGTTTCTATTCTTTTCATTTGCTTTTTATTTATTTGTGTTTTTTTTCATTGTTTCGTTCATTTGTTTCTTTTTTCTTTTCTTTTTTTCTGTTCACTTCTGTTTGCATGTACTTTCTTTTATTTCTGGGAGAGGAGAGGAAATTAAGGGAAGAGAAGAGGAGGGAGGAGAGGAGGGAAGAGAAGAGAATAGGAGATGAAGAAAGAAGTGAAGATAGGAGGAGAGGAGAGGAAAGACGGGAAGAAAGGAAGAGGAGAGGTGAGAAGGGAAAGGAGGAGAAAGGGGTGAGAAGGGATGAGAGAAAAGAAGGAGGAGAGGAAAGAAGGGAAGAAAGGAGGAGGAGGAGAGGTGCGAAGGGAAAAGAGGAGGAGGAGAGGTGAGAAAGGAAGAGAGGAAAGAAGGAGGAGAGGAAAGAAGGGAAGAGCGGAAAGAAGCGAACAGAGGAGGAGAGAAGGGAAGAGAGGAGGAGAGAAAAGAAGAGAAGAGAGGAAGAGAGGAGCGAAGGGAGGCCCCACGAGCATTCGCCCCCCTTCACCCCCACGCGCTCACACTCCCCCTTCAGTCAGTCCGGTATACGCGGGCGCGCTCTCTGTCGGGGTGAGTCGCGAGCTTTTCTCTTTTAACGCGGATTTTTCTCAGATCCGGCGGCTGATCGACCTGATCAGTCATTTTTGTTCGAGTTTGGGTTGTCTGTGCGCGTGTAGCGAATCGCTGGGCAAACTTTGGCGCGCGCCTCGCTGAAGGAGGCGCGCGTGCAGCGTCCATTCACGCGCCTGTTCCTGTGTTGCAGAAGCTGATCGGACTGATTGATGAGTTAAAGACGAGAATGAAGACCCTGCACGATCAGCAAGTGCCCTTCACTGACCCACAGGTAAGAGTGTGTGTTGTGTGTGTGTATGTTTATATGTGTGTGTGTGTGTGGGGGGGGGGGTGTGATCTGTATACACCTATATGACGTGCACAAGTGTGTATTTCTCATCTATGTATATCAGAGAGCAGCTGAAAGAGGCTATATTTTTATTCTCAGACCTGCAGCTCCACTGACTGAGGTCTGTTTAGTTTTAAATAAACAAGGCGAAAGGTTTGCAAACACACCTGTCTTCCTCGAGCGCCTCGGCCTCGCCTCAGTGAACGCATGCTTTTCAAATCCACAGGGAAACCCGTCCAGCAGCCGAGCGGCGAGAGACAAGAAGAGGAAACTCATTAACTCTGACCTGGCTTTGGACACCGAGGGTAAGCTTTAAGAGGTGTGTGTGTGTGGTGTGATGGTGGTGGTGTGTATGTGTTTGTGGCCTGAAAAAGGCAATCTTCATTTCACGGCTTCTTAACGTTCCACAAAATGCAATTTGCTTGTTTCCACCTGCACTCAGTGCTGTAAAATCTCAATTACAAACTCAGACCGCTCTGAAGAAGCTTCAGCCTTCAGAACCGAACCTCAACCTGAAGAGGCTGATTGTTACTGCACTGTGCTCATAATTGAAGCTTTGTGCCTGTGTTTGTTCTCCTCAAATCCATGTATGTGTGTGTGTTTGTGTGTTACAGAGCTCTTTCAAGATCTCAGCCAACTTCAGGAGACCTGGCTAGCAGAAGGTAAGAAAACAAAACGCCAAGCGTACACGACCAGTCGAAAAGTTTTTGCACACCACAGTTTTTTTTACCACTACATCACCACTATTTTCCACTATATCATTTATTATATAGACTGCAGATTTTTATTATCGTTTAACACTGGAAAGTTGTTGAGGGAAAAGAAAATGCGTCAAATAAAACAAGTTTCCTTCGTAAGATGAAAGAATCAGGTCTGACATCCCATTAACTGGATGCTTGTTGCAGAGTCAAATTCCAGAATGTCCTAGTTAACAGTATAATCACTTAATACTTTATCAATTATATTATTATCATTTTTAGGTGGCTTTTTGTAGTGATTAATAAAAAAAGATTTTTTTTTGTAGTGATTAATAAAAAAAAATAAAAAAAGACAAAGAAACTAAAACGATGAACATACTGTAGATTTATTTGCTCATAAAGAATATGGAGTGTATTTTTAGGAAATATTAAGTGAGGATTAGTCTGTGTGTGCCAAACCTTTTGACTGGTAGTGGAGGTGTGGATAGATCAACAAGCTTTTGTTGAAAGAGAGAAAGAGAGGGGTAGAGATAAAGAGAGAGAGAGAGAGAGAGAGAGAGAGAGAAGGAGGGAGAGGAGATAAGTTGGGGGGGTGGGGGGATATGCCTGAAGTTACAGTCTGTAATATGCAGCCCAATTAATGCGTGTGTGGCGAAGGCACGTCGTGTGTCATGCATACATTAGAGCGGCGGTGCGAGCAAGTCCACAGAGACCAGAGGAGCTTGTACTCTGAGTGTCATCACAAATTACCAGAAGAACCTGCGATCGCGCTCGCGCTCTCTCTCCCCCACTTTTGGCAAAAAAGCTAAGGCAGTCGAGCCACCAGCACCTCTCTCTCTCTCTCTCTCTCTCTCACACACACACACACACACACACTCACGCACACACACACTACTTCTGTCTCTTTCTCTCACTCACTTCCGTTTATAGTTCGTCCTCCTCCAGAGCGCCGCGTCTCTCCGTGCTGCCCCTTCTTCGCTTGTTTTTCCTTTTTTTCTGTTTTTCTGGAGAAATGAAGAAGTTCTGAAGACGCTCAGAGCAGCAGAGTTCGAGCTGCTGCCCCTTTTTTCACTTTTTTTTTTTTTTGGTCCAGAACTGATTGTTTTTCTGTCTGATGGAAAGACACGCTGGTCGTGGTGTGACGGGATGCTTCAGGATTTAAGCGCCAGCGTCTTCTTTCCGCCTTGTTTGCAGCACCGGCCTTTAGGTTAGTGATGGAGTGACTAGTTTTTTGTTTTTGTGGTTTTTTTTGTTGAGGAAAATGTGTTTACAAGTATGATAGATTATCATGTTTGTCATATTTATAGTTATTTCAGTTTCAGAATTGACTTTAAGTCTGAAAAGCTTAAACATTTCAAGCGGTTTGTAAGTAAGAGCCGTTCCTGATCTGAAAGATTTGACTGGAAAATCGGAAGGTTTGTTGCAATAATCTGAATGTGTGTGTGTGTGTGTGTGTGTGTGTGTGTGTGTGTGTGTGTGTGTAGGAGTGATGTTTGTGAATGTTAAGCTTTGTCAGTGACTCTTTTATTTGACTTTTCTTTGTGTGACTTATTTGTAAGTTAACAGAAGTTAATGGGGGGCATAGAATTATGAACAGTCTTTTTGTACTTAGTGTATGTTATGAGTATGACTATAGAAATATGGTATTTGTAAGAATGAAATAGTTTACACCTTGTTTGAGTTTTATTATGAGTAGTTATTAGATTTAAAAGGTATTTAATTACAAATAATATATATATATATATATATATATATATACATATACATACATACATACAAACATTTGTTTATGAATGTGTTAGAACTTAATATTTCTTTTGAAGAAGTTTGACCCTGAAAGTCAGGGTCATATATAAGGTGCGTATTTGAAATAAACAAAACAGATTATGGTATTATAATTATGCAAAGTGGTTTTGTAAAACGAGGACCAGAGTTTTGCATTTGGTTTCACATTCCCTCAGAAGAGCGCCGATCACTTTTCTTTGTTGTAACACATGGTGTCTTAATAGCCTTGCTTTATAATACCAAATATTTTACCACATCCTGCACGCTTTTGAAACTTTGAAAGTAATATATTTCATCATTTTTTTTAAACAAAATATAATTATTAGACCTTATAGTCATTTCAGTAGGCGGAGAAAGTCTTCAGGAGCGTTTTCTTTTATTAAGTGGAGTGAAATATGAGTCTAGGTGAGGAAGAATCTCAATATTTCATGGCCTTTGACCAGCTTCATGCATTCTTTAATGTATTTCAAAATGCTGGCCGATAAAGCAGCAGATTTCCGAATGAGTCGTGCGCTTAGGAACAGATTTGGAGATCCTTTACTTTCCTCGCTGCCAGTTTGATTACAGCGGATCCACCTCGGGGCCTTTAAAAGAATAAGACATCATTTAAATATTTTAGTGTCTCGGAAAAAGAGAAAAAGAAGTGTCCGCCGCTGTAGGTGTTACTGCGACGAGCTCGATTCAGCCTGTCTTACATCAGTCCGTGGCCAGAGGTTCCAGACAAATTGTGGATGGATTTAATATACGACTTCCTGTCCATTAGAACCCAAACGAAGACCTACTGGAACCATTTGGGAGATTTATTGGCTCAGGTAATTGGAAAGAAGACGAAGACTTATGAGAGATGGGCCGAATTTCCGACGGCAGAGACTAAAGGAGGCGATGGGCTGGTCATTTGACAAGCGCCTGTCATTTACGTCTCTTTAGGAAATGTTCACTGTAATGGGAGTGAAAGTGGTTAAAGGGCGACAGGCATCCGGTCCCGTCGTTCTCAGATCAGCTCAGGTTCAGGTTTGAGCTTTTAGAGATGAACAGAGTTAGAAGAAGAAGGACAGGTGGTACAGGGGTGGTGCGGTAGTCCTGAAAACACTTAAAAGTCTAATCATATATATGTCACATAGGTGTATATGGATCACCACACCCTTATTTACTTGAGTAAATGGTGTCAGATGATACATTTGGATGAGTAAAGTGTGCTAAAAGAATGTCTTAGAAATCAGAATTAGATTTTAATTTGTTTGCACTTCAAAAAGCATATATTAAACTGTGTTATAGATTCAGACTGAAAGCACTGGGTTCTCTTCTTATTCTAACAAGCTGTAAGTAAAACCTGTAAAGAATGATACCTCGATATGGACAATCTATCAGCCAGCACAAGTGTGTGTGAATGTGAGTGTCTCTGAACATAGTGGTCATGGCGTTCCTGGCCTGTTTTTTTTATTCCTTGTGAATGGCGGCAGTGCTCCAGTTCCAGGCTGGTCTCAGGAGTGCTGCCTGGATCAGCTGTCCCATTCACAGGCTGACTCATTCACCCCGCTGAGACTATCTCTCTCTCTCTCTCTCTCTCTCTCTCTCTCTCCCACACACACACACACACACTGTCCATCCTTGTCTTTCTCATTTTCTTGCTTTCTTCCACCCATGCTATGTCTTTTACACAGTCTTCTCTTTGTGTCTGTTCCTTATTCATCCTTTGTTGCATGATTGTTTGGATCCATAGAAAAGCAAGATATGTTGAAAATAAATGGCATATATATATATAGTGAGGTATATGTCTATTTGTCTCACTATCTATCTATCTATCTGTCTATATACTTATATTTATATAGGTCATTTAGACAGGTCGGGGGTGGGGGGCTTATCGTGTGCGGATGATTGTGTTGCTGTGTGGGTTTTAAGTGTTATTTGCTCTTTTAAGCACTCTAGCGCTGTAAAGATAACTCGTCGTTTCTAAGACAGGCGTTTCCAAGGCCGTCTAAATTCATATGCGCCTGTGTCCAAAAAATAACCACCAAATAAACTTGTGGTACTTATAAAAAGCCAATGAATTGGCTGTGTATTTCTGTGTGCCCTGACGCTCTGAGAATCCATATTTGGCACAGGCAGATGAATGTGGTAAAAGTTTGGTGCTCTGAAGTCTCTGAACTGCCTTTTACCTTCTCCGGCCCTCGAGCCCGGCCGGCTGAGTGGGGGGACCAGATAAACACGGACACGCTTAATTGGGCTGTGTAATAACGAGGAGCTCATTATTTTAGCATTAGGCAAGAGTGAAGGAGAGGGAATGCGCCTGGTTTGGAGCGAAGCCGGCGCGGCAGGTACAGGTGCATTCACCAGTGGGGATGTGTCCCAATTAGACAGTGTGAACAATGGGTGTTTTCTAGCCACAAGGCTACCCCCCCATCACCAACACCTCCACCACCCCCATCTCCCCCACTGCCCCCACCCCCAACAAAAAACTGCACGGAATAAAGCAGAAAAGGGTTAACGCCAACTTAGAATATAAAGAAAGTTTATTAATTTGAAGAATATGCATATTCATTCAGTAACCTGGACCAAAACATAGCATACATCAGGGAGAGAGAGAGAGACAGACAAAAAGAGAACCAGAGAGTGTGAGATAGATACAGAAAGAAAGAAAGCAGAGAAAGAGAAAGACAGACAGACAGAGAGAAAGACAGAGAGAGAGCATGAGTGACAGAGAGAGAAAGAAAGAAGCAGTGTGGGAGAGAGATACTAAAAGTACAAAAGAGAGAGAGAGAGAGAGAGAATGAGAGATTTGGAATGTGTTTCACACGCGAGGCCCTGCTCTGCCCTGCACATGAAGTCCAGATTAGATTATTGACATAATTAGAGGATATATTTCCTTTTATTATAAGTGAATAAACGTCTTTGTGCGTAGGTTTTTGAGTCATTACTGTTTAAATCGTTGCCGCTTATTACAGGAAATGACTTCTTTCTGTAAATCTGAAACGCAGATCGCGTTAGTTCAGAGCCGCAGGCATGGAAACAAACCTCGCTCACGTCTTTCTCTTTTCTCTTTTTGTTTTCAGCCCAGGTCCCGGACAACGATGAGCAGTTTGTTCCCGACTTCCAGAGCGAAAACTGTGAGTAGAATATTGTTTTGTTTAACTGCACTTTTTAAATTACAGCATATTCTGGTGTCGTTTTAAGTGTCATCAGTAAGTCGTCACATTTTAACTGGGTTTTGCGTGTCGGCACCAAAATTACTTAGTATAGTGAGCATTATGTTGAACACTATCTCTTCTGGTTGTGTCTTAATGTTAAAATGCTATTCGCCCTGATTAGAGACTTCATTTTTTTTATTTTATGATATGAAACAGCCAGTATAAGACCATCTTAGCAGGTTTTGTGCATAAGTTTCTATGGCTGTGCCTGGTTTGACTGTCAGCACGGTGTACAGTTGGCTCTGTGGGTTGTGCAGTGTGTTTGTGGGTGTATTGAGCTCCGGTAGTGCTTTAAATGGCCATAGGAAGTAGACTTGGCTTGGAGTGGTCAGCGGACTCAGTGCCAGTGTCGGAAGTGGCATGGACTGAGTGTGGCACAGTGGGGTGCGATGCCAGCTTATGTCTTAAAGAGAAGCCAAAACAGACTGCCGTACAGGGCATGAAGAAAGCACGAGTCTTCGTTTCAATACGGGAGTTAAACCCTCAGAAAAATACGCAGGTTTGTGTTCCTCAGGACAACAGATGTTTACAGCTGGATACCCTTCTGTATCGCCTTGTATAGACCAGTAAAAAAGGCACATGACCCACATTCTGCCCTGGCAGAATCAACTTATTAATTACTACAAAAAGATATAATGAAAAGTGCCAAGGAATATTTTGCAGATTGTTGTCATTATATCAAAATGTGTATCATTAGAAAATTCAAGCTGGTCTTTACAATGTGTTTAATGATGAATGAACCAATAGTGATGGTCCAAACAAACATTAAATATTTACATTTTTTGAAACGTCTCCTGTAACATCTCAGAGATGTTGCGACGGGTACAGTAAGCAGACTCCTCCTCGCCTCCCTCTGCCCTGGTGCCGCTCCCCCGGCCGGGTGCTGGGAGTTGGCATAGTGGGCCTGAGCGAGGGAAGAGCAGGGAGGAGTGGAGGGCCAGGCAGATGGTGGGAGGGCGAGGGCGCGGTGGTGGGGTTCCTGAACGGGCATCCTAGCCTGCAGCCCTCCCATATGGGTCCACTCTGGCACAGACTCACGGTCACTTCCGCTCCGCCGCCGCTCCCACACAAACACAGAGCTAGAGACACGACCAAAATAAACCCGGCGATCCGGAACATCACCGCTGAGAACTGAAACTGAAGCACAGGTAACCAGAAACATACGGGAGCGTGAATAAATTATTTTCCCCAAATTTATAGTCTGATCATTTGTATCTTTAATTGCAATTGACGCATTTAAAAAATACAAATAATT
>JBBPDB010000001.1:12286232-12309425 GCA_037974465.1 Brachypetersius altus
ATATTTGCCCAATTAAATTAATATTTTTATGGATTTTGGGATATATATTTGCGCGACATTTCTTTTGAATTTACCTCTGCATGGTGTGAATTGGGCTGGATTGAGCTCTGTTCTGAAGGAGGAACCTGCTTCCACAGGCCTGTTGACACTTGAGTTGATCCTGAGAGTTCAGCCGTAATGATTTTCTCCTCAGAGCTGAAAGCTGAAACTGTTGAAACTCATTGAAATCTCCTATTTCTGTAAACAACACTCAACGGGACGCGATCGCATTCACAATATAAAAGTTGAGGTATCGGTGTCAGCTTGCACTTGCGCCGAGGACCTTCGCGTGTTCAGGGTAATTAGCACAGGCTCTCTCATGCTGATGTTTCCTAATGAATAAACAGAGATCCTTAATTTCGATAATGCAAGAGCAGCACAAGGCACGGACAGGGCTGTGTCTGAAATGCCACTTCAATTATAAAAGGTCCATAATAAAGTGATATTCAGAATAATGTAGCGCAGATTTTTTTCAGGAGAAATTGTCCTGGAGCGCCCGATGGGGGGGTTAACCAAACTGCTCTTATGATTTCAGTGCCTACGAGCAGAAACATCCAGTGGGAATGAAAACCTCCAGCCCGGCCACGACCCCCTGCAGCACACCAGTGTCCCCCCATCAGCATGTGTCTCCCAGCGCTGCCCCCACTCCCAAACCAGACAGGACGTACCCCCACCTCGCACCCCCACAGCCCCTCCCCGACAGCACGTACTCCATGGACCACAGGTATTACAAAACAACTATACTGAATAGCTCACTGCATATCTAACACTTTATCTATTATATTATTATTATTGTGATTATTATTGTGATTATATTAGAAATGTTTGTAGTGATGAATAAAAAAATACATTTTCTGGTTAATAAAGGAACACAAATGATAAATATACTGTAGATTTATTTGCTCAGAAAGAATATGGAGTGTATTTTAAGTGAATATTAACGTGTGCCAAAACTTTTGACTGGTAGTGGAGCTGTGAATAGATCAGTAATGATCAGGCTTTGGTAGATCAGTAATGATGAATATAAAAGCAATGTGACATTTTATGGCTCAAATGGTGTAAATGTATTTGTTTGAGTGTACTGTTGGTAAATTTTAGGTGAGTAACATGCAAATGTAGAAAATCTCAGAGTGTGCCGAAACTTTGGCTGGTAGTGTATGTACCTGTACAGTATATAGCAGAGATGACAATAAAGTTGACTTTGATTTTGACTTTGATGTCTTGGGCTTCTAAGAAAATCTGAAGCTAACATTAGATACATTGATATTTCAACCATTTCCAAACTCCACAGCCCAGTATTTACAGTTACTATCCAGAACCCAGTTCTGCCAGTCAGTCCTTCAGTAAATTACACCATGTTCTGCTGATGCAGTTTAAGTCCATGTGATGGCAAACCAGTCTTAACTGCACTCATAAACAATTTTTTGTAACCTTTTAATGCATTCATGTTTATTTGTACTTATTAATAAACAGTGTTTATTTGTTTTGCCGTTGCAACAGATAGTAGAAGGAAAAAGGCTCTTAGTCTACTGAATGTATTTATATAGATTTATATTTATTTAAATGATATTGAATCATTTCTGTCAGTCCATTCATCATGTTTTTTGAGTAAAACAAAATACACTACCATTCAAAGGTTTTGGCACACCCTGAGATTCTCTACATTTGAATGTTACTCTCTTAATATTTACTAAAGTTATACTTAACTGTAATTCTCGAATTAATCATTTTGGTCAGACATCATGCAGCAATAAGCATTTCAATGTGACAAATAAAATTCGAAAATTGAACGAACAGGGACAGGCCACTCATATAAAACACTGCTTCATTTGCCATCAGTTACTTCAGCTTCCGTTCTGATGTTGCGGCTGTGATTCGTGTTCTTCTTCAGGTTTCGACGTCAGCTGTCAGAGCCGTGCCATTCCTTCCCATCCCCCCCCTCCATGACGCCGGATGGGCGACCCATGTACCACAGGCAGATGTCTGAACCCAGCATCCCCTTTCCGTCTCAAGGGTTCAAGCAGGAATACTCGGACCACTTCTTTGAGCACACGGTGATGGTGGGGGCCCCCCTCCCCCAGTCCTACCCCCACTCCATGATGATCAAACAAGAGCCGAGGGATTTCACCTACGATTCAGGTGAACAGAGACCCTTTAGTGTGATGAAAACCAGCAAAATAACATGTACTACCAGTCAGAAATGTTGAAATGTTCTTCATTTGCATATCAGTGAATATTTATTAAATATATGCTCAGTATTCTTTATTACCAAATAAATGTACAGTTCCTTTATTAGCCACTTTTTATTCCTAACTTCTGACCTACAAAAGCCATACAGTTATTACCAGCAGACAAATGTTATGATATATATGATGAAACATTTAAAGTTAATAAACAGTCTAGAATTTATCTCTGCATCAACACACAACCAGTTAATAGGATGTCAGGCATGCACTGAATCTGCAGTTGTGGAAATAAATGAGTAAGTGGTTAAAAGACCGGTAGTGTATTGTCAGAATAAAGTTCTTCATGTTGGTTTAAGGTAAAAAAAAAAACAAGAAAAAGAGTTTATTTAGAAATGTTGAAAGGGACACATCTCCTTATAGTGTCTTATTTGTTGTCAGAATGTTTTGAGTTTAAAACATGTTTGTGTGAGTGTGCGCGACTCGTCTTGTCGTCCCAACAAATGAATTCATTAGACACGGCTCACAGATGTTTAGCATTTGGTCAGCAGGAACAGTGAGCCAAAAATTTGCTAATAACCCCCCCACAGCCCCCCATGGAAACCTCCCCACGAGTCTGACAGGAAAGAGTCTGAGACTGTTCCGGTAAACTCTGTTTTTGGAAAGAGAGATAGTGACTGTGTGAGCGATGAGGCTGCTGATAGAATTAGTGCGTTATTAGAAAAGGGGGCTCTGGTCTCATTTCCTGAGGGCCTGGCCAGAGAGGGGAGGAGAAGGGGCCCCTAATCTCTCTCTCTCTCTCTCTCGCTCTCTCGCTCAGGCCAGGGCCCCGGGCGGTGGGCCCAGCTTTGGCATGAATGAAGTGCCGTTTTCCATTCATAAAAAAGTGGAGGTGCACTGAAGAGGCCTGTCAGGAAGGAATGCGAGGGCCGGCCCTCATCTGCTTCCTGCAGGGGTTATTCAGCTCAGGACAGCAACAGCACGGCCTGTTCTAATGCTCTAATCCGGCCCTCCGAGAAAGATATTTCAGTATTCATTTATTATATTTCAATTTTGAGAGTTTTTTGCAGAACACAGTTGCATCAGTCCTTTACTTCAGCAGCTGCTGTCTGATTGGTATATGCAGGCAACACTATATATAGCAACACTGTGTCTTATCTTTGGCATATTGAGTAGATTAAAGAAGAAATGGAGACAAATGTTTTTGGCTGCAAAGTGCCTAAAGATGTCTTGATAAAGATGTTCTAACCACTCAGCATTCAGCACCACCAGTATACTGATCACCGCCTGATCATCTGCTCCGGTTTCTTCACTGGTTCAGGCCTTAAGTTAGATGTGCTTTAGTGATTCATACATAGGTCACTGTGTGGCTTAACAAACAATAAACATTCCTCTGAAACTGGTCAGGTTCAGTGACTGGACTGAAAATGACAGTGTTTGAAAGTCCTTCAGGAAGCCTGGAGAACTGCTCCTCCATACTACATTAAAAATGCAAGAAAAGTCTAATGAGAAAGTTTGCAGAATATGAAGAGATGAGGGGTTACTCTTTTTGCACAAAGCAGCATAAATATTTGCATAAAACTACTCAAAGTACAAAAATGTAGCTCATAAGCCAGCAGTGCTGTATAACTTCTCTACTTTGAGGGAAGAGAACGTAGACATGTTATCTTTGCAGTGTCGTTTCGAAGAATTTACTGTAGCACATAAAAGAGCTTGTTTGTTGTGTGCTGTGGAGAGGATGGGAGGGCAGCGGCTAATTTAATTAGCGGTAATTTCCTCGACAGGCCCATTACTCCGATGAGGCCTTGAAAGATCTTTATAGGCTCGCATGAACAGGGTTAGCTGTTTTATTGAGCATTCACTTACTGAACTGTTGCTTTGCTTTGATTGAATCAGAATGAGCGCTAACAGAATATAAGATGCAAGTGTCGAACACATGTCGTTCAGTACTGGATCCTTGTATAGATTTGCTTAGGTGTTTGATTAAAAACACACCACTGAATGCACTGGCAGTGCGACTGTTTCTTTAATTTTTGGGGGTTTTTTGTATTTATATTCTGCAGAAGTGCCTAGCTGCCACTCTGTTTACCTGAGGCAAGAGGGATATTTGGCTCATGCGAACAGAACTGAAGGTAAGCGCCACTGTTTAAGCTTCTGCTGAACTTTATTCAGAGCCCAAGCTTAAAACAGGTGGACGTTCCTGTGTGTTTTTACGTGGTGAGAAAACAATGTCCTGTTGCTGCAGGTTGCATGTTTGACAAAGTCGCCAGGCACTTCTATGACGACACTTGTGTGGTTCCAGAAAAGGCTGAAGGTGAGTTTTATTTCTGATAATAACCACGTAGAAGAATAACACTTTGTTTATAAAAAATTGAGACACACATTTGAAATGAGACACGTTAAATTTCGTTAAATTTTTTATGTAATTTAATGTAAAAGACGTGCTTTTAAAATACCTTGGACCATTTTTTAGGTCCATTCAGCATAAAGATACAAGCTACACAAGATATCTTTATTATCACTGTACAAGTACAATAAGATGCTAGGATCCATCTGTCTTGTAGAGACCTGTTTAAAAACTACACAGCAATAAGCAATTGTCGCTATAATAATAAAATAATAGCATGCAAATGGACCCATAAATAAATAAAACTAAACACTAGGGAATACAAAATATACACATGATTATACAAGAAATAAACAAATATCCAGAGTTAAGGTTATATTTTCAATCATTCAATATTTATTTTTACAAGAAAAGTCTTTCACCCACTTTAATATTAAACGTAATACTTTTTGGTTTTGTCATTTGTTGGAGTTGTACATTAACACTTTGCATTACATTGAAATAACTGATATCGTCCTCCACTATTGGAGATTTTGTACCATATGTGAAAGTGTGTGGGCCTGTTTGGCTCCCCCTTGATCTGCTGGGTGTCTCCTGAGAGAAAGATGCAGAGCCATCAGAGTGTTGGCAGATTTGATTATGGACTGACCCGATTGGTCGTTTGGCTTTGTGCAGGTGACATAAAGCAAGAGGCAGGGTTGTATCGCGAGGGCCCGACGTATCAGAGGCGCGGCTCCCTGCAGCTCTGGCAGTTTCTGGTGGCCCTGTTGGACGACCCGTCCAACTCACACTTCATCGCGTGGACTGGCCGAGGCATGGAGTTCAAACTCATCGAACCTGAGGAGGTATCAGCATTTGTCAAATAAATAAATGAGATAAGAACCATTTATCAGTCCCATGGGAGGGAAATTTGCATTGTTTACAGCAGTAAAGTAAACAGTAGAAAAGAACCTAGTAGAACCAACATCTTGGGCTTCGAAATATCACAATATCACATGCATCACAAAAATGTGCTCACAGATATCACAGTGTTCCGTGGTCATTTTGCCTGCCCTTATAGAATGTGCAACGCTGCTTTTAAACCTTTAACACCTTCCAGCAATGTTAAGAACATCAGTTAACTTGGTTGTTAGCCACCACTGCACACCAGCATGGTTAATTACTTTATTCTTCGTCACAAATTTAACCCAAACCCAGTTTAGCCAGTTCACGACTGTTCAAAACACCACTCTGAGCGTTTGCTCTGACCTTGTGGGCATGTTTGGATGACCAGGGCTCGTTTTTACACAGCAGACCTTTCATGTCCGTCCAGACCGAGCAGCCAGCCGAGGGATGAATATTTCAGGCCAAAAGCGAAAGCTATGTTGACTGGATGAGGGTCCTGAACAGTGCTGCATTTGTGAGCTGCATGAGGGACAGCATGGCTCACTTTGGCCTGTGTGTGTGTGTGTGTGTGTGTGTGTGTGTGTGCGTGCATGTGTGTGTGTGTGCGTGCATGTGTGTGTATGTGTGTGGAGGAAGCTGGCGCTGGTCCACTGGGCAGCTGTAGGGGACAGGGGGGCCATTCATGCCATCAGGTGACTGAGGGCTGTGGGCTTTGCTGGGCAGGTGTAAGACGTGAAAGAGCCGCGGCGGAGAGAAAAGGCCGACTGCGCCGGGCGATGGGAGAGTGGCGGGAGGGAGATTTGAAAAGGAAGGGGGTCCGGGTGGGTGGTCGTACGGACAGGTGCCGCAACATCTGCCACGCTCCCCTCTTCATAATGAACACATTTCAGAACGAGAGGTGTGGACACACATACGTCCAGCTGGAACCTAAAATACTATCAGTGCTCTAAAACGCTCTTAACTTACATCACCAGTAGAAACGCTTTGCACACCACAGGTTTTTACCACGTCTACATTAATCTACAGTAATTTCATAAACTGCAGATTCAGAAAGTTGTTGAGGGGACAATTTAAGATAAAATCATTTCTAACAGTGGATGTCATGCATCTTATGAACTGTTTGTGTGGTGATGCAGAAACAAATGTTAGATTGTCCTTTAAAGCAACTAGTTCATGAATGCAACTTAAAATGCATCCATTAACTAGTCCCATCACTTAATAGCTCATTAAATATCCGCATTATAGTTATAATTTTAATTATATTAGGTGACTTTTTGTAAGTCAGTAGAATTTTCTGGCTAATAAAGGAACATTTTGTAACATTTATTTGTTAGCAATATTTGTATTTTTAGTAAATATTAAGTGAGTAACATGCAAATGTAGGAAAAAGAAGTCCAAAGTGGAAGTGTGGATTTTTGACAATGAAAGTGGCAACAAGGGTTCGTTTGGAATGACAGAAGAACCACTTTGGGTTCCCCAAAGAATAGATGCTTCTGTAAAGGGTCATTTGTGTAGATGAGAGGCGTGAAGAGCTTTTTGTGAATTCTGATGAATCTTTAGGCTCTGTACCAGAAGAGAATAAGATCTAATATTAGACATGCAAACAGGTCCACTTCTGTCGCTTTGCTGCCTTCTGAAAGGGTCACACGATGTAAAGGGCAGCTGGGTTTTGAAACAGCGTCGTTCAGCGAGTCTTTCAGCGGTTGAGTCTGAACATTTGTGCTAGAGAATGAATGAGCTCTTTGTGCCTGATGAAGGTGATTTATGTGATGATGGTGTGTGTTTTTTGGAAGGTGGCGCGACGCTGGGGAATCCAGAAGAATCGTCCTGCCATGAATTACGACAAACTCAGCCGCTCGTTACGCTACTACTATGAGAAAGGGATCATGCAGAAGGTAAAAGACTTTGTATAGTTCTATTTCAATGTAAATACATGTAAAAAGATTTCAAGTGATTTTGGACCATTTCTGTTCATTTATGAAGAAATCTTCTCAGATTAAAGGGAAATTCAGAGTTTAAGATCAATATGAGGTCTAGGCCATTTTCTCACACTTCTTCAATGCAGCTCCTGAGAAAGAGTCTTCCTCTAATCTCTGCCCGATCCTAGTTTAAGATCTTAAAATACTCTGTTTTCTCTTACTGCTCTCATCTTTATATATCGCAGATCATCAGATAAACCCTGAGATACAATGGTAATGAGTCAAAAATATGTGATCAAATTCAAGACTCGACTAGCAACGTCAGACAGTTTTGAGGTCCATTAGTCTGTTAAAGGCTCCTTATTACTTCTGAAGGCGGTGGGTAGGGAAAACATGTCAGACTTCACAATCTAGAACTAAGAATAAAGAGTGTTGTGACTTCCTCTGGGCTGACACAGTGAAAAAAATGTTTAGTGTTCTGTATGTTTTCTTTTTTATGAATTTATTCAGTCATTTAGTTCCAAGAGCAACAGTAGGAAATATGTAAACATCCACATAGTATTATATCACAGAATATGATCATATTTTGCATTTTTAAAGGTTTTTAAAAACTGTTTTGTTCACTGTATTTACAGTGTGATGTCTTTAACAGCAGCGTTCACTGAGCTGTACATGTATTGTGTGTTTTTCCTGGTGCGGTGTGAAGGTGGCTGGTGAGAGATACGTGTACAAGTTCGTGTGTGACCCCGAGGCCTTGTTCTCCATGGCCTTTCCTGACAATCAGCGGCCCGTGCTGAAGACCGACATGGAGCGGCAGATCAATGAGGAGGACACGGTGCCGCTGTCCCACTTTGACGAGAGCGTGCCGTACGTTCAGGAGGGCGCCTACTGCAACCCACACCCCTACAGTGAGGGCTACGTCTACTGAGGACCCCCCTACACACACAAATACACATCCACACACACACACACACTGAGCTGCGGTGGCAGGACCTCCTCCAATAGACTCTGACCTTTTTCAAGCTTATCTCTTCCCCGTCCCTCATTCTGTCTGACGTCTCCGTCGTTTCTCCCCCCCCACCCCCGGGACAAAGAGTGCACTTTATGGACAAAGACGGGCAGCGTGTAAAACCTACTGGCAGTAGTTATGGTAGTCGATGTTTTATTTCTTTTTAAAAATCAAAAAAATATCCCAAAAAAAAAAAAAAAAGAAAATAAAGTGGGGGGGTGTCGCAGCATGCCATATTCACACAGGTCAGAACGGCCTGATTCTGGAAAGATGTGTCCATCTGTTTAGACTGGTTTCTAGCCTGGAGCACGTGGGTGAATAAATCTTAACCTCTTTTACTAAGATCTCCTTTAATCATTTGTGGAGTGACCAGTTATTTCCACTCGTTCGCCCTCCCCGCCCCCCGGTGTCCTGTTGAGTGACAGCCAATGATGGAGTGTGTTTCTGTGGCCTAGAAGAAGTAAAACGGGACAAATACACGTCTAAGACGAGCCGGAACCGAACACACCCACCCGTATTAATAAAGGCTGGAATAAGTGGTGTATTTCTAGCATGGAAGGAAGACAGATGCCTATGTGTTACTTACTCCCATAGGATCCTAATACTGTACCAGTCAAACGTTTTGGCGCACACGGAGATTTTCTACATGTCCTTCAATCAATATTCTTTGCTAACAAATACATTTACAGTATGTTCACCATTCGAGGATCATTATTATCACTAGTGACCTACAAAAAGCCACCAAATACAATTAAAATTATAATGTGTTAAATATTCTTCCCCTCTTATAAAGGAAACTTGTTTTTATTTGACTCATTTTCATATAGTTGTTTACTCAACAACTTTTCAGTGTTTAACAAGAACAAAAACCTGCAGTTTATGAAATAAATGCATTAGTGGCAAAAACGTTTGACTGGTTGTGTAGATTTAAAGGCTCATGTTATCCGGTCAATTCATCTCAAACTGGTTTATGATACAAAGTTGCATCTTCTTAAAATGAATAATCAAATTAATAATTAAATGCAAAACAGATCTCACACATGAATAGTCAATGTATGCGTTTTTATTATTGGAATTGATGTTTTACTGTAGAACACTTTATTTATGTTTTGTTTTTCTTTCCAAAAATAGTCAAGAACGCAAGACAAATGTTTCCTTTACCCACTTCTCCATAATCAACAAAATTATGTGTATATTCAGGTTAATACCCATTGATGCTGCTTTTTCGTGTGATTGGATTCATGTAGTCATTCCATATCAGATGGCAGCTACGCCTTGCAGTACGCTCATTATTGTTTTTGTCTTTTTTTACATCAGAAAAAGAAAAAAAATACATCAGTGTTTATTGAATGTATGAGAAAAATATAAATACATATATATATATACAACATTGAGAAGGAAATGGCAATAGCTCCTCTTCTGTAATAAAATAGTGTTGAATTACAAACAAGTTGTCACCCCTCAAACAATCCTAATTTTTCTCCTGTGATTTTTGATTTTTGTCCTTTTTGAAAAATTACGTTTTTGCCGTGAGTTGTTAATAAACAAAGCCGCGTTCACTAATGGCCCATCAGCGTCATCAGACACTGCAGTGTTTCATGAAGTGACCCAGGCGTGCTGAACTGTATAGGTTTAGGAATTTTATTTAATTCAGTCTTGAAACAGACTAAAGGAAATCGAAACTATTACTTTTCTGTTGTAGTTTAAAATGTTTGTGGTGGTCCAGGTGTCCTACTGGTTTTACATTCCACATTATATTTTAATGCATTACTCAAAATGGGCCTAATTTTAACTAGAACTGAATGGAACAAAAGGAAGCTTTTCGGGTTTCTTTCTCTCACCTAAATTGAAATTATTGGAACGATAAAGTGAAACAAAGCAAAAATGATTAGATGTGAAACAAATCAGTTGTGAATTAATTATATCTTGAAATCAGTTCTGCCTGTTTTTATTGATAGATGTAAATTTAACTGGGAATATATGAAATTTTCCCAGTTAATTTAAGCAGCATGCATTCTGGGAACCCTTTTTATCCTAAATGCTGTATATCTATTTGAAACACTTTCTGGATACAAAGAACAACAGCTAAAGTACGACTCCGAACAAACTTCTCTTATAGGTGGTGATCTTACAGTCATAAAAATATATATTTTTTCTTGTTTGTCTAAATAACATAAACCATAAAAAAAACATCTGTGGTCTGTAATTCGTTTTGGAATGAAACCCTTCAAAAACAAGCATTCCTGTGGGGGGAAAAAAGATGCTTCGAAATCAGAGGTGTTCTCTTTGACTTGGATCAAATCTGAGCTTTGTCATGAAGCATCTCTGGCTGAGGTCCAGGGGGTACAAAGCTGGAGTGACTGACAAGTTCAGAGGGATTTTGAAGAACGTCTGTACAGCCTTTGCTCTCCAGCCCTGGTGCCAATAAGTAGAGCAGCAGAAAATGTTAGTTTAAACGAGTTGAAGAGCAAAGAATAGCTTAGCAAATTGAGAGCTATAGCTACTCCACATTCAGGTCTGTTTACAGGTTTTGGCCCAGAAAAATGAGAGTAGTGCCGCAAACCTTGAGGAAAGAAATAAGATTAAGCGCTAACAGCTCAACTCCCTTCCTTCAATAAAGCAAATGTCCTGGAGGTTGAGTTTATTGTTAAGTAGAGACACTCCCTTGTTGCCATAGTTCTTTATGGAGCAAAAACATCTCGAAAGTCTTTTTAAATGACTTACAGATTATAGCCCACTGCCTAAAAAGTCGCCTTCGTTTAAAATGTTTCTATGACAAAGGAGCTGCATGCAAATATGCACATGTAAAAGCTGGGAGCTGTGGTCACATTTGTCTGTTAAAATGACCGTCACGGTTTCTAAGAGGACACAAATGACAGTGGTTTATTCAAATATTGCAGATTGAAATGTCATGCAAAACCCCCTCTGCCCTCAAAGCATGTCATGTTATGGGTTTTTTGCTTTTGTTATGGGGAAGAGAACTTGAAGAGTTGAAAGGGCATCAGGATCAAGAAATCCCCATAACTCTTCTGGACAGACCTCATTTCAGTGTCTATAATCAATAAACCTAAAGAAATTACAGCTAAAACTCTCGTCTTATTCTCCAGCAGGGTGATGAAGTACCTTGGAGTCTATTGGAGTTTTTTTTTTTTAAATTTCAGCCTCATTTCATGTATCATTTCTTTATGCTTTGCTCCCAAGATCCAGATATTCTTGTAATTTTTATGTAGCCGTGAAGGTCAGTTCTCCAGGCTTCCTGAAGGACTTTCAAAGACTCTCGTTTTCAGTCCAGTCACTGAACCTGACCAGTTTCAGAGGAATGATTTTATTTGTTAAGACACACAGTGACCTACTTATAAACTGTTCAAGCATAACAAAGAACATCTAACTTGAGGCCTGAACCAGTGAAGAAACGGGTGCAGATGATTCCAGATGATCAGGCAGTGATCAGTATACTGGTGGTGCTGAATGCTGAGAGGTTGGAAAAACATTTATTAGGCACTTTACAACTTGTTGCAATAAAACATTTGTTCCCAACAGTGACATATATGCTTGTTGCTCCATGGTTCCACTACTTGATCTTGCTCTTTTTTTAAATAAAAGAGTGTGGTGCAGTATGCAAACACTGCACAAAATGTACTATTCAATCCCCAACTTTATTCATATTCAAAACAAAGCTCCAAAAACTGGCCATTAAACCAACACATTTACATACATCCACTTATTTAATGGATTTGCTCCACCCATTCACACTGAAGTTATAAGAAGTGTTTCAGGACTGTTTTTGTAGGCTATTTTTGAGTGTTAAAGGCACAGTAACAAAATCAGCTTGTTTAGGATAAGGAGCTTGAAAACTGATTGGGTAAAACTAATTTACTGCAAAATGGTGTGGGACCTTTAGGAATACCTTAGTTTTCATAGTTTCTTGTGTAACCACTGAAGAATAACCCCTGTGGCATAATAAGTCAGGATTTCAAGTAAAAAGAAAATGTTCTGACAGTCATTTAACATATATGCATGATATAAAGGGGAGCCAGTGATGTTAAAATAGTTTTAATAATGTCTTACATTAGAGTTGGACCACAGCTTAGTAGAAATGATTTCCAGCGAACCTCAGGCAGTGAACTGAGCTAATCAGAGGTGTTGGTGTGAAGGCCTGCAGCTTCAGATCTGCACCTGGAGCGGTGATGCTGGTCTAGATCACCAAGCATCTTCACCAAAATGTAATCAGACCTTCCAAACCGTGGAGGCGAGAGTGGGCTTCATGGTGTGCGGTTTAATCTGTGAATAGATATTCTTCACTCCAGCTGCCCTGTGATCTACATTCGCCTGCTGGATATGAAGAAACACGTTACATTTGCCTTATGCTAATGATTTTAATATTTTTTTTTAATTTACCTGAAATTCCCAGGGATTTCAAACCTTTTAGTCGTATTTCACTCTCCAGTTTAGCCACTATCAAAGGTCACAGCCCCCATTGATGGTGTTTATCCCCATATCTACTCAAGGTACAGTGATATCTTGACTTACGAATCTTCCAAATTCCGAGTTTTTTGAGATCTCTCTGACAATTGTTTGTTTTGAGTTGAGAGCTAAAATTCGGGTTCTGATCTTTTGTGCTTGCAGTTATTTTGCAAATGTTCATTTATCCATGTGTCCAAAGAAAGTGAGTGTGAAGGACAGTGCTGAGAAGAAGCAGATGATGTGCATTGAATTAAATAAATAAATTAGAAAAACATGACCAAGGTGTGCGTGTAGTCGACTTGGCGAATCAAAATATTTTCTAAACAGCAACATCTACTATGAAAATATGGAGAAGCTGCTGATGGTGTGGTTGACAGAGAAGCAGCTTGCAGGAGATCCCGTAGAGGGGGCGTCAATATGTGAGAAGTCTTGAGCTGTTTACGCCGAATTGCTGCAGCAGACCTTCGGAGAACGAGGCGTCGGGCGAGATGTTTAAAGCCAGTCGGTGCTGGTTCGAGAATTTCAAAAAGAGGACCAGCAAATGCTGTACATTATATTTAATAATAACAGTTTATTGCAGTACATTCTGTTGTGTTGTGTTTTTATACAATATTTATAAACACATTTTCCTTATTTTAAAACATTTCAATTCATTTCAATAAGGAAAATTGATTTGACATATGAGTAACTTGAGTTATGAGCTCCATCACAGAACAAATTAAACTCGTAAGTCAAGGTACCACTGTATTAGATAATGGACAGTACTCCGCATAGCAGTGGTCTTATAAAGTTTATTAGCTCATGGTAATTTCAGATCTCTTGTAGTTCATATAACCACAATGTGCACTATGAGTCAAATGTTTTGGCACACACTGACATTTTCTACGTTTGCATGTTACTCACTTAATATTTATTCAAAATACACTCAGCATTCTTTGCTAACAAATAAATCTACATATGTTTAGAATTTAACTAGCCAGAAAATATAATATTTTGTATGCATTACTGACCTACAAAAAGCCACCTAATATAATAATAATGTGGCTCACCAGACCAGCGTTAGACATTTAATGAGCTATTAAGTGATGAAACAGTTAAGCTAGTGGATTTAAAGTTAAAGGACAGTCTAGAATTTGACTCTGCATCACCACACAATCAGTTACTAGGATGTCAGACATGCACTGTTACAGATTGTTTTATCTTATAAAGGAAACTCGACATATTTTCATTCATAGCTGTTCATTCAACAACTTTCCAGTGTTTGACAAGATTGCAAATCTGCAGTTTATGAAGTAAATGGACAAGTGGTAAAAATCCATAGTGTGCAAAAACCTGTGACTGGTAGTGTAGGCAACAAAACTTTACATCTTTATAAAAAGTCATTGTCAGTATCGCAGGAAAACTATAACAGCTGAGTGCCAAATCAATTCATCCAATCTCTTAAAATGTGTATTTAACAAACATTTTGAGTACATGTTTCAGGGGTTTGACAGTAATTCTCACGCCTGCCGCTCTGTCGCCCCCATTAGTGGAGGGGCGGGTGTTAAGCCTTTTAGCCTGGCTCATGCCGTCTATCCACCCCTGTGTTTACCGAGGCTCACACTCTCTCAGTCTGCCTTACATCGTGCAGTGTTTGCTCAGGGGAAATGGTTTGTGTTGTCGCTGCGGACCGCGGCACAGATGTGTTTGCAGAGTGAAATGAAACCAAATGGGTCCAGTGTAACCAAATGTGTTTGGATCATCTCAACAACTCTGCTTTTTAATGTACATAAGACAAGCGGAGGAAAAGGGCACTTACTGCACCTCTGCTCACAGCCGCTCATAGCAACACCAAAAAGGGCATAAATCATTCATAGGGTAATTCCCTGAGACGCCTGCTAGTGATTCATGTCGATTGGTGTCTCTTTGCCACACACTGTAACAATTATAGTTACACTGCATTCATTTTATATGTGCGTGGCTTCGAATAAATGCATTTCTAAAACACTGAATGCTTCTCATATGTTTTATAAGGAATTAATACTATTTCACATTTTACATTTGGAAATGCAAGCTAGCCTTTATGCTAACATTCAGTGAAAAAATGACCAATAGAAATGGTCAGTTTCGATGGAATAAGCATTTCATTACATGAATGTGATGGTTCACTGAAATGTATAATTTTCCCCATTTACTCATTATCTAGAACAGTAGTCCCCAACCTGGGGTCCACAACCCCCTTAGGGGGGCACTAGAGGTCACAGGGGGTGCGCACAATTTTGTCTACACTGAGGTTACCAAAATTATATTTGTACACATTACATTAATAAAATCCCTGTGTCTGAGAAACGTAAAAGTATCGCTTGTTCATCAGTATCAAAGAAGAAAAGAAGAATATCATGAGAGCTTTTACTGAAGGACAGTACAGTTTTTGGCCAGAATTCGGAGTTGGGTTTGGGGGGCCTGGCTTCTCTTGGACACAGCCAAGAAGGGCTTCAAGGAAATAAGGTTGGGAACCACTGTTTATTGCCCCAAGTTTGGTTCGAGGCCAATGTAGTTGAAAATGTATATATTATAAAGCTTATATAGATGCAAAGTTTAGTAGTGATGTCAAATATTTAGGAGCATAATTTATCACTTCTTGTACTTTTTCTCTGCAATGCTTGCCATTTTGTCATGAATGGTGAATGTATTTGTAGACTATGCTCGCAGCTCTTGATAATTCTTCTGAAGCTCCTGTGTTGAAAAACAACAACAGAAAAAAGTGAACGTGAAGGTGCTTGGTTAAGCTCACGTTCCGAGCTCAGATCAGATTTACACACTGAGGCTTTGTTTCGCAGTTGCTCTCAGCGAGCCGATCAAAGTCGGCGGTGGTGCTGCTGACTCCAGAGAGCATCACAGCGCTGGAACAGTAATTGACGCTGAGCAGAGACTGAATCCAGGCATCGCCACTGGTTGACACTCATTACGCCCTGCCCTGTGGCTCTCTTTACGGCTTTACCATGGATGAAACGGCACTGATGAAAAGTCCTTGATGTGTGTTTACAAACTGGTGAAACTGGTTCTAACGCACTTCTGCGGCTTTGGGTTACATTCGTCAAAGAAGGAGAGCAAGTGAACATTGGTGTTCATGGTCCTGAAGTTTAGATCCAAAGGATCTTTCTTAGGAACAAAACTGATGTCATGTTGAGGAGATCCCTGTCATAATAATCAGATAAAGTAGTAATCTGACGTCGTCTGTTTTCACTGTTATTCTTTATTTGTTGTTGTTAAGTCACTAAAGGAATTATATTCATATATATGTAACCACTCTGGATTGCTGCTACCTGGAGCCCACCTGGCTCATATATATATATATATATATATACATATATACTACAATCTTGTGATGACACAACTGTCACATCTCTAAAATAAGCTTTGTTTTGTGTTAGTATGAAAAACCTTTTTGAACTTTAAAAATATCCATGTTCCTCGAACAGTGTGTCCAAGTAAAGAGCTATTTAGGTTATTTTTAATAGAACCTGCGAGTTATGGAAACATATAGATAACCTGTAAACCCATTTGTAGGGCTTCCTTAAAAACCTTTCAGTGGATGGTTCCCTAGAGAAGTGTGTTCGTAAATGAGATGTGTGAGTGTTTTAAATGAAACTGCACCCAATGAAAGATTGTAGGAAGAACCGTTAAATTATTCAAGAACCTTTCTTTAAACCTTTTAAAGGTTCTTCAGCCTCCACAAATCTCATTTATAATGAGATTCTTAAGGATATTATACTATTGTGGCTTCATGACACCTTTTATAAGTATGAGCAGCACTGAATAAACATTGGTAATAAAGAAGAGAAGCGTATAATCATGTGATAGTTTGGTTTAAAGACTGGGATTCATCTCCCATGGCTTTACAGTGTAGGCATTGTCTAGAACATATTCAGAATGAAGCTTTCATTAACAGACCTGTGCACAGATCAGTACAATGCACAGCCATGCAGCGCACAATGCTGGAGTTCATGGAAGGACAAAGCGGCTTCCGTGAAAGAATAGCAGTGGTGTTATATATCATTATTGATGATTTGCCACGTAGGACAAACAGCGCATTATGTGTCATATGCTCACTGCCGGCAGCCTCTGCCATCGTTTTGTACACAAAACAGGGTCACACGCTGTTTGAAGGCGTCCCAGCCAGTCAGGCTGCAACTGGCCCCTTTTGCCACAGCATCACACAGCGATGCTGGCGAATAAAGAGGCTCTTCACCTTCCACAATGTCGTTTGATCTCTGCCATCCTGTCGGGCACACACAGGTCTGCATAAGACTGTCCTCAGAGAGGTGGGCCAACCCATCTGTCGCCAGAGAGAAAGAGAGAGGGAGAGGAAAGGAGAGAGGGACAGGCAAGGTCTAGAAATATGATCCCCCAAAGATTTGTATTTTTTAAGGTACTTTGTAAGGCCTTTCATAATCTTCCCCTCACACCGTGAACAGACATCAAACTGCCCTTTATTAAAAGAAATGACCCCACAAGCCATGCCCCCGTGCCCACGTGATATCCACAGATGAACTGTGGTCATCGAAAAGCCAAGGATACTAATAGGTGCGGCGTTGAGACTAATGCTGCCGAGGTAAATTTAGGCCCAGACATTTATAACCAGTCCTGGCTCCTGAAATGGCCATTAAAAAAGAAACCTAGAAATAGGTTCCTTGAATAATGATGCTTCTTTCGGTCCGGTTGCTTAGTTTTTACAGAGAAATTGGATCTCTGCGCTAACATATGGTCTCTGTGTCAAATCTGATAAATAATGTATTTATTACAATGTACCTTAACTCCTTAATGGTGAAAATTAATGAGCCTGACCCCTAAAGGCAACAGGATTGCAGTCGTAACCCTTCAGGACACAGACGCGATTTCCAGCTCTCAGGGGAAACGGGGTAAAGTGGCGTCAAATTGAACCCCCCTCAGGTAGTTCAATTAAATAAAACGCCTCTCAAAATAGAGTCTCCAAAAACAAGACATGTAAACATTTCTTTTACTAAAGGCTTGATTAGCCCAAACCTGCGCTGGCAAAAAATTATCTTGAATACAATACAGGAGCAAGAACGAAACACAAGTGCTGTATGTTGATTGTGGAGCTTTAGGTTTGAAAACTGTAGGACAATGAGAGCACTGTGGCAATGAGGTGTTTCTCTGTGAGGGTGATGTTTCTACAGTGATATATGATTTCTACAATTATATTTCTGCATTAACAATCAGTGACTGAAAGTTTGTACCAGAGCAGTCAGAAGCCGATTCAGCTGATTTATACCCTGGCTGCCCAACGTGTGGACACACCAGCAAGTTGCTTCATTTTAGTATTTCAGGGTTATAATGGTATAAAAACTCAGTTTGAATCTTTGTTTGTAGTTTGTGTTGTCTTGTGGGCTGTTGACCCACTTTGTTTCCGTCAGGTGACAAGTTTGAGTACTGGCATTTTTATATTTAGACATTGAATGTTTTGATTATATCACATCACATATCTTGAATTTAAAAGCATATTTACTACTTATTTGTTATATTTAATGTATTATTAAAACATTTGAGACATATTGGGAAATATATTAAGCATAAAAAGGCATGTGGAATATGCTGCCAGTCAGGATTTAGGAAGACCCTCTTTGTCTAGAGGCCAGCTAACAATTTTTCTCTTCTTGATTCTTGCCCCACATTTCCCTTACAAACCACTTCTACTTTAAAAAATATCACCCAGTTAAGATCCAATTCAGAGACTGAAGGCCATTCCAACAACTTCATCGCTCATTTATTGAGAATATATTACATTTACATCGTTTTACAGAAGCTTTTATTCAGAGTGACTTTTGCTTATCACAGATGTAGTTAATGTAGTGTCATGAGTCTTGCCCAGGGTCTCTTATTGGTATAGTGTGGTGTGTCATCCAGGATAGGAATCAGACTCTACTCTCCTGCTTGGAGAGCTTTGATGTTGTCCACTACTCTAACCAGCCACACACATTACATGAAGTGAGCTTACAGTTCTGGTTACCTTCTGATGACCCTTCCATGTAGGTGATGTTTGTGCAACAGCCCTGCCCAGTGGGCCACTATCCCTATGCCAGCCAGATCCTTCTGTATGTCCTTGGCAGTAATGTGGGGGGGTTGCTTTGCACAGCTGACCTTTTTTTCACAGAATGTTCTTGGTTTTCCAGATATTCAACAGTTCTTGTTAATTTCCATTTATTAATGCCATATTGGATGATTAGCAGGAGGTGTTTGTATATCATCTGTAGACAATTTTGTCCTTCATAGGAGTCAAATATCTGTGTGTTAGACACTCAGTCGCTTATTCAGTGGTTATGGATCAACTGAAAAAAAGGTCCAATTTTGCTATATTGTTATATATAATCATCAGGTTTTACTCCATTATATTAACTTCTTTTCAACAAACCATCATTTGACCAACTTTAGCCCAAACTTTAGCAAAAAAACGGCATTTATTTTTTCTTGTAGCTTGATTTCCTTCTAGTAACTGTTACTATTCCTTATAATCATGCGGCTAACAATTGCATTTCTTACTAAGAAGTCTTGCTATGTTGGATTGCATGAAGTCATTAAGTCATTTTAGTGGTTCCTATATATGCAAGCCACCGTTGTCAAAGAAAAAGAGATCATTTTAAGAACTTGGACCCAGTTAGTCGAGTTAAAATGTGCTGCACTAGCAGTCTAACCCAGTGATTGTGCTTTGAGGAAACATGCTAGCTAATGTAAGGCCTTGTAAGCATAAGCTCTTCTAAAATGTATGTTTGCTGATATGCTGCTTCAGACAGAGTGCACGTGATACGGTGTTAGGAGGGACATTTATTTCATTCTTTTTTTTGCCTTAAAAACAGATGGTTCCTTGTGTGTGGAGCGGAAGTGTCTGTTAACTCGGTTGGCTCATGATTGGTGGCTGTCGTCCAACGACAACACGGCGATCGGGGAGGGGTGTGAGCAACCGTGCGGCTTGCTATCTTCAGATGTGCTGTGAAGAGAGCAGAAGGAAGTCAGGTGATTCTGCTGCAGTGCTCTGCTGCTCTTCTGGTCCACGGGCCTTACGCTGGGCTCGGGTTCGAGGTACAGATGTATGCAAGCCTACAAACAGACTGAGGACATGAGCACTGGTCCCCACTCCATCCACTGAAAGTCAGCCAACGAGCTCATGATGAAGCCTGCTGGGAGGTTAATGGGTTATTTGTTTAGCTTCTGTTCAGCCTCACTGCTGTATGGAGATGGACAGCCAGCAGTGGAGGAGAAGGCTTGGCCGCTGCTTCAGCACCAAAATGCTGCAGGCAAACAGTTTAGTGCCCTAGTACTTTTTGGGCTTACATTTCAAGGGCAAACTGACTACAGATTACAACCAATACTTTTGTGCATAATATAGTAATGAACTGATGAGTTGATGATTAGTTGAGGCCGAGCAATAACATTGAAAACAGCTTTGCACAACATTTTGAAACAACTTACTGGAAAATAAGAATTGCTTTTAAACATACAAATACAGAGCTTGCACATACTTATGAATCCACTAGTTGGCGCTCTGGCTGTGTGCATAAAATACAGGGGAGAAGGAAGTGGCAGTGTAGACCTAAGAGGAAATACAGTTTCCTAAATCAGATGGGGAGGTTTTGACAGTTGCTTGATTTAACAGGAAAGCATCATTTTTGCAATATACCCAATTTGCATACATCTAGAATATTGTTTCTTTATATTTGTTTACATTCAGATGGAGGGATATCATTAGGGCACCACCCTTACCCCGTCACCCCACCACCCAAACACCCCTTTTGAGTAAAATGTTGTCTATCATCTCCCCTACTTGGTCGACAAAGGAGGTTCAGAAATGGCACTGCCCTAAACATTGTGTGGTGTTTTCATTGTTTTTCAAAATAGAAATGATTCAATTCCTGATCATTTCAACTGCTGATTTTTCAGCCAAAAAACAAATAGCACAAATATCATGAATATGATCTAACGACAATAGTAGTAAATATTACCCATATGTGCTGTCTTGATTGCTTGTAGTTTTGATAATGTATTTTTCACTTAAATTGGTTACGACCTGCAAACATTGTCTAAATAATAAAATCTAAACACCACACAAGGGTAACCTATTGTCTTGCTATTGTCTTGGCCTGTTTTTGTCTTCTGCTCAGCTTTAACCTGGGCTTGTTTCTATGAGCTGATAGCTGTAGCTGCTAGCCGAATAGCTGCTTAATTAATCCTGCGGTGTGTCTGAAATCACGCACTTGCACACTTTTAGGGTGTAGTGCATTCACACTAACAACTAAGCTAAAATTCAGTGCACTGAAAGCACCTGGATGGTGCACTGAAAATGGTCAGAAAACACAATGCAGAACGATGGACACTATGCGTCCTAAACAGACGCCATTTTGCCCATGAAGTGGAGGGGGAGGGACTGGTGGCCAACAGTGATATGCAAGCCCAAGCAGAGACAAATGGTTCATATAAATGTAATTAATGTTAAGAAAATTATTTTACTGATGTACAATGCAAAGTTTATACCGGCAGATATTTTGGATGGAGAAGCAAATGTTAGTACATTAGTGTGCACTACAGAAGGAAGTGCTCAGTGCGTACTACGCACTACATTTCAGTGCACTCATGTAAGTGCGGGATTTCAGACACACGTCTGGTTTATTTTCAGCATGAGCTGTTAGCTTTTGCCTTTAGCACGGGATAATTCTGTGCTAATAATATAATAATAATAATAATAATAATAATAATAATAATAATAATAATAATAATAATAATAATAAAATAATAAAATAATAATATGACTAATATGGCTAAATCATAAAAGGTAACAAAGCTGCTGTTACTTAGATGTTTGCTCCTTTTTAATTGCTGGAGAGCTTGGTTGCCCTGTACATTATTTATTAAAATCTTCATAAGTCAAAAATTTCACACTTCATAATATGAAACAGCCTTAAAATCATTGTACAAAGCGTGACATGTTTTATGAGCTCACTTCACACTGGAACATCCTTGCAGCTGAACTCTCAGGAGGCTCAGTGGGAGGGTATTATCTTCATCACAAAGGAAAGGCTTTTTCACTTTGCTCCCTGGCCAACCCCAGCACTTCCAGCGTTCACTGTGTTTCCTATATAATGAAAACTCCATGCCTGACTCGTTCACTTAGCTATCTTTTATTTCATGAGTAAAAAGCCTATACCGCAAATGAGCTACGGATCTATTTTCTTACCCCACATGCAGTGTTCAGTGATATTTCTCATTACTGAACCCATTAACTGACCCACTTTAACATTACCTATAGCAGAGAATTTCTGGGAATTTCGGGATTTACGTAGCGGTCATTTTAATAGCATTTTAATATCACCTTTTATTAGCCATTCCCTGCCAAATGTCTTCTTTTGGCTCATAAAGCACACTCATAAAATAAACCGTACAGATGTTATTTAATTACATTTCAAATCTAGTCATTCAATATGGATTTTAAAATAAAATACAGTTGCGTTTAATGCACTTTAATATTTTCAGTTTGTAACATTTCATTTTGTTCTGTTTTTACAGAAAAACTGTAGCAAATCAATTTTTACAATTAATTTAATCACAATTGAGTCTTTCTAGGTTAACTCCAACCATACATGCAGCCACGGAATACAGTGTGTGTGTATGTGTGTGTGTGTGCGTGTGTTACAGCATACTATTTTAACTTTAAATGTTATAACTCACATGTCTCAAGAAATAAGTCAAGAAATCCACATTCTGTCTCTGTAAATCTCCTTACATCTCCACATACATCCAAAAATGATAAATACCATACACGCGGTTCTACATCACTCTCCCAAGACAATCTAGAATCTGTCAAGTTGAAATCTGAGCACAAACTCCTTGCTCCATATGGTTTTATTTGTGTGCATCTGGCTCAGCAAGAGGCATACAGTTACAAACCTATATTTCCAGCTTTATTCTCACCTCGCTACGAGAGCCAAACGTGAAAATTGAAGGCAGAAGGATCGTGTGACGGGATTAATTAGACAAGGCCAAGTGAAGTCACACTCTTCATGGCAACACACTTGAACCTTCAATTACGCACTGCACAAAGCAATTAAAAGCCTCCTTCTCCTGCACTGTCCTATGGAGTCTACCTGTTACTGGAGCTCTCGCTCTCTGTAGGGTCCCCCCAGGGACACCAGACGGACCACAGGTCCAATCCGCAGGTCGGTAATTACAATTGATCAATTGTTGTTGGGAGGTGAAATGACTTGGTTGTTTTAGCCTGGGCTCAATTTGAGGGCTCCGTTTTTAAAGTATTATTTATATGTCAGTGGTTAAGAAAGAAAAGGGAGGGAGGGAGAGAGA
>JBBPDB010000001.1:12332751-12352629 GCA_037974465.1 Brachypetersius altus
TGTGTGTGTGTGTGTGTGTGTGTGTGAGAGAGAGAGAGAGAGAGAGAGAGAGAGAGAGAGAGAGAGAGAGAGAGAGAATCACGACAAAAGGGAGAACAATGTTCTGTTTTGTTTTTTATTTTTTGTTGTCCATTATATGAGATTGATAATTATCTTTTTAGTGTTTTGGTTAATATCATATGCTAATCATTATTAGACTATTATATCAGGGTTCAGTGAAGTAATTACCCTGTATTACTCTGACTTCTGACCTGTGGGTTAAACGGGTCAGCGATGAGGACCAGTGGTCTTTAAAGTGAGTTCATTCATAAGAAAAACGAGACTCTGCATTAAAAACCGAGCAGCAGTTACGGTTTAACAGAACGTGATAATATACAATATATATAGTATATAATATACAGTATAATATATATTATTCTGTATATTATATACTATACATTATTCATATAGTATATAACTGCAGACATTCAAGACTACATGCAGCTTTCTTATAGAACCCTTTAGCATTCCAGAGAATTTTAGGAATAACAATATTTTTGTTTTTTCATGCATTGGATTTTCT
Organism: Brachypetersius altus; assembly: GCA_037974465.1. Taxonomy (NCBI): domain Eukaryota; kingdom Metazoa; phylum Chordata; class Actinopteri; order Characiformes; family Alestidae; genus Brachypetersius; species Brachypetersius altus. The sequence goes on from JBBPDB010000001.1 coordinate 12,333,314, forward strand.
TTTCTGCTGTTGTTTGTAATTAAGCTATTCATTTAGACCACATTATATTCATTATAACAATTTATTCCAGCATATTAATTTTCATCTTGTGTAAAGCTATTGAAATGTACCTGAAAACTTCTATACCAGCTTGTAAAGGTGTTCTAATAAGATGCAATGGCTCCATCTACTGGAAAAAATATAAAACCTGCATTTTTAATTAGTACCCTTTTAGTAACCTGAACAAACGAAGTATTGTGATAGTTACTAATTGAATGGGTTCGTACCACAATAAGCAATTTGTTTAGATTATTAAATACTGAAGTAAATACTTTGAATGATACAATGGAAAGCAGCATATTAGAACAGATGAAAAAAGCAACATTTTACATCAATTCAACCGTCTGGCAAGTTGCACATCTTACATCAGGGATGACCAACCTTTTTGAAACTGGTACTGTGCCAGTTCACGGGTACCGTGCCATACTAAGGGCTCCCAGTTTGATACACCAGAACAGAGTTTATCTGTTGCTTTTATTTAGATATTGCCATTTTCTAATCTAAATAAATGCAGGATCAAATGAAACGTTAGACGCTGCTCACTGGTGAGTTTTGCTCTTTTTAGAACAGGTCTGCGGGCTACTCATGTGGGGGCGCCCATGGGGCTTACACTGTACAGAGAGGAGTCAATCAGTCAATCGATCAATAAGAAAGAAGGAAAAAGGTCAAATTTAAAGGAAATATTGAAAGGAAAGTGAGTGTAACCTTAGTTATAAAATGATAGTATGGTGAAACGGGCAGTAATGGATACTCCTGCTCCCTCTATGAACTAAAACAGCTCCAAAGGCCAAAGGAAAAATCAAAGCAGCAAAATCATCAATCAAGCAATTTGTGAACATTCATTCTGAGCATTTATGAGGTCAGGCACTGAGAAGGCCTGTCAAGTCTGTGTGGGCCTGTCAAGTTCTTCCACACTGAACTCATCCAGCCATGTCTTTATGGAGCTTGCTTGGTGCAATTTCCTGCAGAGAGAACAGTGCGATTCCTAGGTTCTTCAGTTTGCAAAGTGCTGTTTAAATAAACTGATAAAACTACAATGACCACCAAGTTATGTATTTATTATCAATTCATGTAATAAACGAGGGAGCTTTAACATTCACACGCCTGCAGTCACCACTTCTCTCAGCAGATTCTCCAGAACAGCATTTAATCAGAAAGGTTTCAAAACTAGTGGAATTCTCTTTCATGCTCTTTCACTTCTGCACATTTCAGCCACTAAATCGACTGTAACTGTCACAACCGGTAGATTTATATCTACTTAGTGGTTGCCTTAATTACTGAACAGGAGGAATCTGGCCACGCCTTAACTCCATAGCCTGAAATTCCAAAGAGATTTTCACATCAGCACCCGCTGAACTGGTTCACAATGATTTCCAGCTGGATACGTTAGTCCCCACAGCTCCAAAGAAAACTCATTTTCAGTTGTATTAAATCAATACAATGTAAACATGAAACCATCCAGCAGAGCTCTGGAGTGCTTTATGTCTACAAGGGCTTAATGAGCTTGTTAGAAAAGGCAACATATATATATATATATAGACTCTCACAGACTCTCAGTACAGTACAGACTCTCTTTCTGCTGGTCTGTTCCAGTAACAACGTTCTCTTACTATTTTACTCTCTGTACTGCAATCACACTACAGACATGTGACTGACTTGAAGTTACATTGTGTTGTTTAAGTGTTCCCTTTATTTTTTTGAGCAGTATATTTACAGTATCTTTATCATTTGAGTTCATTTATTATCCAGAAAAGGTCCTATTTTATATTCATCACTACTAACCTGTAAAAAGCCACCTAATCTAATTATAATTATAATAACAATGTGGATCACCTGACAAGTGTTAGATGTTTAATAAGCTATTAGGTGATGAAAGTTAACAAGTGCATTTAAAGTTAAAGTCTAGAATTTCACTCTGTTTCACCATACAACCAGTTATCAGAAATATTATAAAGGAAACTTGTTTCATTTGACATATTTTCATTTATAGCTGTTCGCTTGCAGAATTAAAATCTGCAGTTTCTGAAATAAATGGATACGTGGTTAAATCTGCGGTGTGTAAAATCTTTTGACTGGTAGTGTATCAGCAGGGATAAATGGTCAGAGAAGAGTGGAAGGACAGAAATTGCTGACTGAGAGATCATTCTGATATGACGGCAGTTAGAATAAAGGTACATTGTACTGGTTTAACCTCATTGCCCTGATTTATTCTATAATGCTTGGTCGTGTTGCTGGGAGCTCACAGCTGCTTCCTCTCTGAGGAAAGGTTTGTGGGGACGGCGTGTTCTCTCCTGCACAAACAGAGAGAGGACTCACAGAGACTATTAAGTTTATACAATTAACCTTTTAATGTCCAAATCTGGAATGGTCAAGAGACTAGAGATAAAAAGAAAACAAACTCTGAGTGACTCTGAGTAAAAATACAAATCTGAATATGCACTGATGTTTATCCAGTGTATAAAACATTTCAGTACTTCTGTGTCACTTTTTCAAGTCAAGTCAAATACAGTCAAGTGAAGTAGGTGTTTTTGTTATTTCAGCCATTGTTTCAATACATTCCTCCAGGACCTCAATCTTCCTCCAGGACCCCAATCTTCCTCCAGGATCACAGCATTCCTCTGGGACCTCAGTCTTCCGCCAGGACCTCAATCTTCTTCCATGACCACAGCATTCCTCCAGGACCTCAATGCTCCTTCACAACCACAACGCTCCTTCAGGACCTCAATCTTCCTTCAGGACCTCAATCTTCCTCCAGGATTTCAGCATTCCTCCGGGACCCCAATCTTCCTCCAGGACCCCAATCTTCCTCCAGGATCACAGCATTCCTCCAGGACCTCAATGCTCTTTCACAACCACAACGCTCCTTCAGGACCTCAATCTTCCTTCAGGACCTCAATCTTCCTCCAGGATCCCAACATTCTTCCAGGATCTCAATGTTTCTTCACAACTACAACGCTCCTTCAGGACCTTAATGTTCCTCCAGGACCACAATGTTCCTCTAGGACCTCAATATTCCTCCAGAACTACCACGTTCCTACATTTCCTCCAGGTCTATGGGCAACATGTTAATGTATGTAAATAAAACACAGGCATAAAACATGCAAGCATAACTTGTTGAGATTCTTAACTTTTTTGTTCTCTTTCATGGTTCTCTTTCAAATGAGATTTCAAGTTAAAAATGTTGGAATGCAACGGAGAGAAAACATTTCGGAGTGAATCGTTTGTTGAGTTTCCTCCCACACTCTCAGCACATAAACCTGATTTAACCAACAGGTTATTCCAGGTGCAGCTTTTGGGCTGAAACACTGATAATGAATATGAATGAATGCAGGCAGGCCTGTTTGATGCTTACTCAGCAGATGTAGTAGTAGACCTGCATACTTCTCTCTGAACAAAGACACACTTTTTAGCTTTATTACAGCTGCTGAAGCTCTGCCTCAAGTGTTTTCCATGCCCAGGGAATCCCCGTGGACGGTGAAATTTAATTAAGACTCGCCTTAATCTGTGCCTTGAAATCTGGCTCTTGGTGTTAAGCAGATTCCCCAATGGATTACATTTTTTTCTCGGCAGGTGGCTACAGGAAAATAAATGTTAATGCTTCCATGTGATCTTCAGTACGCTTCTCTTAATTTTAGTTTTATATCACGCTTTTTACAAATAAGATTGCCACAGAGCTGCTTCATAGTATGAGGGTTCGAGGGCCATGGAGGAAAACCTCACTAAAATCGGAGGAAGGAACCTCGGGATGAATCGAGACTCCTCTGGTCGACCCAGAGGGCAAAATAGATGCTGTGTGATTGAATTGATAGACATCCAGGATTAGTATTAGCACTAATACACTAATACTAATATGAAGTTTCAGGATATATGGTTTACTCCAAGACAGCGTTTGAAGTCATCATGGTTGTGTTAAATATTTACATTCAGCCTGTTGCCATTTAGCCACCCATCCGTGTTGATAAAAAGTCACAATACATGGCAGCCAATCAGCAAAGGGGTCATTTACATATGGAACAGGAACAAAAACACAGTGTTTGTGAAATTCTTTAGTGGGTATTTTGTCAAGCCTATGTGAATGCTTGATGTTAAACTGGAGAAAGTATTCCTTGATTAAGATCTGCTTTATTCTACTTTATTGGACAAAGTGGCCAGAATGACTAGTCTGTAAAGGCCCAGAGGATCAGGCCAGGTTTCCAGTTCCAGCAGTGATTACTGGCAGGCTGGGTCTCAGCATGATGTTTCTGTTATGGTTTTGTAAAGTTGGATGTGGAAGAGATGTTCTATTGAGACCTGTACATCATGATAACTTCTACCCAGTCGAGCGAGATTCCTGCTCATGAGTGTTACATCCTCCACTGTGTGAACAGAGCGAGACACCTCAGACTTCCTCATGAGGAAGCACCTGGAAAACAAAATGCTTGCTGAAGCAAATTAAACAAAAGAAAGAGTGTTCAAGTCACCTGATCCCTAAAGGGCTGGATGTCCAGTCATATAGTGGATTACTGGAAACTTTACTGCCACTAAGAGTGAAAAAAGCCATTTATTGTTAAATACTGGACTCCTATCTGGTCTATAGCACAGATACACATTTAAGTTTGAGGTGAAGGCCTGGGGTGTCCATGCAGTTATAACTTGCACCTTAAATGATCATGGATGCATGTTTTCAGTATATTTATACTTCTTTTACATTTACATCATTTTGCAGGCACTTATAATAATAACTAATCATTTGAAAGATGAATCATTTGAAAGAAATGATACACTGTATATATCCTCAGGACAGGCTCTGGGTACCTGTGACCCTAGTAAAGATTTTACAGTCACAGAAAATGAATGAATGATATATATATATAAATACAAATGACTGTGGTGTTGTTTGATATTTGAAGGTGTGATTTTTTCTCTTATTATTAGAATCATTACAAACTTTATTAAACTATTATTTGCAGGACAAAACAAATAAAAATAAACTGAAAGGTCAAAGTAACTGAACACTTCCAATTGTGTTGAAATATGTCCATGCAGAACAAGAAAGCATGACTAGCAGCAGCTATTTTTAGTGTGAAGAAAGATAAAACATTTTTTGTGGTCGTTCTTCTTTACGCCTTTATCTCTTCACTGGAACCTAAAGTGTGGGTCTTATCAACAGCACCATAAAAGGCAAAAGATGCTTCGTAAACAAGTCGAGTTCAAACAAAAAAGAATAGGCTGACATGCCTGGACTCTTCGTTTGGGTCCCTCTACACTCCTCAAAGTACTATTTCACAGTTAGATGGCATATTACGGACACCCTTATCCAGAGTGACACATTAGTTACAGGGACCTGCGACTTTGTGGTCATCGTGTTCACAGGCAAGGGTTTTACCCACTAGAGTATTCCCACCCCACCCATATTTACTGATGTTCTCATAAGATGTTTTCATGTAACTGAAATTAGAAGGTTGTAATGACACATTGGCTTCCCTAACTCTAGAACACTGTCTGCACTTTAGTCACCTCAGGGTGAGGGAGGGTGAGGGAGGGTGAGGGGGGTGGGTGGAGGGGATAAACCTCTGCAGCCTGGATGAGCAGTCATATGTTAATTTATACTGAAGAATTAACATTTTAACACATTTTGGACTTTCAATGACTCTCATTTTCAGTCTAGTCCCTGAACCTGACCAGTTTCAGAGGAATGTATTTTTTGCTGGTTACGTCCCTCAGTGGCCTTTGTATGAATCTTTCAAGCATAACAAAGCACACCTAACATAGGCCCTGAACCTGTGAAGAAACAGATGCAGATGTTGAGGCGATGATCAGTATACTGGTGGTGCTGAATGCTGAGTGGTTGGAGCTCCTTTATCTGGACATCTCAGGCACTTTGCAGCCTGTGACAGTAAAACATTCGATCCCATTTCTATCATTTTATCTACTACATATGCCATAGATAAGACAGTTTCACAGGAATAAAATAATATTTTTGCATCAGCAAAGCAAGATATAAAGAATGAGGGGTGAGACGTGTAGGCGGGATCAGGTGACTCTGAATATATATAGTGGAGGTAGTTCAAATAGAGGAGCCTTCACAGTCATGCAGCATGAGCATAACATTGTATATAACTAGATATATTTACTATGTATATATAGTACACAGTTCTGGAACTCTACGGCCCTCATTAAGTGCCACCTTGTTTAATGTAACCTTCAAAACACTTCACAGCTCCAGTATATCAGCCTTTCTTCTACACTAAAGCTAAACCTTTTCACACAGCATAAAAACAGTCATATCCTGATCTAGTCACCTGTTTAGTTATATGTCTCTGCCTCCACCCAAGTACTATCATATGCAAACATCTGTGTATGTTTGTCCATTGTTGTATGTGTTATCTTTTACCTGGAAAGCATCCTAGTGTGTGAGAAAGACTATTTACAGAATCTATTTATTCTTATGCTAGGGGTCAGGCATGAGACTGAAAAACAGGAGCAACCAGTGTGCTATGGCTCTCCAGCAAATGATATTTAGTAGTGTAAGCTCCACTCACTGGAAAGTGAAGATATTATGGAACACTGAATAAACGAGGTTGTGCTGTGAGGTTAAACACTGGCAGAACTTCAGTGTAGTCACGCTGATTTTGAATCATTTTGCATGAGGACATCCCCTGAACCCAACTACACACACACACACACACACACACAAACACACACACATACCAAAAAAATCCTATACATAAGGGTATACAGTATATTATTATAGAATATATATATTTGATGCTATATTAAGATGCTTAAGATACAAAGATTATATTTCATGCTAGTTTTGTCTCATGAAAAAAATATCTTTTCTTAATTTAATATTTACTTTTAAAAATGAACCGTTTAACAGCAGTCTCCAAAATAAGTTATTGGCCTGAAATCATATCACCCACTCTCCAGTCTGTGCATTAGGCCTATACTCGTTATTGGGGTGAGAGGGGCTTTATTAATTAAAAATTAACACCACCCATATGACAGTTTCAAAAATATCCATATTACAATAATGAAAATAAATCCAAATTCGCAATTTACACTTTTGGAATGAAAAATGAATCTGAATGTTGAGCAGCAGAGCCTCGCAGGTGGCACAGTTCTCACAACTCATGTCCCAAAGGCTGTGAGAGACGGGGATTCAGATGTAAATGTGCATCTTCTCCACACAAAAGGAAAATGATTCTATTGATAACAGGCATGCACGATGATACAGGGTCACAGAATGAGCACAAAGGACACTGCCTCTCTGCAGATCTTCTGAGGCCGGGTTATAGGAATGCAGCTCTGTGGCCTTTTCCCCAGCTCAGTCTGTATTAGGCATGAGGAACAGGTAAGAAGACACACGAGTTCAGTTCTATACAAAACCTATGAAAAGTAAAAGCCTTTTAATATGGTTAAGAGTGCATATCATCTATATAGTTTCAAAATACATCCCATTTATAGACCAAAATCTACAAAATCAGCTTGTTTTCAAATCAGATTTTGTGATGTCACAAAACCAATGCATTAGAATTAGCTCCGCCTATTCCACCATTCGCCGACACTTTTAATGGTTAAAAATTCGATTTTTGCTGATTTACAAGAAGACCTCGATTCATCAGAACATCCAGTAACTCACCTGGAGCTGTGATTGGTCACTCTGTCAGAAAAATTGTGATTGGTTAGAGGCTCATTTGCATATAGCAGCCTTCTGTGATGTCAGTACTGCAAAAAGCGATATTGTAGTAACAAAACAGACAAAATGTTGTGTCTTTTCACAAACTCTCTGTAGGTCATGGGTTAGCCCTACATATAAATGGAATCTGGTGCTGGGAACAGGGGGTGGAAGTAGCTCAGTGGGTAGGATACTTGCCTCCAGATCAAGAGGTCAGGGGTTCAAATCCTACCTTTAGCACCACCATTGAGTTCCTGAGCAAGACCCTTAACCCTAAGTTGCTCCAGGGAGAGACTGCACCCTGCAAAGCGTCTGCGTAATGCTGTAACAGCTGAACCACAATAATAATGTTTTTGTCTTAATATTTCCTGCTTCTTTAAATTCTAACATGCCATCTCAGTTCTGCCAACTGTATGTACTGTCACCCAAACGTATCTTTATCTGACAAACTGATTAAATAATTTTGAATACATATTTCTTTAATAGTTATTTCAATTGTCAACCCTCCCTCCTATCTAATGTTAAGCTGACTGCAGTGCAGAGCAAGGGGCAAAGTGTCAAACTATTCAAATATCATTTAAAAAGATGATTTACTGTAGTTTGTGTAAAACAAACTGTACTTTGATCTCAGTTGGAGCTCAATGAGTAACTAAAGTAATGAGACTAAAACAGGGGTGAAAAGTCAATGTGGTGTTACTGCCTACTTCTCGGCCAGCTCCATTTTTATTTAGGGAAGGCAGTTCATTCCTTTGATTTTGTGCCTTTTACCAGATCAGTGTTTTAAGAGCAAGGCAAGTTATGAATTGCTAAAAGCCCTTAATAAAATCCCAGTTTTATTTGCATATATGACTCATCATATACAGTAGGTACGTTATATTTAAAATAGCATTGCTTAAATATATAATTATATATATAAATATATTTTTGAATAAACAGTCTGCTGTGTTAAATTACTGTTAAACAAGCATCATATTTTATTTTATGGATTATTAAAACAACAATGGATCAACTAATTGTAGACTTGTTAGTCAAAGCCTAACTGGAATTCTAGTTGTGATTTTACAAATAAAAGTTAATATCTGAGGAAGAAAAAGGTTCTAAAAAGTAGCTATTACTCACTTTACAGAGAGAGAGACTAAACAGGTGTGAGTGTGGGAAAGGAAGCCAGTCGTTCGTCTCTCTCTCTCTCATGGCACTTTAGTGGAACAGAGTGAAGAGGCCATGTTGCGCTGGATTTATGGGGTGTAACAGGAACAAAGGAAGCCATGTGATGCACAGTGGCAGTGGAGAAACCAAATTTCCACCATCCCCCCTCCTTTTGGCCTCATTACTTTGGCATTAGAGTCAATCATGAATGTTGCGTTTGGATCTAGGGCCTTCAAAATAGCTGCTTTTTTACTTTCTAGGTCCAGAAATATGACAGATTTCAGGATTAAACTTAGACTAAACTTCTGCTTCCCCATCCAGCACATATCAGAGTCTACAGGTCACGTCACAGTAAAACCAACTAAACAGATCCTAAGTGGGTGTGAACTCTGCAGAGCTCGGGACAACATGGGTGTGACCATATCTGTCAAAAGGGAGACCAAAAAATTCAAAAGTATACACAAATACAGAGACTTATTATGAAGTATTATGAACAGATTCGTTTATTCATACCTTTTTACTTCAAATAAATGCATTTAAGGCTAAAACTCATATGTCGCGCATTTCCTTCTCTCAAGCTCCAAATTAATATTTCATATTAATTCTGTCAAACAGATCATGACAACAAAAGTGCTGTAGACAACCTACTTTTTTTTTTTTACAAAACTGGGGAAGGATACTAGGCTATGGCAGGGAAACTAGAAAGCAGCTGTTAAATGCAGAGTCAGTGGAGGAAAACATTTAAGACTTTCTGAATAAAGTGATAAGTTTAGAAGATAAAAACAGTGAATTAAAGAAGCTTGTCTGGATCTACAGTGTTCTTTTCTAACCCTGAAAGGATCTTTCACTTTCAGAAATAAATGTTGTTTTCATAACTACCACACACACACACCCACACCCACACCCACACACAGATAGACACCCACACTCACAGATAGACACACACACTCACACACACAGATAGACACACACACACACACACACACACACACACACAGATAGACACACACACTCACATTCCCTTCACACATTCATCAGAAGGTTTCAGACAGGTCTGGACTTCTCAAGTAGGAAATATACAGTATATATTTATAGATCAAGTAATGAAATCAAGTAATCACTACTTTTACAGCCACAGACAACGGCTTCAGTGTCCTCCACAGTCGTCTCCCCATTAGAAGACCATCTGTTTCCTATGCAGTCCATGAAACTGATAAAACTCAGTCAACCCATGTAAAACAAAGAGGGTCACATCAAACCTCATTTTTAAAACACTTCCATTTACTTCTTTTTCTGCTGCCGTAACATTTTCCTCCTCTTGAGAATCAGATCGTGGAGTTTCTCGAGACCCTCTATCAGTCCGTCTCCTATTATGGCACAGGTTGGCTGCAGGTGCCATGGCGTTGTGGCTCCCAGTTCCTTGAGCGCCAGCATCTTCTCGATTTCCGCCACAGTCAGGGAGTGTCTGAGGTCCTGCTTGTTTGCTATGATAAGCACAGGCACGCCTTGAGTGTCTAAGGAGCGAATCATTTTGTGCAGCTCTGTTTTGGCCTCCTCCATCCGCTCTGCGTCCACAGAGTCCACCACGAACATGATGCCGTCCGTGCAGCGCGTGTACGACTTCCAGAGCGGACGCTGCCTCTCCTGACCGGCCACGTCCCAGAAGTGAAATGTCACTGTGGAACTTCCGAGTGCCACTTTCACCTTCTCCGCGTTGAAGCCTTTGGTGGGGACCGTGTTCACAAACTCGCCGAGCTGAAGTCTGTAGAGCACGGTGGTCTTCCCAGCTGAGTCCAGACCCAGGATAGCTACGTGAAGTGACTTAAAGAAGGGAAGACCTGAAAACATGCCGGCCTGCTCCGATATTCCGTTCCCCATGTTCTTCTGGTGTGGTCTCAGATCAACAAACAAAGATCCATAACTTCATGCTCAGACTCCTAGAGGTTCTTGAGAAAGAATGAAAAAGGATCACTTTGGTGGACAACAGGTACGGAAAGTATGTAAACAATGAGAAATGCTGTTGTGCATACGAAAATGGCTGAAATACCTTTTCATACTTTTCAGTACTACTTTTGAACCCTCCTTTTATGTTTGGGTTCCATTTGATTCAATTCAACATACCATATCCAGGCATATAATCAAGTTTAAAACAAACCCAACTGCAGATGAGGGGAACAGACAGTAGGGACTATACTGTACTAGTTGTGCTATAGAGACCAAACCTGCAGCGTTTGAACATAATCAGACCTGTTGGAGTGTGAGAACCAGGGACTGGTCACATGACACGGAGAGGAAAACACATTTTATACCAGAACTTAGATATTTCCTGCCATGGTGGTTTAATATATTTTATTTAAAACACCTATTCATCAGCAATCAATCATAAAGCACTTGATACATACACCTGGGGGACCATTTTTTAATTCGCTGCTCCAATTGACATCCAACATATAGGATGTTTATAAATCTGAACAAAACATTGTTTATAAATCAAAACAAGGGCTTAAAAATAGACGTAAGAAAGAAGGCCCATTGCATCATCTCAATGAGCAAGGCACATTAAAAGCCTTGCATGAGTCTGTCCCAAACACACCCACACAGCATTATATCTAGGACCCTCAAGGTATATTTCACAATCCTCATGTACAAAATGTCCCATATGTTCTCTGGGAAGGAACACAGGGCTTGTGTATGAGAGAAACAACACTGAGATCAGTTTCTGATTTAATGTCAGGAATGAAACTACGTTGCAATGTTTATTTAAGCCTAAAATTAAAAAAAAAAATTTGAATCTTTATTTGATCAATGTAAAAATGAATGGAATAAACGAAGCCGCAGATGCAGAGATACCTAAAGGGAACAAATGTTCACCATGAAGGTAATCTGAATGGCTAAAAGGCTGTAAACTTGGACATTTGAACAGAACATGAGGGTTAAAGGCTATTTAGTTGGTTTGTTAGTTTAAAAAAAACATTGATCAAATATGATCAGTTTAATGAACCGTTTACTGCATCAGCACCTGTTGATCCTGATTCAGTGAAGTACAGGGACATGTCAGCTCAGCGTGGGGAACAACACGTAGACAGATTTATTCCGACACAACACATCAATATTTTATATCTTCGCGCAGAATATCCATCTTAAATAACCAGTAAAACCTTAAATGACATAAATTTAGTACATAACTGCACAGCTAAGAAGCACAAAATTCCCAAACTAAAACTTGTGTAAAACAATTTATCTGCCACTTTTAATGTAATAAGTTCCTACAGCTCTAAAAATGTAACATTTTAAAGCAGAACATACATCTTACACAACCAGTAAAACCCTAAATGACATTAATTTAGCACATAAATACACAGTCAGCTCCAAAGTGCCATTTAACCAACCAAAATGACTTTAAAACAATTTCTTTGAAACATTTTGCTGTAATAAGCTCGTACAGCACTAAAATATGTCAGTAGTTTATATTTTAAAACATAATGCACATCTTAAACAACTGTTAAAACTTTAAACGGCACTCATTTAGCATGAACCGCATAGCTAAGAAGCTCAAAAGTGCCAGTAAAACCAGTCAAAACTGGTTTAAACAATTTCTCTGTTACTTTTGAATCTAATAAGCTGCAATCGGACATTTACAAAAGCTAAAAGAGGATTAAACGCCACTGTTAGACTTACCGCTGGATCTTTAATGACGAGTTTAGTAAAGGTTTCTCCAGTTATAGACGCTGCTGCTCCTCCACCGTTCTCTCCAACACAGACCAGAGAGAGTCAGACTCGAGAGAGTCGGCTCTTTGAATCAGATCTTTGAGTTGAATCTTTTAGGTAAACAATGGGAGTCGTTCACTTCAAAGAGTCAATTTCAATACATCAACCCTCGTGTTCTGTTCGCATTTCCTAATATTATTTATGTTTAGGATCAATTTGACCAATTAAAACCCACAGAAACTGTTTGAAATTAAAATTGCCACCCAAGTTTATGTATCAGACACTTTTAATTAGAGCTGCATGTTATGGAGAAAATATCAGTATTGTGATTTTACTGCTATATATTGTGAGTGCAATTCCTCACTTTTCTGGAATTAAAAAAGGCTTAAAGCATGTGAATAATTTTTCAAATTGTGCATTTACCTCCTCTTACATACAGTCTATAGTACAGTGTCCTAAATATCAACCAAAACAGCTTTTATAAACGGATTAACCAGACTTAAACTTAACAAACACATTCCCACATTCAGCCGGAGCTTGTTTATTTGTTTTATAATTTCTTAGAGACTTATGTACAATAACCACACGCACTGTGTATGTTTTGTGGAAAAACACTACAACAAAAAAGGTGAATATACATGTACAAATGTTTGATGTTTTATACATTTCATTTTTATATCAAATGTAATGTAAAATGTGATTATAATTATGTTTAGACTGATTACAGGAAATAATTGAAGTGATATAAGAACACACGGACTAATCACAGGTGAAAACAGCAGAATTTGAACGAATTATCTAAGACAGTAATGGTAAAAATGAAGTGTGCTTTAAGAGCCCAAGGAGTCGACTCTTCTTAGTGAGCTGAGCCAAATGATCCGGATCACTAAAAAGAGCCGGAATTCCCATCACCGCTGCCCGGTCCGGCTCGTTTGTTTACCTTCGAAATGGCTGGTGGAGGCGTCGTGACGTCAGCAGTCATTCATACCGTTGTGAAATCATCTGTGTTGATTTACACTCTGACGCTGATCTCGGTTTTTATTTTGCACATTAATACTTAATTATAACGTTAGAAAAAAAGACAGTCGCATGAATGCAGTTTTTGAAGCCATCATTTAGTTTTTTATACATGAAAATAAAACTGTGGGTATGTACAGAGAAGACTGCAACATTGTGTGCTAAAACTATTTTTCGTTTCTGTTTGTTTCTAAGATTAGAACTCCTTTGATGATTTTTTTTTTGTGTTTCTTAAATAGAAAGTCATTTTAGATCTATGATTGTAAGACTGGTTGATTGGTTGATTTTTACATGGTGTACAGTGTTATTCTTTTTCCTCACAAAACAATAAAAAGGAACCAGGGAAGAAATATGTTGTTTTTTAATTATAGCTACTGTATAACATTTTTTCCCATTCAGAATTTTTATTGCGAACTCTTATTCTGTAATAATACATTTCTAAAATCAAAGTAAAAGAATTCTCTGTAGATACCTTTAAAAGAAATCGTATACAGGGGTTGCAAAAGTATTCAATATACTTATACCCATTTCCAGAGGCATATTCCAAGACATTTTGGACATGTTTCCAATTTTGTGGAAGAACCTTTTTTATTCCAACACGACTTTGTCCCAGTGCACAAAAGAGGTCTGTAAAGACATGGCTGGATGAGTTTGGTGTAGAAGAACTTGACTGGCCCGTGCAGAGCCTTGACCCCAAACCCATTCAACACATTTGGGATTAACTAAAACCGAGATTGTGAGCCAAACATTCTCATCCAACATCAGTGTCTGACCTCATGAATGTTCTACAGAATGAATGAGCATGCATTCCCACAGAAACTCCACAATCTTGTGGAAAGCCTTCCAAGAAGATTTGAAGCTGTACAGCTGCAAAGAGCGTACCAACTTCATACTAAAGTTTATGTCTACATCCCTGTTGGTGTAATGGTCAGGCGTCCCAATATTTTTGTCCATATAGTCTACGTAAATAGTGATATTTTTCAAACAGCCAAATGAAAAAGATCACAAAGGTCAGAGGTCTCTTTTGTTGATCTATTTGCTTAAATCATACACAACCATTTCAAATTTCATCTGCCCACCTGAGTCACAGCTGTGGAGAAAAAACCGTTCCATAAAGAAAGTTTATACAATGAAATTCCAGAGAAGTTCTGTAGAACGAGTGAGAGACGGCAGACAGCAGGTACGCCTGTTTAAACCAGTTCTGTCTGACTTGACTTCCACCAACAAAAAACATTAGGCTTTGATCCAAGACCTGGTGAGCTTCTCCTCCACACGCTCCATAAAAGCACTGTGAGCTCCTCTCCTGCGCCGATGCCTCTGAAAATAACGAGTTTTTTTTGTAAAGGCCATTCAAAGAAGTTCCTCCTAGACACAGCTGCAATGAAACTAAATCACCTTTATGTTCATTTTTCAGGATTAAAAGCCGCATCTATGAAAACGAACATAAAATACAGTACTGTGTGAAAGTCTTCAGGCCCCCTTCAGGTGCTTTGTTCTGCTTCAACGATTCCTATGTCAGTCACTGTGTGGCTTAACAAACAATAAACATTCCTCTGAAACTGGTCAGGTTCAGGGACTGGACTGAAACTGAGACTTTGGATTTCAAAAGTCCTTCAGGAAGTCTGGAGAACTGTTCCTCAAGACTACATTAAAATACAAGAAATTCTGGATATTTGGAATGATAGACTTTTATACTGTACTGTATAATGTAATGTGAGGTTTATTCAAGTGCTTCCACGGCCATTCAAGCCGAGCCTCATTATCTACATACAAAACTGCACCTTTAACACTTACTGTGTAAGAAGCTGATTTGGGAGGATATGGAGATTTTGGCAGGATAAGTGCAGGATCCCACTTTAGTTCAGCTGGTGTGAAGGTGTTCATTGTCCTCGTTTGTTCTCTCACTGGACGGCTCAGCTCAGCCCGGGTCTCTGCCACTGTTTGAACATCTTATGTTTAAAGAAATTATGCATAATTGTTTTCAGTTTACTTAAACTAGCAGTCAAAAGTTTCTTACCACAAAAGTTTCTTACCATTTATTTCACAAACTGCAGATTTTTACATTTTTTACATTGAAAAATTGTCAAATAAAACACGTTTCCACTATGAGGTAGATGGAACACTTGACAGTACATTTCCAAATGGTGACACAGTTAAATTACAGAATGTCCTTTAATTTTAAATGCACTCATTAACTTGTTTCAGCACTTAATAGCTCAAACATTTGTCTGGTGATCCATACTGTAATTATACCAGGTGGCTTTTTGTAGTAATGAATAAAAGATAAGCCATTTTCTGGCTAATAAAGGAAATTAAATGAAGAACATACTGTAAATGTACTTGGTAGCAAAGAATACTGAGTGTATTCGTAGCAAATGTTAAGTGCATAACATGCAAATGTAAAAAAAAAACTCTATGTGTGCAAAAACCTTTGACTGGTAGTATATAAGATCTATATGGATACTTTCTACTTTCTAAACACAGTTTCTAGTCTGAATCCATGTAAAAAATACATACGAGCTCATGATACAAGCACTCCTGAAAGTACATCATTGATTTTTGGGACACTTTGTTTAAAAGAATTGTTTATTTTCTCAGTTTTTCTAGTTCTGCATGTATAGATGATCATGTTTGTTGTCCGAAGTCAAAATACTTCTGTTTTGCATTGGAATTACGTGGTAAATATGCCTAAAAATGAATGGCAGTAGTCACTGTAATACTATAAGTATACCAAAAGCAATCACATCTATTAGAGCTGAATGGTATGGACAAAATATCACATTATGACTGTGATGCCTTTTGATATTAAAGGGTCCATTTCATCACTTTTATGGGATTAAAGAGACTTAAAGTCTGTAAATATTGTTTCAAATTGTATGTTTAGAAAGTATGGAACAAAAACAGCCCATTTTCAAACCATAGTTTTTATGATGTCACAAAACCAAAACATTTAAATATGTCTCATTATTCTTGATGCAACAGTTTAGCCCCGCCCATTCATGATTCAATTTACCAACACCTGTAACAATATTCTATTCCATTGTTTTTCTTAATGTTGCTGCTCTTAATTTTGTACTGTCCACTTTCTGCCATGACCAAGCAAATTCCCCACTTGTGGGTCTAATAAAGGTTTATCTTTTGTTGGATTACATGAAGACCTCGATTCATCAAAACCCCCAAGTAACTCACCTGGAGCTGTGATTGGTCATGCTGTCAGAAACACTGTGATTGGTTAGAGGCTTATTTGCATATCTGAAATATCAGCATGGCAGAGCGCGATATTTTGCACACCTCTAGCATTTATTTTACAAGCTCTCTGAATTGGATTTATCAGCAAACTTCTGGAGCTGTATGTAGGATGAAAAAGCTTACTGGCTTCCAAAAGTTGAGTCTTGAAGTTTAGGTTTCCAGGGTCCTTTTCTATGTAGGTCACCACACCAGGCAGGTTTTCATCACACTGCAGCGAAAATTGAGATTAAATGCTTTTAAAGACTGCCATCTAGTGTCCGAGTGGTGCTGTGCCAAAAACAACAGAAATGGAACCGCGTAAACTTACAGGTCTGAAATTGTGAGGTTTGGGGTCTTTGTAAGGGACACCGCAGGGAAACGATCCCGATTTAACAAACAGTATCTGTAACTGGAGCAGGCCGGGGGGCTTGTGCGATGTGATAAATTCTGGTTTGTTCCTCTTCTCTAGTTTTGGAAACAAAACTGGAAACACTTCACTGAATCTCTGAGGTGTTTCTCCTGAGCTGTGCTTGAGGTCAGGCGGTTTGAGGGTGTTTTTCTTAATCCGAGGTAAGTCTAGAGTCCGGTACAGTTTCGGGGTGAAGTCGGGGGGCTTTACTCTCCATAGGTCAATCCGACTGGCTGCTGGGTTTGGCAGCTCAGGCCTGCTGCCCTGAACTGAGATCAGTTTATGATTGGCAGAGAACAGTAGCTTCCCGTTGAACTCAATGGACATTTCTGGATCTGATCCAGCTGCAGGACTCATTGCTGTTCACTCATTGTCCTGGATTATCAGTAAAAGGAGAAAAAGACAGTAAAGGGTTTATTATCATTATACTTTTGTACAGATAAATTCTGGTGAGATCTTTCCATGTGTGGCAACAGTAAAAAAAACAAAAAAAAAAACAGAACAGTACTCCATTAATTCAGGCAACAATAAAACAAGAGCAATGAATCAGAAATAAAGTAATCAATAATGTAAAGAAATACAAACAGTAGGTGGTAGGTAAATGAGAATTTAAAACTATTAAATAAAGGTAAACATATAAACAATACAACAGTAGGATGGGTACATGAGAAATAAAGTAAACTATTAAATAAAATAAAGAAATGAACAATAAAACAGTGGGACAAGTAGATGAGAAATAAAGCAAACAACAAAATTAAGTAAATGAATAAAATAAACAATGAAAGATAAGGGTACAGAAATGAGAAATAAACAACAAAATAATGTAAAGAAATAAAGCAAACAATAAAACAGCAGGGCAGTTTAAATAATAAATAAAGTGCAGATAATGGAAAGAGCAGCATACGTTCAGTTGCTGGAAACAAACATGGTATTATGCACAGTTTTATTCAGTTTTAAAGTGTCAGAATAAGGTTGTGTGTGTGTGGTAGATGTGCAGCATAATATTAATTTTAGTTATAGACTTCTGAAGTCGTTACTTGCATCAGACATTAAGTGCATGTCAGATAAAGTGATATTTGAAGGTAAAGTTGGCGTACCTGTGTCAGTCTGAGCGTCTGTCAGTCATGTCTGAGTTGGGCAGGTGTGTTTGGAGGTTGCTGTGCTGGATGGGGTGTGTTTGAAGCCCAGCACAGCAGGAGGTGTGGAGAACAATAGAAAGGTTGCTAGGAGAAGCCTGTTCTCAAAGAATGGGGTGGTGGAGGAGACACTGTGGGCCGGATCGTCACGGAAACAAAAGAAAGTTCAGATGCACACAGCGGCAAGTTCAGAGCAGCCAGTGCAAACTGACATGTAGCTGCTATTGATTCACTTTATTAAAACTCTCAATACACCACAATCTACACTTAACACCAACTCTCAAATTCCTACACTCAAAACTCAACACCCAACATTCAACACAGACACTCAACAACCAAAATTCAACACCTAATACTCAAAACCCAACACTTAACACTCAACTTTCAAATCCCTACTCTCAAAACCCAACAACCAAAAGTCAACACCCAAAACTCAAAACCCAACATCCAACACCCGACACGCAACACCCAATACTCAAATTCCTCCACTCAAAACCCAACACTCAAATCCCAACACCCAACATTCAACACCGACACTGAACAATCAATACTCAAGACCCAACACTTAACACGCAACACTCAAATCCCTACTATCAAAACACAACATTTAACACAGACACTCAATGACCAAAATTCAGCACCTAATACTCAAAACCCAACACTCGACACCTGACACTCAACACCCAATCCTCAACACTTAACACCCAACACACCGACACCTAGCACCCAATAACCGACACTTTACACAACACTCAGCACTGAACACTCAACACCTGACGCTCAGCACCCAACACCCAACTAGCAGCACTCAGCACCCAACACTCAACACCCAACACTCTGCGCTTCCTGGAGCCCAAAGCCAGCTTAGCCAATAGAGGGCAGCAGAACACATGCTTAGAACTTTCTTCCTTTTTTCTTTTTGGTCTCTTTCTTTCTCTTCTTCTGCATTAACCCATTATTCTTTTTGTTCTCC
>JBBPDB010000001.1:12355705-12366356 GCA_037974465.1 Brachypetersius altus
TCTGTCTGTCTGTCTGTCTGTCTGTCTATCTATCTATCTATCTATCTATCTTTCTATCTCTCTATCTCTCTATCTCTCTATCTATTTATCTATCTATCTATGTACTTACTTACTTACTTGCTTACTTACTATTTCAGTAAGAATGTTAAATCATATATTCTTTGCTTGTTTCTTATTTTTTAAGCACGTTTTGAATTGTGTTCTCATTGTTTCAGCATTTAATTTGTCTCTCAGGAAGTCTTGGCCATACAGGCACCAAAATAATTAAGGGCAGAGTTGCCAAGCCTGTGGAATGTCCTTCTCCTTAACGAGCTTAGCATGTGTGTTTGTGTGTTAGGGGGTAGTTTGAGATGTTGCCATGGGATCCAGGTTATGGGTAATCATCTGACTGGTGTTGATGGGCCTCAGTAGAGACTCACAGTCACTGAAAAACTAACATCACCCACCCAGGGTTTCTGAGGGCCATGTACAGTGAAGCAGAAAGACACATACTGTTTGCATTATGGTTTACTTCAGCAGCCTTAGAGGAGAACTTTGTACTGTAGATCCTAATTGAATAATGTCTAATTATGTACAGAGTACAAGCAGCCCCCATCTCCTTCAGTTCCCGAGATTGTGGCAGAATTATCAGGCTCCAGTGTGCACCTGAAGTGCCTGTTTGATGGCCTCAGTGGGAACAGTTCTCTGGGCTATGTAGTGACATGGTGGCGTCTTTCCCCGCTTGGTGACAAAGAGGAGCTCAGGCAGGAGACCTCCATACAGACCTTCGCCCTCATTGAGCTGGATGGGATCAACTTGCGACTGGGAGACCGGGTAAAAAAATCACTTGGTCATAATAAAGGTGGCCTTTACAGATGACTTTGATTTGCTTACTACATAGCTTTCATTGGTGTTTTTGTCAGGTACACCTACCATATTGGAGCTTTATGTAGGTTTGTAGTGTTGTACAGTTTAGAGGAAGATCATTAAACAATAGATGGGAAAGTCAATAAATATTAACCTCACACCACACAAAAATCATTCCTCATTCCTTAATATTTTGTTTGAATCACCATATTTCAAAAATGCTATTTTCTACTCAAAACTGTTGTATGTTTGAATGGATTAAAAGAAATGGGAACAAAGGTTTTACTGTGACAGGCTGATAAAAGGTGCCTAGATAAAGGTGTTCCAAAAACTGATCACCACCTGATCATCTGGAATCATCTGCACCTGTTTCTTCACTGGTTCAGGATTTAAGCTAGATGTGGTGTGTTCTGCTTGAATCACACACAATGACCTGCGTATGAAAATGTCAGTCTTTGGGAAACCTGGAGAACCGTTCCTCAAGACTGCATTAAAAGTTCAAGAACGTTTGGATCGTTGGAAGTGAAAATAACGGGTGACTCTGGATTTTTGCAGTACAGTACCTAAATACAGACCTTTTTTCTTTGTCTCTGTGCAGATCTACTGCAGTTGTTCCAGTTTCTTTCTGGATGCTCCGGAAGTACAGAGTCCCTCGGTGCAGAGTGAGGAGTTCTTTGCAGGGATTCGAGTAGGTTAAGACATTCTGCTTCCTGAGAAGGTTCTGTATTTGATATCTGGCCTTCTTTCTGTGTGGAGTGGGCATGTTCTCCCCTTGGTCTATGTGAGTTTCCTCAAGCAGTTTAAAGACAAGCATCTCAGACTTGGAGATGCAAAGTTGCCCCTTAGTGTGAATGTGTGTTACATGAGTGTGTGATGAACTGCTGATCTGTCCAGGGTGACTAGGCTAGGCTACAGCCCCCCCATGACCCTGGTTAAGGATAAGCAGTTCAGATAATGGATGGATAGATAAATGAATGGATGGTGTTAGTGTACCGTGCATCACAATATATATCATAGCATTATAACCTCTTTGTTTGGGTTTTAGCTGAAGCCAGAGCTTCCCTCTGTCTCTGAGGATGGAAAGGAGTATGAGCTGCTGATAGAGAGCACTGTTCCTGTGCCCTGCCTTTCAGAGACATGCAGCCTTACATTACAGCTCAGAACCAGCAGTGAAGGTACTCATACACACTACTGCACACACACACACACTCATTCACTATAAATACATTTGAACAACTGCAGCTTCTTGTTTTCTTAAGCAAATTTACATGGCATTTGTGAAAATCATTCATTCACATCACTCTATGTATCACTGTGTATATGTTTGCAAAAGACATGAACCTTAGACTTATTTCTTCATATTTTGCATCCAAAGAGCCATATTGCAGCCTGTTAAATATTTCCCATGTCTTATATTTAATCTCCTCAATATGCCAAAGGAAAGACAGTTTGTCAGGCAGGAAACAGTATTTTTGCACCAAGAAAGCAAAATCAGAAGAAATGAGGTGTGTTACACAGTACCCTAAATTTCCTAAAACTGTACAAGAGCATGGCACTATGAAGATATTTACCATTTTCGTGTGTAAAAATACATTCCTAAGCATATCATGATATTGTAAGAGCATAATTAGTCCTGTTAAATCCAATCCAGGATGCAAAACATTGCTTTTCTCTAACATATCAAACATCAGAAACAAATATTTTTTAATGTTTTTATATACTTTATATCTTTCACCACCAGCCTGTTATAACGTATTATAATTGTCAGTTATTATACTTGAAAGTGGTGTTTTTGCTCAGGTGAGGAGGTTCTGGGTGCTGACCTGTTTCTGTCAGCTTGTGAGGTGGAACTGTCCACAGCTTCATGCCGTAAAGGAGTGTGTGGCCGAGCACTGATTCACTACAGCCCAGTCACAGACACGATCAGAGACGGAGACAGAAATACCAAAATACACATAAAACCGGTAGTCAGCACCAACTTCCTCTGGAATGGGTACACACCTGACAGTGCACAGGTACATAACTACATATCTGACTTTTCCTCTAGATAAGATCATTTAATACCCGCATGAAATTATTTCATGTATTTTTACATTTGTTTGTTTTTGTTGTTTTTATTCAGATAATTGTGAAGGACGTCCCACCTGCCTACTGTTATGTCTTCACTGATCCACATGTGATCACCTTTGACCGCAGGTACATCAGAATCATAATGTAGTCATCCTAGAAGAAAGGAAAATTCAGAATAAGACTCTTCTCAGTCCAGCCTATTTCTCCTAGACATAACTGAGCAGCTTAATATCAATATAAGATTTTCTCACACTTCTTAAATTCAGCCCCAGAGAAAGAGCCTTCCTCTAATCTCAGTCCGATCCCAGTTTAAAATGCTGATCGTTATTTGTCTCAGATCATTGGTTATCTTGGTTGTCTTATAAATGTCTGTAATCTGAAATTTGTCTCAGTAAAATTCAAGTCTTAATACTACCAAAGTCAGACAGTTTTGAGATACGAAATGTGGTTAAAGAGAAGAAAACAGAGAAGCCGATGAGCCGACTGCGTTATTGAGCAGTGAAATCTTCCTCTGGGTCGTTTGTTTAGTGTGTTGTATTTGCGTCTCAGACAAAAGGGCGGACAAATGAAGCTTGTTGTGTCTTTGTTCTCAGGAGGTTTGATAATTTCCAGATCGGGACGTTTGTGCTGTACCGGAGCACGGCGCGGCCGTTTGAGGTGCACCTGCGTCAGTGGGAGTGTGCTGGGATGACGGCCCACCCCACGTCCTGCGTGTGCGGTTTTGCAGTCAGAGATGGGAGCACCGTTGTCACCTTCGACATGTGTAACGGATTGGCTGGAGAGACAAAGCCACGTCTGTCAGTGAAAAATGGAAGCCTAACAAGAAGTAGGATACGCGTCACTGAGTCATACCAGGGCCGCAAAATCACCGTGAGTCACCACTACCTGAACAACAGAAGTCTTGATGCAGCCCTCATTTCTTCATATTTTGTTTCCAAACATCTAGACTTTCTTACATTATTAATGTAGTCTTGAGGAACAGTTCTCCAGGCTTCCTAAAGTACTTTCAACGTCTCTCTGAACCCAAAGTTTCCCTGAACCTGACCTGTTTCAGAGAAATGATTTTGCTTGTTAGCCATAGAGTGACTTAGGTTTGAATCATTCAAGCCCAACCAAGCACATCTGAGCAAGTGAAGAAACAGGTGCAGATGATTCCAGATGAGATGTGCTGTGTTTGGAACTCCTTTGTCTCGACACATCTTTAGGCACTTTTCAGTCTGTCGCAGTAAAACAATTGTTCTCACTTCTTTCGTTCTGATGGGCTGACAGGCATAAAATTGTATTTTGGCCCCAAGAAGGTGATTTAAAGCAAAATATGAAGAAAATACTGATGACTCAAGGCTTTTCCACAGTAACATGTAAAACGTAGGAAAGTCAAAGCTCTGCTCCAATGTTTCAGTGATCAAATTAGGCATAGAAGTTGGTATAAATGGCAATAATATAATTTCAAAATATAATTAAATAGTTGTATTACCATGGTTTGAAAAAGCCTTCTACTACAATGTATATTATGTGTTTGTGATCTGAACAATAAATGGCAGCAGTTGGTCTGCTGATGATCATTTCATATTTATTTAATGTTGTTCCTAGTTTTCTATAATTCCTAGTTCATTTAGTGAAAACAGGGCTAAGAACTCTAAATGCTGTCTCTTGGTTCTAGCTGACATTCCCTTCAGGTGCATTTGTGCGGGCAGATGTTGCGGACTGGGGCATGAGCCTGACCCTGAGGGCCCCTGGCTCTGATAGGGGCCACACTGAAGGCCTGTGTGGATCCTTTGATGGACAACCGGCCCATGAAAACCACAGAGATGGAGGGAAGACTGTGGACTACAGCACATCCTTTATTAACACTTGGAGGTAGTAACTTTTGTCTCAACTATAAATTAAATGAGGGCTTTGGCGCGGGCATTGTTGCATGTTGTTAAAATCATGTGGCATAAAGAACATGCCATTATTAAAGGGCTCATTTCTTACCCTTTAAGTAGGTTTAGTTTTATTTTCCTGAGGTTCACCTATGATGTTTTTGTGGGTTTTGTCTTAACAGGTATAACGTGACCTTTTTCAAATGACTTTTTCCAACATAAAGGCTCTTTTTGTTGACTGATAAATGTAAGCTCTGTTCTGTTGGAAAGCCGATTGTGTTTTGTCAAAAAGCAGTCAGCCCAAAAACTTCAGCATGAAAAGACAGATATATAAATGAAAATGAAAACAGCACATTCGAAATGGGATGATTTTGAAGCCATCCATGTTTGGTCTTTATAGATTTGGGAATGAATGGTATGTTTTGAAATATTAAACTTTTACGCACTATTAAACATGGAATGTATATGAACATGGCCACATGATAACGAATGATGAATTTGGCAATTTATAATACATTCTTACCTTTCAATGTATGAAGTTCAACTAATGTTTGAATTTTCTATTGAGTTCAAGTCTTTTGTTGGTTTTAAGTGTCACCATAACATTTTAAGAAGTATTGTCATTCGCTAGGTTAGCACCAAGCACCAGCTTTTTTGACAAAGTTCAACCTTATGAGCGCACTCCAAGCATCCGGACCTACTGCCACTGTGGTCAGGAGACACGCCAATCCAGCCTTAGACCCCATCCTCAGTTCTCAAGCCCCTCACTCTGCTCTCATTCAGCCCACCTCCATTCGGCTTTTGTCATCCCTGCTTTGGATGTCACAGCACAGTACATCAGCTCATCACGTCCTGAGAGGCCCAGGCAAAACACCCAGACCCGGGCAGGGGGCACCGGCATCCGGAGTGGGATCAGGGGCAGAGGAACGCGCCAGAGCCCCAGACAGGCCTCCTCCTCAGCAGACCATCAGAGTTTAAGTCGGTCTGACCTTAATGGCCTTACCTACTACTTCCCTGAGGACCACGCTGTATCCAACCAGCCTGACCCACCTGCACCAGCCTGGCCCACCGAGTCCGGCCTGACGGAGCCTGAGGCCCGGCAGCTCTGTAGGAGAGCCCTCTGGAACTCCACTGTAGGATTAGGGTGTGGTTCCCTCCTGGCTGGAGTGATGGAGCAGACATTGGAGATGTGTGTGTTAGACCAGCAGCTGAAAGATGACCGGGCATGGCTGGGAGCCACCGTGCCTCTGTTGGAGAACGAGTGTGAGCGGAGAGTCATGGAGGATGTGGGGAGGACGGAGGAGCTTCACAGCATACTGACCTTCCTCAGGTGCCCCAGTCTATGCAGTGGCAATGGACAGTGCACTGAGAGAGGCTGCATGTGCTTTCCTGGGTTCGGCTCTTATGACTGCAGTCAAGTCTCCGGTGAGTATAGAGATGGACAGAAGAAAGTCAGACTCAGAGCTGATGATGTAAAATGTAAATGTCATTCAAGATGCAGCCATAATGTAATATATAATATATATATAGTATGTACAGTGTGAATAGTTATGCAATATAAAAGGTTAACACCCAGATGAAACTTGTGCTGCTAACAACAGTCTTATCTTTGTCTCATCAGAAATAAATCATCTTGTTTGGAGATTACTGGAGTCTGACTTATTTCTCCCAAACCCTCCTTTAGGAGAAATAAGGAGCAAAAAAGAAAAAAACATCAGCCTGAGACAGAAGTGCTTTTACTGTTCTCATCGGCTTCTCGGTTTTCCTTCTCTTTAACAACTTTATGGATCTCAAAACTGCCTGACGTTGGTAGTCATGACATGGATTTGATCACTAAGATAAATTTCAGATGTTGTACAGACAATAAAGTTTTCATTTGGATCTGAGACAAATAAAGATCAGAGCAGTGAGAGAAAAGAAAGAGCATTTTAACATCTTAAACTGGGATCAGGCTGAGATTAGAGGAAGACTCAGGAGCTGAATTAAAGAAGCGAGAGAAAATGGTCAGAATCACACACTGATTTTACACTTGGCTGAGTTATGTCTGGGAGAAACAAGCTGGACAATGTATGAAGTATTGTTTCCAGCAAACCTTTGTTACCACCACTATATAATCTATGAGCCATTATGTACACATATTAGGAAGGTACAACAGCATTTAGGGTGTTATTACTAATTGCCTACAGAATGTGCTTTGTTTTAAGTAAATATGCCTTAATGCATAGCAGATAATTAATTAATGCCAGACTCATGTTAGTTAACCAATAAAGTATTATTTTATCTGCTTTATGAAAGCTTTCTTGACCTCTTCAAGACATAGCTTTTCTCTTTTGTTTATTCAGATGAGACCCCTGAGATTACAGAGCTGGATGGCGGGGGGATCTGTGATGTCAGACGCAAGTCCTGCTCCACCGTCCGAGTTCTGGGACGAAGCTTCAGAAACACATTTGAGCTGAAATGTGAAGTTATGAAGGAGAAGGTATGGTGTAATATCTAATATACATTGCAAACAGTTAATTATTCAGTTACTCATATAAATTATTTGATAACTAATATAAAACAAATCTGCAGTTTTGCTCTTATGAATGCACAACTGAAGTATTGAGATTTGAGTACACGCAACACAGTGAGATATCCAAGAAAACACCCGGAGTACTCACGGAACCTGGTAATCCGAGCAGAGTCAATGGTGGGCAAAGACTCAGTGACTGAGCTCTGGTTGTTCACCAAATCCATGTTTAAATACCCAGTGACGCGCTCATTACCGGTGCCTATTGCAACACATCAGGTGTTGTGACCCTAATGGTGAGACCCTAATGGTGTGGTTCTCCTCTATTTCAGTTAAGTTTATAAAAATGTGTTGACCTCTACAATCTCCCTTTTGTGTAAAATCCATTGCCAAAACGATTTACTATGATTTGGTTATCAGATTGCAAATTAATGACTAACCCAATTCTCTGAGAACATACAGCACTGTTCAAAAGCCTTGTGCTCCCCTCATTTCTTTCTACTTTACTTTGAATCACTGTCAATCTGTCTTTTCTTTGGCAGATTGAATAGATTAAGGGCTGGGACTAAAAATGAGAGTATTTGGAAGTCCTTCAGGAAGCTTGGAGAACTGTTCTCCAAGACTACATTAAAAATACAAGAAAGTTGAGGAATGAGGACTAGCTTTTTTTAACTGTAATTTTATGTCTGTCTTGGAGTTTCTGTCTTGCATGTTTTCATTTTTTCCTTAAACATCCACTTCAACTAAGAAAGACTTGTTAATTAGTTTATCAGTTGGATCAGGTGTGTTTAGAGCTTGAGAAGGGAACAGCCATATAATCCCTATTTAACTGTCTGTGCATGTGTTTTAGAAATCTTTTTGAGTGTTTCTGTGTGTGTTTGTTCTTTCCACAGATTGTAGATGGAGAGTGGGAACTGGGTGATTCTCAGATGGTTCCTGCATTGTTCCTCAGCTCTACTGCATTAGAATGTCAACTCCCTTTAAAAGACCTGCAACCTGCTGACCTGCATCCACCTGTAAATCGCTGGCAAATTAAGGCGAGTCAGTGCTCTTATAATAGCATCACTGTTAACAAACACGTGCAATGTATTTTAATGTAATGTCAGCAAAGTTCCTTTGTCCATGATCAGGCCCAGGCCAGGGTGAGCACTGGGGCAGTTCTTTGATAGGTTGCTGTCTTGGTAATGTTTTAAAAACGAACAAAGAAACAAAACACCAAAGAATTCCAAGAGTGAAAATAGAAACACAAGCCAAGACTCCACACTAACTAACTGAGACACAGGCATTTATACACTGACTAGACAATGGGAACACCTGGTCAGGGGAGGAACCAAAAACAAGACACAGGTGATCAAGATGACAAGGGGGTGGGGCATAAACCCAAAAACAACAAACTCTCATGAAACAAGGACACATGGCAGACATAAACAGTAACATTCACCGTCAGGACTCAGGTACGTGAGACAACTCTATTCAGTTTGAATTCAGAGAGTTGAAAGATCCCAGTCTTTATTTCTATTTATTGTTTGCAGGTTTCCAATGATGGCTACAGTTTCAGCAATGCCAAGATTCTCACCCTGTTTGATGGAGCGTGTCAGGAGTGCTCAGTCA
This sequence comes from Brachypetersius altus, assembly GCA_037974465.1. Taxonomy (NCBI): domain Eukaryota; kingdom Metazoa; phylum Chordata; class Actinopteri; order Characiformes; family Alestidae; genus Brachypetersius; species Brachypetersius altus. Next base: position 12,364,604 of record JBBPDB010000001.1, read on the forward strand.
ACAGGGGGGTTCATTGCACTTTGAAGGTGTGTGTGCAGTTGTGTTAGCTTATATTTTCCGGTGTGGTTCTCCATGAAGCAATTACTGAGTAAAATTTGCAACGTTGAGGTTTTTAAGTCTCCGTTGAATGTAATTCATGGTCAAGTACAATTTTAATGATCAGATACACTAAAAATTATTGAGTGACTTGTTGCCTTAATGTTTTGAGCAAACAAGACTTCTAGAAATAAACGGACGTTACAAAAATCTGTTTTATATTCTATTATTTCACTAGTCAAAGTAAATTTATTCAGAATTTGAAAATAACAGGGATGCTTAACTTTTATTAAAGTAAAATGCCATGAAAAAACTAAATACAACAATTTGGCTTCAGTAAGTAAACTGCTGTTATTGAACTTTAAATAATAAGTTAACAAATATAAAAAACATATTATCATTATGTTATTGTACTATTAGAAGGTAAATTTAGATTAGTAAGCCAAACGTATTGACTTTTTAATGCTTTTAAATAGTTTTTGTCTGGTATTAGAACAGACAAGGTTGTAAAACAAAGGTTCACACATTGAGGAAACTACACTTTAATATCAACCTGTTCTGAACGTGACCCCTTTCTTCTTTATTCTCTTAGACTAACCTAAAAGCTTCAAAAGAAATTCTCAAAAGAATACATAAAGGGTTGGTTTTGGTCCCATGGTCCTAAAATGGGCCTAGTGTGCATTTTAGAAGATAAACTGTTTGACTGGTCCTAAACCATTAGGAATCTGCTGGAAACAATTTAGCCATTCATGCTGTTATACTAGACCCACAGGTGTGACGTGATCCGTCAGACAAGGCTGACATTGTTCTTTTCTTTACTGTGTTCTGTTGGTATGCATCATTATTATTGCCAACACAGATGGTTTTACAATTGTTCCATAACTGATGAATTGTTTATTATTATCCAGCTGTTGACATACTCTTTAAAGTTCATCATTAATGTTCTATATCAGGTGGGCAGTAACTAGCGACTTACCGTTTGTGCACATGACACCTGTAGATAAATGCAGAGTTAAAAGGCTCCAAGGATTCTGATTGGTTTAGTGTGTTGCTTCCAAAGACTCTTATTGTGTATTGTGTGGTGTGCTCTGCTTGGAGGGCAGCAATGTTATCCACTACACTAACAAATCACCATAACTTCTGCTTAAGTCATTACTTAACCATCCAAAATAACACTTTCACTTTATTGAGGGCTTTTTCTGCATTTCACATCTGGATCTTCAGAAATCTGATGAATCTTATTGATGTTCGTGTCTGGGTTTGTTGTCTATTCCACATCCTCAGAACAGAAGCTGTAACATTGATGACCAGTGTTATGGAGAAGGTGAACGCAGTCCCAGCAGCCCCTGCCTCACCTGTCGGCCTGATCTTGCCAAATATACCTGGTCCATCAGTGAGAGTAAGGCACCAGATACAATCTAACCTGAACAACTTCTTCAGCGCTTGTCGTATCTCTGCGTGATTACTACTGTAACCTATACCTACTATGTTTATGCTCTTCTACGAATTACCAGTGATGGGAATAACGGCGCTATAAATAAACAGCGTTACTAACGGCAATACTTTTTTCAATAACAAGTAATCAAACAAATGACTGTTTCCCCGTTACAACACCAATACCGTTACTGACAATAAAATGTGCGTTACTATAACTGAGAACACTGAAGCGGTTTTCATGCGAGCAGCGTCTCTCTCAGCCATAGCACCTCTCTTTCTC
>JBBPDB010000001.1:12366456-12380580 GCA_037974465.1 Brachypetersius altus
CTGAAGGTAGGATTCGAACCTGTGACCTCTTGGTCCGGAGGCAAGTATCCTACCCACTGAGCTACCTCCACCCCACACTGAGCTACCTCCACCCCACACATCTTGACTGTGTTCAAACTGTGTTCCAAAGTCTCATATTCTTTTTACAAAGTTTCAGACCTTAATTAGCTTGTTAGATCTGATGCATGGCAAAAGCTGTCAATAGGAAATGTCAGTCAGTGCCAATTCCAAAGCTTTACTAATATTCCAACTCTTCAAACCTTGTGTACACACTTGTGGACACCCAGCAACCATGGGCTCCGCTAAGCAGCTGTGTAAGACTCAGAAAATTAAAGTTAATGATACCCACAATGCAGGAGAAGACTACAAGACGCTAGCAAAGTGTTCTCAGCTTGCAGTTTCCACAGTGAGAAATTTAATTGAGAGATGGCAGTTCAGGGGAACTGTGGAGGTCAAGATGAGATCTGGAAGACCAAGAAAACTCTTGGAGAGAACAGCTCGTAAGCTGGCCAGAAAGACAAATCAAAACCCCAATTTGACTGCAAAAAACCTGCAGGAAGACATAGCAGAGGCATTTCATGAAAATAACACCTTGCCAACTATTTAGTATGGGGGTGGATCTATCATGCTTTGGGGTTGCGTTGCAGCCAGAGGCACAGAAAACATTGCATGGGTGAAGGGAAGAATATATCGGCAAATTCTGGAAGCAAACACACCATCGGCAACAAAGCTGAAGCTGAAAAGAGGATGTCTTCTACAACAGGACAATGATCCTAAACATACCTCAAAATCCACATGGACCACCTCAAGAGACGCATGCTGAAGGTTTTGGAATGACCATCACAGTCCCCTGATTTAAACATCATTGAAAATTTGTGGGTAGATCTTAAAAGAGCTGTGCATGCAAGACAACCAAAGAATATTACAGAACTAGAAGCCTTTTGTAAGGAAGAATGGGAGAAAATCCCAAGTACAAGAATTGAGCTGAGCTTTTAGCTGAGTATAAAAAGCGTTTGCAAGCTGTGATATCTGCCAGGGGAAGTGTTACTATGTACTGATTATGTTGGGTGCCCAATCTTTGTTTTTTATTTTTGTTAAATTCATGACATAAAAAGTAACTATGAATCAATGTTTGCTGAAAATATTGTGCATTTTTTCCATTTCCTAGAAAGACTGTGTTTACATCTTTTTAATTAAAAAGCAACCAAAAAATTAATTTAGCAAGTTTATGTATATATATATATATATATATATATATATATATACTCGATAAAGAAATTAATTAATAATTAATTAATGCTGATTAGTGCCCTTCTGCGCATGTGCAGTTCCACAGTCTTGGGATTCAGTGCCATAATTGTTATAATTTCCTCCAGCCTTAATAAAGATTCTGAAATGCCTTCTTTCTCCTGTTTGCAGAATGCTATCTGAAGCTAGGAAACATCAGCACTGTCCAGAATCACCTCAATCTGTAATTTAATTTACTCATATGCCATATAGTTTTACAGCAAACATATAGATTAATTAATCACAGAGCTGCCTGTAATGCCTGTATTTTTTAAATTGCATTACACATCAAATACTCATTTATACATGAGACACATCTCTTTTTCAGGGTTTGGGCTAGGCCCCTTACCTCCAGTGATGAGCATGTCACTATTGTTTTATACACCATTGACCGCAACAAATAATACATATAAATAATTTATTAAATCATGGAAATGGCAAACTACCCAACACTCTTACACTCGAGCTGTTTCATCCCATCAGAAACTGAATCAGGATTGAGGCTGCTGGAAAAGCTGCTTTACAAACACTACTGCACTTACTAATGAGGCACTTCTTATTTTTTACACAGCTCACACTGCAATAGTTCATAAATGAACAGCAACCTGTGCATTTTACACACACAGACACACACACACACACGCTGCCACAGTCAACAGAAAAATTGTCATTTTCTCCATTGCTGTATATCCATGGAGATATATATATATATATATATATGTGTGTGTGTGTGTGTGTGTGTGAGAGAAAACACCGAAGAAGCCTGAAGGTCGGTTCTCACTGTTCAGAAATCATTAACCTGCTGCTGTACTGTGGACTGAACCATTTCAGCAGTTTCAGCGGAGGCAGCTAGGGCGTAGCTGCTGAACTGTTTACCGTAAAAAAGAATAAAAAAGAAGAGTGAACTACGCCACTGAAGTCACTAACTGAGCAATGCTGATAATCCTGCTTCAGAATTCAAAACCGTCTGAGAAATTTCTTCACTGAACCCCAGCATCACCCCCGTCCCCCTCAGACACACACTTAGTACGACCTTCCTGCCTCACCTGCTAGGTTTCAGGTTACCGTCACACACCTACACAAACACAAAATGGCGAGTTTACTTGTGTGAAAAAGACGGTGTTGTTTTCCGGATTTTTTTTCCTGTGTTTTTCTCCTCAAGGTCCAGTTTAACGTGTTTGAGAAGATCCTGTTTGGAAAATGTTCCCTGTGGTGATACTGGCCGTCCTCCTTATGGGAACAGGTAGGAGTGTCTGGGGCCTAAAACTGATTTTGGGTGTATTTGGTTATATGTGAGGGAGTTGTGGTGTCTTTCAGGTCAGAATGTGACATTTATTAAATGTTAATAGGATGTATTAGAATACCACAGGGTATTTTAAGTATATAACACAAAATAAACGTTCAGGCCTCGTGTTGTGGTAGAAACACTACTGTATATTTCAAACATTACAGTTATAAACTAGATGTGAATAGTGTGTAATATGTAGTAGAATATCTATTCAATAATATCTTCTGGTGTTTTACTGTATGAACAGCACGTAGGTCTTTGGTGTATGACTAATTGTATATGAATATTCTGCTTATAAACATGAGCAACAAAAGAACCCTTCCGGCTGTAAACCTGGATTGTGTGTGTGTGTGTGTGTGTGTGGTGTGTGGGGGGTGGTGGGGTAGGGGGTGTTTCACTGCATGTCCCAACAGCTCAGTTTCTGCAAAACTTGAGTCATAGCCTGCCCACAGCCAGTTTCGTTCAGCATGAATAAAGGTGACATTTGTCATTTGTTAGGCCAGTGTATTATGTATTTTGCCAGAATTTTGTCCTCTTTAAATGTTTTGTTCCAGGGCATTTCTCTCTCAGACTAGAACTAAGTTGAAACTAACTAGCTGTAACTTTGCTTCTTTAAGCCTTGTTTGGTAAGCCAGTTCACTCCCTTTTGTGGCAAACAGTCACAAACCAAGAAATAAAACCCCTCTGATTTCATCCCCATGCTGGCAATTGTAATGATGCCGGGTTGTTTAGCTCAGCTTAGAGTCCCCCGCTCGGGCTGTTTTTCTCAGAATGTTTGGTTGCTATAGCAAGCAGTTGTAGTGGAAAACTGAACGTCCGAAACCAAACTGTAAAGAGTAGAACTGAACTGGACCAACCCGAGCTGGTACTAGTCAGTGGAGAACCCCCTTTCGATATATGGAAATGCGCCCACACTAGAGACAAGTTGACTGTAATCCAGTCTGGTGTGTGCAGTCTGCGGTTGTTGATTGCGCCATCGCTGTTTCGGTCAAGTTAAAAAAATATTGCGGCCGATACCGAAAATGCATTTTTCGCTATTTTCGGTGGCCGAATATTCGGTGCATCCCTAATAATTTTATTTGAAGGCTGAGACCAACTAGAGTGGGATAAAGCTCTTGCTTTGTTGGAAAGAACCCCTGTTTAAGGACTTGGGCCTTTTCAACATGAGACCAACCAGTGAGCTTTCATGAACAACATACAGTGGTGGATGCAGAAAGCATCGGGATTTTGCAGTAAAAAGAAATGTTGAGCTGTTGTACACAGTGGGGATGTACAGATCATAAATTTTTTTTTTACAGCAGATTATGACTTTGTAGGCAAATTTCTTAACCCGAAGTTTACACTGTGACTAAATTAATGTGAACCACAATTAGCATTTCCTGTTTTGGACATTGGGAGGAAACTGGAGAGCTGGTTTCAGACAAACACAGACATGAGGAGAACATACACATTCTCACAGAGGGAATTCTCAGCTGCTTGGCTAGGAATCAAACCCAGAACTTTTTCACAGCTACCTACAGCACCACTGTGCCATCACAGCATGTAACCTGCCTCATGCTATTTGTTATTAGAGATGCACTATATAGACAAAATAGCCCAATTGCAGTTTTACTTCTATATAATGCATTTGCGATAGTATATTAAAGGTATATTTAATCATCACTTTTCTGGAATTAAAAAGGCGTAAACTCCATCCATACAATCCATATCTGGGAAATAAGCTGCAATAACCTGTTTTTAAATCAGTTTTCTAAACCAACACATTTAAATATTGTCTCTTCTAGCTGCAGCTAATTAGCTCTGTCCATCTAAGCACCAATTCAACATCTTTAACATTTAAAATTAGGTTTTTGCTGGAATACAAGAAGACCTTGATTCATCAGAACTCTCAATAACTCACATTAGCTGTGATTGGTCGCCCTGTCAGACACATTGTGATTACTTAGAGGTTCGTATTGTAGAGACTTAAGACAGTTAACAGGGAATATGTTTTGCAGCCATAGTTTCATCACAGTGCAGATCTTTCGTCATAAAAAATAATGAATTGTGCCGCTTTCTTCTAGATATTCCCAAAACAGCACAATTCAGCAATGTTCAAAAACTATAAATACAATTTCACTGAGAATCCCGAATTAGCTGTCCCTGCTTCTTATGTGACAGACTTTTCTGTTCATTTCAGTGATGATTTATAATCACTGCTGTTGGTTTCTTGATAATGACTCAGGGTAGCCGTGCATTATTACCGTATGAACGAGGCAAACACATTTACGGTAACTTATGTGCCACCCTTCTTTCTTTGATCATGTTTGTTCAGCAAGAAAGTTCTCAGTCGTGCTTTGGCGCGATATCGGTTCTCTATTTGTATTGTGATTGCAGTAGACGCACATTTTTGCTTCCTGAAAGGCTTCCTCCTCTCAGTAACTGGGTCATAATTTTGGGTATTCGGGTGATTAAATGCTTAATGCTAAAAGTGCCACATTAGAAAGCATAACAAATAAGTATGATCTTTTTTGCAATAACAAAAGGTGAGGTAGTTTAAAATGTAGTAGGGGTTGCAATAATGCAGTACTTTGTTGTAACATGTTTTAACAGGCATTGACTGTAAACAGCCTCTCTCTTACTTTCAAAGCTTTGTATTCAGTATGTTTCTTTGTCTATGTAAAGTAATAGGTGTGACGACTCTCCAGACACTGATAATCAGTTTAAAGAATATTGCCTTTACTATAGGATGCTTTTAAAAGACACCCTTGGATTTAAAATAAATAAAGACACTACTTTTTGCTTTTTTTAAAGAAAATATTAATAGAACTTTATCATAGGCTGTCGTAACACACTATTTAGCTACAAAGCCTGTTTATTTTGAAGAGACTACTATATATCAAATTATATCTTTTCTCACTTTGTTGATCACAAAGTGTCACTCAATTCTTCATCGCACAGGTCCTTCTGGTTTATGATCCCATAACCAGAACAGTTTAATGATCCCAAGCATTTTCAAAATTGTGACAAACCTGAATCCATTCCAAAGAAAAGCAGAAAGGTTAGAGAATGATGTCTTGGCCCCACATTGCCTCTAGATCTTTCTCCCATTGAGCTGCAGGGACGAGCTACCAGCAAATCAGACAGAACTGTTAGCTTGAAAAGGTGCTGGGTGTATATTGTTACACTTCCAAACCAGACAGTTACATTTGTTTTAAGTATTTGTAATGTTTTCTTGTAACAAAATGTTAAAAGCGTGGAGGTAGCTCAGCGGGTAGGATACTTGCCTCCGGACCAAAAGGTCATGGGTTCAAATCCTACCTTCAGCACCACCATTGGGTTCCTGAGCAAGACCCTAAACCCTAAGTTGCTAACCCCAAGTCTCCCTGACTGTCCCCTGCGTCAGCTAAATGCCGTAAATGGAAAAGATTAGTGTATCTTTCTAAATCCAAATGTGTACCCAAAAGACTGGCCTGTCGTGTATTTGGTACTCATGTGCTCAAATCTTGTTAGTGACAGTTACAGGGCCTCTGTAAAGGACATGGGGGAAATGAAGTAAAATTTCTCATTTTTAATACTTTATACAACTCACTGTTTTTTTAAGACCATAGAAAATGTAACAGTTGAATAATGTGCTTCCCCTCATTACATTACATTCATGGTTTATACACAAATAATAAGGTTGTTTTAACTGCATTGTTGTTATTCTTTCCATGTTATAAGTAAAATACTTTATCAAGTGTTTTTTTTTTTTACACTGTTGTCTATATTAGAAGCTCTCTCTCCCCCCACCCACAGACTTCACCGTGGGAGTGAACGTCAATTGTCCGGTGAAGCGCTATGTGGCCATCCTGTTTCAGCCTGTGACTCTTCAGTGTCAGTACACAACCACAGCCACTACTCCTCCACTGATCACATGGAGGTACAAGTCCTTCTGCAGAGACCCAATCCAGGCGGCCTTAAACCCCAGCAGTGCAGACAACGTCTTGGCCCAGGCCAACCCTAACTATAACCCCAGCATTGAGTGTGCAGACAGTGCCAGGACGGTTCGCATTGTGGCTTCTAAGGACACCGCTGTCACACTGGGAGCTTATTACCAGGGCCGCAAGATCAGCATCACCGATCGTAAGAATTGATGAGAGCTATAAACATAAGATGCTTTAGAGGGGGGATTGATTTCTTTTTCTAAAGAAAAATTATGTTTTGGTTCCTCTTTTGTAGCAGTACAAAGCATTAAAAGAATAGTGTCAATTAATAGTTTTTATTACATTTAGTAAAGCATGTAGTTATTTGTTTAAATAAGTCATCACATGTTTCGCTGTAAAAGTGGTTTTGCAGATTTCATACAATGAGAATTACTTACATATATGAAATTATTTCATAAGCGCCTAAATTCAAGTGATACTAAGCAGTACAGCTTCATAGAAATATTGTAAGATGAATAGAAAAGTTAGTAAATTATATATTTAAAGGGATATGGACCAGACTGAAAATGAATCTTTGAAAGTCCTTTAGGAAGCCTGGAGAACTGTTCAAGATTACATTAAAAAAAAAAAAGTCAGTCTGGATTTTTGGAAGCAAAATATGAAGAAATCATGGATGCATCAGGTTCTTTGCACAGTAGTGTGTGTTAGCAAATGTGATTATCATGTATTAGATGTATCAGGTTCCCACTAATGCTGAGTTTGGGTTCTTCTCAGGGGCGGACCTGAGCTTCGGGCAGACGGCGTGGGGTGAGAGTGGCGTGTATGTCTGCAGCGTTGCTTCAGCTCAGGACCTCTCAGGAAATGGCGAGGACTACATTGAGCTCATCGTGTTGGGTAAGACTGATGGATTGTGTTTTTGTCTGCTTAAACCCTAAACCTTTGCCCATCATCCTTTTGTTGCTGCATCACTGTACACTTGCTTTTGTTTGATTTGGCGTGTGATGCAGTATCATAGAGGATGCGAAAGTGTGCAGAGCTTTTCTGTTGGCTTGGGAACTAACTGGTTGGTTTTGATCCAACTTGAGCCGCCCCCCCCACCCCATGTTGATGAATTTGCAGTCTAGAGTGTCATAATTTCTTTATCTGGGTCGATGCAGCAGAGCCTTTTATAATAATTATGGCTTTGTCCTTCTTTCACAGAGAGAAAGTCAAATACTACAGACCTGCTGCCTGGCATTGACTTACTGATCATGGAAGGTAGACTAAGTGCACCTCTGTAGTCCTAGAAGGCTTCTCATTCTATGGACCTTTATCTGCTCTGACACCTTCATAACAGAACACGGACAGAAAACAAACTGAAGGTCTCAGAGATGGGTTATGTCATAGTTTCTGAATATGCAAGCACGAACATTGGCAACAGGCTCACAGCAGAAACCCAGTGAAGATCTCAGCAAGCATTACGTTAATTCTCTTGCTGATAAATTCTAAAACACATGAAAATATCTGCAGCTTTTTCTGTGGAAGGTGCTTCATATCAGGGATGTTGACAGTAGATGTTCTGGCCTGGGTCTCCTCATATTTAATGCAGTTTTGTGTGAATGGGATGATTGTTGTGGCTTTGGTGGCTGAAGATGTTTTTGAAGTCAACCCCTTTTGGCAGGTGATTCTGTTTAGTTGTTTTCATCTCTTGATCTGTTCTGTTGGCTAGAGATACACAGACACTACAGTCACTAAAATTCTTGTCCAGAACTCAAGTATTGTGCCTCCTCTTTATGACTGGCATGGTCAGTGATCTCAAACCACTGGTTTAACATCCCTCAGACAGACAAGTCAAACATTAACTGTTTATCTGCAAAGTGTGCTGAAACAAAGTGTGGTTTGTAATCAGTCTTTCATTGGCACATAAGCCTGTAATATGTTTTGGGTGTTGTTTTTCTTTTCCTTTTGGACCAAATTTGACAGTTTTGAAATTTTAGTCGCCTGCATGCAATTTTTTAGGGGAAATAAAAATACATATGTTTAAATTATTGGTGACGAAAATTTCATATTGTTTTACCTGTTACTTTGTCTAGAGTGTTTAGTAAACCAATTTTTCAGAATTTGATCATGACCTTATTCTAGGTTTGTGTTTGATGAGGATCAGGATCTCCTCTACAAGGTCTACAATTCTGAAAAATTGTTGATCCTTTCCTGTACCTGGATCTGATCTGATCTGATGAGGTGTATGAAGCATTACAGTTTAGTCTTTTTGTTTTTTTCGTCCTTGTCTCTTCCAGACTGGTTGCTGGTGGTGTTGGTGGTACTCGGCTTCCTGTTGCTGCTGCTCCTCATCAGCATCTGTTGGTGTCAGTGTTGTCCTCATACATGTTGTTGTTACGTGAGCTGCCCCTGCTGTCCAGAAAAGTGCTGCTGTCCGCGAGCACGTAAGTCACCCATCCGCTCTGGCACTCTTCCTCTGGCCTGTTCTCTCTGGACAGCCATGCAGATTAAGCAAGTCTAATTACAGTCTCTCCTGTTCTCTAATGCAGAACCGACAAGTACCTTTTTATATTTCATCTGCTTTTCTTTGTTTATTTGATATGCAAACTTAAATTATAGCCACCTTTCTTACCCCCACAGCATTTACTGTGTATAGTACAGAGTATTTTCTGGAAAGTTCTAGTTTATTTAGATTTTATGTTAAATTTTATATTCTTCTCTGTGTGATGGTACCATCTTAAGAAGTTTCCTCAGGGGTCAATGACATTTTCTGATTCTGAAATAACCACGATGAGCTAACAGATGTTGTCAGAATATGGTATTTTTGAGCAAGATATCAAGCTATTGCGGAACAGAATGGTGCTTCTTTTGTACAGGGAGAAAAACCATGGTTATGGTAACTACAGACAAACCCTGTTTTCTTCTGTTTGAAGTGTATGAAGCGGGTAAGGCAGTGAAGGCGGGCATGTCTGGTCAGTACGCAGCGAGTCTCTACGCCCCGAGTATGATGGGGCAGCCGGTTTACTCTATGGGGTCTCAAGCACCTCCCATCCCGATGCTGCCTGTTCCACAGGGTGTCACCAGCCTGCCCCCTAATGGCTATGGCCGGGACTTTGATGTTGCCAGCTCAGGTAAGTACTGCCTCTGTACCAGCTACTGTACCATGCAGAAGTTTTGAGCCAAGTATTTTGCTTTGAATCACCTTGTTAGTGCAAAATTACTATGTGACGATTGTCAAACTGTCTTATCTTTTGGTGTATTAAATCGATTAAATAAAAGAAATGGGAGTAAATGTTTTAAATGACTCGGGGACTGGACTGAAAATGAGTCTTTGAAAGTCCTTCAGAAAGCCAGTAGAACAGTTCCTGAAGACTACATAAAAAATGCATTAAAGTCTGGGTTTCTTGTATACAGAGAAGTGAGGCATGACTCGGGAATTTTGCACAGTACTGTATTTGTTCCCGGTACATGAATCCCATGAAAATGACAGAAAACTGATATTCCTCTATAAAAAATGTTGTGGGGGTTGGGAGGGGCTTTCTGGGAGATGCTTCATTACATGCTAGAAAGTTTCAAGGGGACTCATCTTTCACTTTCTTGCTTTAGTTGGTCAAGGATCTCAGGTTCCATTGCTCCATGACCATGATGGAGGCCAAAGTGAGTGAAGAGAATTTTTGTGATAAATTGCAGCATAAAGCATGTGATCTGCTAATACGACTAGTTAAATGGTGTTTGCATGTAATAAACAACACTAATTAAGATATTCACTCATTTTTATTTATTTCTTTTTTTAAATATTTTTTTTTTTTTAAATAGCCCGCAGTGGATATCGCATCCAGGCTAATCAGGATGGGAACCCCACTCGAGTGCTGTACTATATGGAGCGAGAACTAGCCAATATGGACCCAACTCACCCTAGGGACGCAGCAGGCAAATACAGTCACCGTAAGTGCTTTTGGGCCGTAAATGTTCATTTTCTGAGTAATTAAAAAAGATAAAAAATGTCAATCTACATTGTCCAACATTCACTTTTTCTGTGGAAAATGTGGGTCTTTGTGTTTGTGATTGTGTAGTGTTAGTGAGCCAGTATTATTTTTTTTTAATTGTATTTTGGTATCTTGACCGTTTTTCTGGTCACTTTTGCATTTTCGCTCACTCATTTGCAAACTCACCCACTCGCTTGACCACCCATCCATCCATCGCATTGATCCACTCATCCACTCACCCGCTTGTCCCCCTACCCCTTCGTTCGTCCATTCTTTTAGTTACTCATCCACTCTTTCACCCACTGTCACTGCCCACGTATCCATGCACTACGTACTGACTTAAGCTTGTTCTATCTCCTTGTCTTTCTCTCCAGCAATGGACAGTTTGAGTGAGATCAGCTCTCTGCATGATGGTGGTGACCCTCGTAACCGCGGTCGCTCAAGACCTCCACAGCTCACCACAGTGTATGACGACGAAAACATGAGCACCATCAGCAGTGTGTCCCAGAATATTCGGCGAGATGAGCCCAGACGACCTGGTGGACCTGGTGGACCTGGTGGACCTGGTGGAAACCGTGGCCGTGCTCGTTCCATGGAGAACCTGGACGATATTGGTCGCCGTTACGGAGATCGGGATGATTATCCTCCTCGCGACAGAGGCAGGAGAGGGTGAGAATCCTGAGTTGCAGGGGTCAGAGATCATTGTAGTTACTCTGATGTGTAAATGTTGTTCAGTAAACTTGTTGTTTAGTTGATTTATGGGATGTAAGAACAAAATCTCTTTTGAAAGGTTGATTTAGTTTGGCTGAAGTTGCAGACTGTAACTCCCCAGTCCATACAGTCTAAATATGAAAACTAAGCTGCAAAAATGGGTTAAATTTAGTGTTTTTGTGACGTCAGTTTATCTGTCTATTCAACCTACAGAACTTTAGTTAGAAGTAGCGTTTCAACCCGAACTGAGTAGAACACCAACATTATTTCAACGTTAGATTTAATGTTTTGTTTGTGAAGTCCAAAGTACAGTAGCAGGACAAACATAGCTTTTAGGTGCCGCTGGTTTGATTGTGTTAAGCTGGTTTATGACTTGATATAGATATCCTCCTCAGTTCTCAGTGATGTGGAAGGACTTCTTTAGAAGATAGTGAGGCTCTTGGCAGTTCTGATGTTCAGGAGAAGTTCATTTCAAAGTCTTGATGCAGATGTTTGAGGAAAAAACGGAACCTAATGAAGGTCTGCAACAGTGGAGTGGTGTGTGTAAAGCCTGGTGTGTTGAAGATCAGACATTCTGGGTAATCTGTAGAAGTCTGGTGGTCTTCAAATGTCATGCAGTCCAGTCTGGGGGTGACGAGTAATTGGACAATTATCTCTGTGGCATCTGGTTAGGAGCGTATAAATCTCGTAATGTTAGAAAGAAAGTTTGGGAAAGATTGTGAGGGATCTGTGAGCAGAAAAAAAAACTGAATGGACTTCACCGGACAAAAAGAAATTGAGCATTATAGGACATACTCTTGTTAGAGCAATTAGAAAATAAATGGATTTTGTGTGTCTGCAGCTCAGATGATGAATGGAGTAGCAGTGCTCGAGGATACGATCACAACTTTGAAGATCGTCGGCGCCGTGAACCCTCTCCAGATCGCTATGGCAACTCACGTGGGGCAGGCTTTCAGGGTCAGCGCAGTCGCAGCCGTGATGACCTAATGGAGCTAGACCGTGAGCGGGGTCGTGGAGGTCGGGATGCATACGATGACCGCTTCTTGCGGGAGGCCATGGAAAAGAAGCTGGGCGAGAAGCAGCGGGCACGGAGCCGTGAGCGCCTGGGTAGCGACAGTGACCGGTCTGACCGATACAGGGCTGCTCAGGTTGGCCCACCCCCTTTACCCCTTTCACGGCCTGCAGGAAACCCTGATCGTCATGGCAACAATGGCTTCCCCCCTCCTCCCGCTTATATGGAGGATACAGATAGTTTAGCATCATCCAAGAAGAGCAACCTGCGCAAGGTAAAGATTTAACACAATATTTACTTTTGGCCTTTTTTTTTTTTACCATAACCATATTTTTTTTTCCTCCCCAAGAAACCAGGAAAGTACAACGGTACATATACTGTGCAAAAGTCTTGAGCCACCCATCATTTCTTCACATTTCTATTAGAAGTATCTAGACTTCTTTGTATTTTTAATGTAATCTTGAAGGACTTTCAAAGACTCATTTTCAGTCCAGATCAGTATACTCCTTTATCTAGGCACCTTATATCTTTAGGCACTTTGCAGCCTGTTGCAGTAAAACATTTGCTCCCATTTTTTTCATTTATTCTACTCAATATGTCACAGATGAAACAGAAAAAAAAAAACAAAAGATGAAGAAATGATGGGTGGCTCAAGATTTTTGCCCAGTTGAGTGTGTGATTGTGTGCGTCTGAAATGAGTAAGCCCTAATTCGTTGCTGCTTCACTGATGTTAAACGTCTCTCTTCCACAGAATGGAGCTGTGAGTCGTGAGAGTTTGGTGGTGTGAGGCGTCAGCAAGTTCCTTTAGCTAGTCTTTTATTTGATGTATAGATGCGGTTTGTAAGTATTATTCAGCATCAGTTACATGTTCACAGGGTTTGTGGGTTTGTGTTCATGTGGACACATTTCTGTATGTGAGCCACATCATCTTGCTGATTTTATTGCCTTGTTACTGTTATAATCATTTTATGTATTTATGTGAGATGGATTTATGACAAAACGTTCCACTCTGTATATATAATCAGTCACACAGGCTTTTAAAAAAGTTTTTTAAATGGTTTTTAGGCTGAATAGCTTTCAATGTTTACAGATGACTCTATAGTAACAATTAATTTAACAAATTGTTCAACTCTATTCCTTTTCATAAGATTACAAGACTAATTGTACAAATCAGCTAAATTTTCAGATGTCAGATAATTAAAGTTTGCTTCTTATTTACTGATACCTGTATAATTTTTAATGGACAGCAGTTGCTGTTGCTGAATGACTCATGGAGCCTTAAGACTAAAGTGTTTTATATATTTGTCACTGAAATCATACCATTTTCTATTCTTGTATATATTTTTTACAGCAGTAATATTTTGATGGCTTTTGTTAATGGTTTACAAATCACCTAACAATAAATATTTTCTATATCACATGGATGTGTGTTCCTTTTTGAGCTTTCCCTTTACCACCATTGGAGGTTTCATTTGTAGCCACAAGGTGGTGTTAATTCTCTCCTTTGTTATTTCACAGACAACAGAAAATGTAGAAAGGGCTTTTGTTACTGTGCAAGTATAATGAGAGGAGCAAACCAAAAAAGTATTTAAAAAAAATAAGATTGCATTTGGAAACACGGTTTAACATGTAAGTGGTGATCAAAATATTGGTCCTTTTATGTGGCTTTAGCCACTAAGCTGTCTCTGACTGTCTGTCTGTCTAATAGGTTAGTTCTTAAATGAAGGTTTACGTTATTAAGGAAGAAAAAAAACTTAATCTACATGGCCCTGTGTGAAAAAGTGATTGCCCCCTTGTTAAAAAAATAACTGGTTTATCACACCCGAGTTCAATTTCTGTAGCCTGATTACTGCTACACCTGTTTCAATCAAGAAATCATTTAAATAGGAGCTGCCTGACACAGAGAAGTAGACCAAAAGCACCTCAAAAGCTAGACATCATGCCAAGATCCAAAGA
>JBBPDB010000001.1:12384407-12404784 GCA_037974465.1 Brachypetersius altus
GTAGGGAATGGAAGTCGCCTTGGATAAAAGCGTCTGATAAATGCCGTAAATGTAAATATATGGTCTGTAGTATTGGGACACTAAAAGTATTGGGACACTAACAGGGACTTTAATGACATTGCATTCAAATACGTAGACTTTAATACGGTGTTGGCCCATTTGCTGCTTTAACAGTTTCCACTCTTCTTGCAAGGTTTTCCACAATCGTTTGGAGGGTTACCATTCATTCTGTCGAGCATTAATGAGGTCAGGCCCTGATGTTGAACGAGAAGGGCTGGTTCACAATCTCCATTCCAGTTTAACCCAAAGGTGTTGGATGTCATAGAGGTCAGAGCTCTGAGTGGGCCAGCCAAGTTCTTCCACATCCAACCATGTCTTTATGAAGCTTGCTTTGAGCACTGGGCCACAGTCATGCTGGAAAAGAAAAGGGCCTTCCCCGTCCACAAAGTAAACATGATGTTGATTAAAATGTCTTGGAATGCTGGAGCATTAAGATTGCCCTTCGCTGGAAGTAAGGGTCCACCTTAATTCAATAACTGAGAGATGTGTCCCAATGCTTTTGTCTATATAATATAGATAGTTAGACAGATAGATGTAAAAGAGACATGCTAGAAGTATGAAAACAGTGATAGAAGGGACGGTAATTCCAATAAACCAGTACTGTACATTGATTTGGGGCTTTGGGAAGGTGAGCCCCAAGAAACTCTTAAGTGCTCCACTCCCCCCAGAGCTCATTTCAGCTCAGCCTAATACTGAATAATCAAATAAAGACAGAAAAAATGGTCCTGTTGGATGAAAATAATTGTACATGGTCATAAAGTAGCCGCTAACAGCAGACTTTACAATTGCTAAACCGCTCCAGATGGTGATGATCAGAACTAACACATACTGCTCACTGAAAAACCAAACAAAAATAGTATAGTGCTGATAGTCTGAACTGAATGTGAGAGTGAGCGTGGTGGGGGTTTGGAAAACAGAGGGATGAAGAGGGAGGGCTTGGGAGCACAGATGCCATAGGGAAAGAGATTGGCATCATACTGGCATTGCTGGCATTTCGGTCTGGCTGTTTACGAAGTGAAGATCATCCGCGAAGGTAAGCCTTCTCTTCCCATCACAGTTTCCCATCAACAGTAGGTGATTTAATGTAACGTTCCTGTGGCAAAAAAGATCTGTTTTAAATCCGAAAACACTGCCGATCATTGTGACAGTTTGCATGTGATTACCATTTGTGCTATGTATATTTAATTGAAGTCTCCAAATATCGAGTATCATATTCCAGTGAGGTGTTAACGCTTGTTTTAAGATTTAGTCATACTTCTGTTTATAGTGCATTTGCATTAAGTGTTTTACTTCTTATTTTTAGTGTACAGGAAGTGCAATTTGAGTCTCTTTTAAAGGAACAAACCTTTAAAGGATTGTTTTTTTCTTCCTTTCTGAATGTGTGAGATGTGTATATGTACATGCATAAACGGGTAAAACACATATTAGTAGATTCTTTGGAATTAAAATGCTCAAAGTTGTATTCGACACTTATTTTTGTAAAGTTCTTCAACACAGATGAGCACAACTGCTTTAACTGTTCAGATGGTACTTGCTTGATGTGGGGCATGTGGACGATTATCTCGAGTGTCTGTTTGAGTGAGGTTCTTAAGCGTGTAATCATATGCTGTAGTACACAAGTGGGTGGTGCTACACACACACACACACACACACACACACACACACACACACACACACACACACACACACACACAGTGGTTACTTGGCCAGACAGGAATGAGACTGCAGGCTAATTTTAAATAGTCTTCTGAGAGAAAATAACTGATCATGTTAAAGGACATGTATTATCATTTTGTGGGCTTTCATTTCTAAAAGAAATATCACCTTTCACATGTTGAGCTCAAAGGCCAGGATATTATTGTCAGGTATTTTAAAGTAGGTCTGTATTACAGCGGGCCTGTGTTGCTTAGTATTGGTGTCTTTGGTGTGATGTAGAAATAGTTTTAGAGAAATTGAAAATTTGTTGCTTTTAAGCAAAGATTATGTTGCAGTGGCCCCAACTGAAGGAAAACAACTGCTAGATTATTGACAACGCTTTGGTGTTTGTGTGGTAGTATGTTCATTTGTTCATGAACTTTATTAGACTCCCTCCAGCATTACATACACATCATTTGACGGACAGTTTAATCTATTTTTCGGTATCGCAGCTGTAGGGAATGTAGCTATGGGGCAGCTGGTGGCCTGGTGGTTAGGACAGTTGCCTCTGCGATCAGAAGGTTGTGGGTTTGAATCCCAGGACTGCCAGTGGCACCACTGAGTTACCCTTGAGCAAGGAACCGTCCACACACTCTGCTTCCAGGTGTCACGCCGGTAGCTGCCCACTGTTTTACTTGGTGAATGGGTTAAATGCAGAGAAAGAATTTCACATTGTTCACACTGTGTGCTATAGTGTGTTCATGCATGACAGACTTTTTTCTTATGTAGTGTTGGGAGTCTTGCCCATGGATACGTATTAATGTAGTGTGCTGTGCTGTATCCACATCACTAACCAACCTGCATCAGTATCATAAAGTGGAAAACAGCTGAATAATGCTCATATGTTTTCTTTCACTGAGAGAAGAACGGAAAATTGCTTGTCGGACGCACATTATATAGAAGGCAATGGGTAGTTTTGACGCAACAGGTCTTATGTTCTTTTTTCAGGGTAACAATCTTTTCTGCTGTTTTTTTCATAATAATCTACAATAAGCTACAGACTTGTGAGAAAGAGGTTAAACTGAAAAAATGCTAGAGAATTCATTTAATCCTTTCAAAGCCACAGGGAATGTCCAGGCCTCCACATCTCACCTCTGTTACTTAATAATGACTTGCATTGTGTACCATGAAGTCACTGCGTCATAGCTGAGCTGAACTGGATCTGGTCATTGCTGATGGTCGTGTCATTCTTAAGGAGCTACACACACTCCTCTGCTATACGGTTCCCTCAGACCTCCAAAGCCGGTTCTGGTTCAGATCCTCGACACATTGTCATCGGAGTCAGTCTGTTCCATGACTCCAGTCCCCTCCATCTTTCCATCTCGCCACAAAACTGTCTGTCACTCCAGGCACAATCTAGCAACACAATAGAGGGACAATTGGCACTTTCAGCAGTGTGTGTACAGGAGCGTGCTCTGCAGGGCACGAGCTTTGGCCTGGGACACGCTGACATCATGGCCTGTACAAATGAACTGGAGTGCGTTCTGGGGGGGTGTGGGTGTGCTGGTGTATTGTGATGTTGCCATGGCTGCAATGGTGCAGGTGAATTCATATGAGATGTACAAATCAACCACGGCAGAGCGGATGTGGAAGAAACAAACAAAGCCGAGACTAATATTGCAGCTAATTTGTAAAGAAAAGAGGAATTGTTGTGATTTGAAGGGCAATCAGCAGTGCACATTGACTTCCCTGTGTTGTGTGGTGTCAGGCTCAAGCTGGCCTGCTCTGTTCTCCTCTCAGGCGCCCAAGACAATAGTGCCTGTGTGTGGAGGCACAAGGGGCAGGGGTATGTGTGTGTGTCTGCTTGCTGTATGGTGGGTGTTTGAGGGTGTAGAAGGTAGCATTTGGATCGTCATTTCACTGTCGAAAAGTGTGCCACTATTGTCTGATGACAAAACCGTGAATAAGTGTTGTACTGTATCATCTTAAACCACGCCCACATTTATGACATCATAATGGCATTTCCCATAATGGCATGTAAAGCGTGAGTCAATGCAAAAACAATATGCATGGCTTAATCCCCTTAAAGGCCAGAATACTCCAGTTTAGGGATCCGTTCCTCAACTTCTACACCATAGAACAATGTTTCTTAATCCTGGTCCTGGAGGAAGTGTTTTCACAGCTTCCACGCCTGATCCAAACAATGAGCTCATTAAAACCCCTCACTGATCTGAAGTGGGGTGTTAAGACAGAGTTGGATGAAGGTTGAGTAACATTGTGGTCCATGTAGTTAATGAGGACTTCTAAGGACTTAAGTCAGGTTTGTTCACTTGTATGTGGAAGGTGTGTCTTATCTACAGGTTGTCATTCCAACCTGCTGTGCTGCTGCTTTGTTGGGATGAAAACCTGCGACCACACCAGCCCTTTGTGGAGAAGATGTGACACTTCTGGATTAGGCTTTTTTACAATCCCAGTTTTATAGTCCTGCTTCAGGTGCTAAGAAAAAAAGAGAGTGAGAAATGCTTAGACAGAAAATCACCTACACGAGTCATTGGATCTGTGTGTTATTGCTACAATGTACATTTCAATCTAAAAGTAACAAGTTCTGAGAAAAGAAGTGAAAGTGTCTATTGATTTACATTTAAATGTGACCTAAAACAGTTATGGCCTCATGAAACAACATTTTCTGGGTTTTTACCCCTGCTGTGCCAATACACTTATATGGCTGTTTATACCTCATATGTGTGGGTTTTCATGACGGAATCACTTCTGAATTCAGCTGCATGAAAACCTAGGTGTAAATGACCTCAGGACCTTGGATTGGATTTTAATCAGATCTCTCCAAACCCTGACACTGTTCTACGCAAGTGTAAATGGAACGTGTTTTCTGAATCCATGCAAATATATGTAATTGTAAATATGTCCGTAGACTTATTGACCTGATTATCTGGAATCATCTATGCCTGTTTCTTCACTGGTTCAGGCCTTAAGTTAGATTAGTTTTGTTCTGCTTAAATGATTCATACATGGGTCACTGTGTGGCTTAACAAACAAAATACATTCCTCTGAAACTGCTCAGGTTCAGGGAATGGACTGAAAAGGAGTCTTCGAAAGTCCTCCACGAGGCCTGGAGAACTGTTCCTCAAGAACACATTAAAAATCAGTCAGACAGTCAGAACTATGGAAGCAAAATGAAGGGTGGCTCAAAACTTTTGCACAGTACTGTAAATCTAGACTAATTAATGAAGCACAGTCTGTTTCAAGAAACCATCCCTGTGTGGTTATGCTGTCTTTGTTTAATAGGATGACGCTGATGACACATTTTAAAGCTATTTTTAAGGAGTCTGAAGGAACATTGTGTCAATGTGTTGATTTTCTTTCTGAGTCACTGCAACTTTCATACCACAGAAGTCAGAAAAGAGACAAACATCAAACTAGTCAAAAACATTGGATCATCTTTTCCTCTCCAGTCTCTCTCTCTCGCTTTCTCTATCCACCCACTTCATCCATTCTTCAGAGAGCATCTTCTTGCATTCTTCTAATTCTATCCTACCTAAAACATGCATATCATTAATTCCTATTTTCCCTTCATCCTCAGACCCAGGCTACCTCTGCCTCACCCGTATTTTGTTGTGCCAGAGGAACAGTGGGTCTCTTTGTGGCGGCAGGCCGTGCGGGGGGTTAGTTTATGAATGGTCTGAGGGCCAGAACAATGCTCTACACTGGGGTCCTGACATTTCCATATAGAATGGGGGGAGTGGAGGGAGAGCTGGGGCGTGGTACAGAGCGAGGAGAGAGAGCGAGATGTTCACCCGGGGCGGGTGGTGTAAGGGGGTGTGTGCGAGTGTGTATCAGGGTACGGCTGCTTGTGCTGCTGATTAATGCTTGCTATTGGATGAGGAGAGGAGGCCTGGGGTCATTCGCTGGGTGAGTCTTAATGATTATATTTTAATACTTACCTCTAACCATCATAAATCTTCTGGTGAGGTTTTTTTCAGTGATGTCCCTGGTCCTTGTGATGGACCACCCATGGCTCTAATATTCAGACATTCCTGAAGGCCTTTAGCTGGATCAGGTGTGTTAGATAAGGGTCAGTTTTCCCTGGTTTATTACGCCGGTATAACATATAATTATTGAAATGTTAAACATATTCAGTTCTTGAGACCATTCCTTTGGTGCTTCTGGTGTCTCAAACTGTAACGGGTCACCTGTTTCTTTGGTGTGATGCCCATGGCAGTGCCATGCTGCTTTGGACAGTAGCTTGAGTGTGGGTGTCTTGGCAGAGATCCGATTTGCTGGCATAAACCCACAGGATGTTACTGAGACGGAGCCAGAACAGGGATGCTGTTTTTTTGTGTGTGTGTTCATGAGAGAGACCAAGACAGAGAAGCTCAGGTGAAGGGGGGTGTCGTCTAAGCTCCTCAGTTATGCAGGAAGATGTACCTGCGTCATGCAGTGACAGGACACCGCAGCTCCTGCTCGAGTGTTTGTTTGTTTACCCTGTTACTGACATTCACCGTTCTTCATAGCTGTAGCATCCCTTTACTGTGTGAATATTTCACAACAAATGGACCAGAAATCATTACCATAAAATCCTATTACATACCAATACCACACTAATTCTAAACACATAGGCCACTGTGCAAATTAATTCCTGAACTATAGCATTAACATTTTTTATGTTAAATGTTCAAATTTAATGACATGCTTTATGTTTGTGGTCAATTTAATTAAAAAAAAAAAATGGTTGAAAACCTGTTCCCCATGTCATGTGACCTATCAGTGGTCATTGCCCTCCTACAGGTCTGATTAATATTATAATTTATGGTCCTAAAGCAGAGGGAGGTTTACGAAGATTGTAATTGCATATTACACATTGCACATTACCCTCAATATTATCAACAACAACCAAAACAAATGTGTGTAAAATGATAATACGTATATGTTTTTATGCACATACATCAGCCTGGCGTCCCCATTAGAAAAAGTTTAACATGAGGCCAAAAAAATGTCATTTATTTGTAGGTTAAATGTTGAATGGGGCACAACTGACCCAAAACATAAAAGGAGGGTTAATTGTAGGAACCTGGGGGTCTGGACACAAGAGTCACATGACATATGCATACACACACCAAAAAAGGAAGACAAAACCTTCCGTGAACTATGACAGCAATGACAGTGTCTGTCTGTACTGAGAGGCAGTAGTACAGAATACAGGAGAGTTGTTTCTGATAAGTGATGCTTTACTGTGCTTTCATGCAGTATGTTGACCCAGAACTGCTGGTTTACATTTTACTTGTAAGGAAGTCCAACAGTTTACCTTTAAATTTAAACAGAACATTTGTCTTGGTGTTTTTGGTTCTGCGATTTGGGTTCAGCAGAATGAATAATACTCATTGCTTTTGTCCCTAGAATGCTAACAACGTCCTTTGTCCTATCAGACGACTGCTTTTACACCATAGCTGTGCAGTTATGAACTCCATTTGAGCTCTTGAGAATTTCTACCGTTTTGCTCGATGGAACTCACTATTTTAAGACAGTCAGAAACGGATTTGATTGACGAGTTTCTTTAAGCATAACCACCCACTCGGCAAGACGGATTCTCCTAAGCACACATAAGAGGAGGAGAGTCACGATGGGTTCCTCTGAATTGGAACTGGGCCCCTGACTAACCTCCCTGAGGTGTGGGCAGGAAGCTACTGCTCAGCACAGAGACACTACTGAGTCCACCATCTGCCTGCATCTCTATGTTAGACGGTCTGCAGCACAGAAATAAAGCTACCATGCAACCACAGTCAAGCTCACTTGTGTTTAGGGTGGGGAAGTGAGAAAAATGTTCTTTAGGTGACTGTTAAGCGGATGGAAAGACTTATATGAGCAGATGTCAGACAGTTCAGATGGCTGAGACCTGACCTTAAAAGGATCTATTAGTGGGCTGTTGGCTGATTTGCAAGTCGCTGAAAATGGTTGTTCGTTTTTGAAACCCCGCCACAACCAGATCTTCATGTCAGATTACAAGTTGACAAGTGGTCATTGCACCACAGAAATTCACACATCCTGTTAGTGTATAAGATTTTTTATAGAGTTGCTTTATTCGGCTTGATTTAGTCTGCTTGAGGTGCAATCTGTCAGTCTAAAGGGTCCAATACACAAGTTCTGGATTAACACTCTCTGCTCTGACATTGGATTCGTTTTGACTGTCAGTAAAAATAAATTGCATTTTGATCTCGTTTGATATCACAGCATGATGATGACGACAACAAGAGCAGCAACAACAACAACAACAACAACAACAACAACAATAATAATAATAATACATTTTATTTAAAATACACCTTTCATTTTAAAGCAAACTTTAAGGTGCTAAAGCTTTAGCAGAAGCTAAAGACTGTCTATTGAACACACACACACACACACACACACACACACACACACACACACACACACACACTCACACATACATACGCAGTCATGTTTAAGGCCATCTGGCCCTCTGGTAATTTTAGTGGGCACCTGTGCTGGCGTATGGGCTGGACGTTACACTCTAACGGGAGAGCAAGCTGTGCATAGACCCGTTCTGGAAAAATCCTCATATTTTCAGCACCAAACATATAGATTTATAGCACAGATGCTTGAAGTAAAGGATTCACACTGGTAGGAATTTCAAGATGAAAACATGCCTCTCCCAGAGGAAAGGAAAATTCAGAACTCAACTTTTCTTTGTCCAGCCTGTTTCTCCCCGACATAAGTTTAAACAGTTTAATGTCAGTATGAGATTCTAGTCATTTTCTCACAGTTCTTAAATTCAGCTCCTGAAAAAGAGGCTTCCTCTAATCTCAGCCCAATCCCAGTTTTCTCTCACTGCTCTGATCTCTATTTTTCTAAGATCATCAGATCTTCAGATAAACCATAAGATCCAAAGCTTGATTGGTTTCTAACCAATCAACATCTGAAGTTTGTCTTAGTGATCAAATTCAAGTCTTGACTGCCAAAGTCGGACAGTTTTGAGATCCACTGGGTTGTTAAAGAGAAGAACACTGAAAAGCTGACGAGAACAGTTCCTTATTTCTGTTGTGAGCAGTAGAATCTTCCTCGGGGTGTGTTGCATCATGAGATTTGGTATTTAAACACTGAAACCATATTTACATTGATGGCATATAGCTGATGCTCTTATCCAGAGTGATGTACAGCAGTGCTCAAGTAGTCCACATCTGTTTCTTAAACCCGTAAACTTAAATCAATGTCCGCTATTCACTGCAGGTGAAGTACACCTAAACAGCACCTGTCAAAGTAGCTTTTTTAGCTAACTAGCAATTCATCCACAACCGGCTTGGAGTAGCAGCATCATTTCGGCATGGAGTGGGCGTGACATTTGGTGGTCAAGCCTGTGCTTTCTTGGTTAGGTCTTTTTCTCTCTCTCTCTTGATGACAGACAGATAAGCGTTACTGGAGAAGGCTGTGTATCTGCTTTATAACAATAACAGCCACATAATGGAGTGTGCTCCAGTGTATGTGTGTGTGTGGGTATGACTTTTCTGTGTGTGTGTGTGTGGGTTGCTGTGGCATGTTATATGTCATGAACTTACACAGACTCCCTGTTGTGCTTTCATTCTGACTGCTGTTTGGCCTCTGCTCAGAGTTTTCTGTGACACTATTTTAAAAAAAGTATATATGTATTTCCACTATTGACATACTGACAAACCACGGAGAGAAATGTCAATAGCTGCAAAGGCCTAAAAACATTACAGTGGTGATGATGAGAAACAGGGACGACGCTGACTACAAGACCAATATAATAATTTACAATCCATTTTTTGAAATAGTCCATTTTTTACAATGTACATGCTGTACATACTTATCGAGTCTCAGAGAACATACACATGAACATTTTATGTAATAGCTTCCTTAATGCAGTAATCTTTAGAGCCATCAAACTTTTCAGACATCTGGTCCCTATCACCAGCACTGAAAAACATCTCATGTTGTTTCTAGAGTGGCACATTACCTCATTAAGCCACACTGAATGTCTGTGTTAAGATCTTAACATATCAATTATGCAGAGAATCAGTGGAAGTCCCCATTTTTTATCTGACTTCAAAGAAACTGGAGATTTTTCCTCGCCACCACGTCTTCTTGAAGCCTCAGTATCAGAAAATCATCAGTGATGCATAAACAGTAATATTAAGCACAGGAGGTACAGTTATGGGAATGACCAATACATTTCACTGCGGAATTTTAAAGTGCAATAGATTTACACTGCAGTTATTAACCTGTTACACACACCGCTATTTAAAAGCTACTCGTCCGCAAACCACCCCCCTTGGGGAGAACTTTAGCCTGCTAAATGAGAGTGAGTGAGTGAGAGAGTGAGTGATTGAGCGAGTGAGCGATTGAGTTTGAGAGTGAGTTGATTTCAGTGCATTTGATGTACTGTTGATGTTCTAAGAGCACTTGCAAATTTGTGATGTGGTAAAAAAAATCCTATAAATGCCTTTTTTATAGTCAAAACCATAAATACGCCCCCAAATATGCTCCCAAAAACACATTGACTTTATTTTAAATTCAACTTTATACATTACCTTTAAAATAAATGTAAAGACAACACTGGAATGCTGGACTGCATCTGCCAGAGATGCATCACAGGGCAGCAGCCAATCAGCAGCAAGGAAAAATACATAACGCTCTCGGATTGGGTACTTTTAAACCTCCCGCCACTTTCATACTAAAAAAATTATGCAATTATATTTGATATGGTAATCAAATATAATTGATAATGTATCAAATATGATAATGTATCTGAATTTATGTTAAAATTTATGTTACAAAATTAGTAAATCGTGTTTTTAAAAATTAGCACTAAAATGCATAAAAAAGTATATATTGCCACAAAAAAGCAAAAACAGGATGACATCAGTGGTTTCTGTGAACAATTATTAGTTAAGATAAAAGAAAAAAAAAAGAAGTCCACCAACAACTGAGGCTGCGAACTCTGGCAGGGATTTACTGTATTATGTTTCATATTTACTGAACGTTGTGATAAACTTTATAAAATTCCCCAAAACTATGCTACAACTTCAGTGGCACAACAGAAATGGGTGCTCATCTGTATAAAAAATAGCCTGCATTAAAAAAACATGCTAATATACATGAACAGCCCTTTTTATGATTTTTTAAAATGAAGATCTCGTACCTTTTAACAGAAAGGAGAACATTTTAACAGAACGTCACATTTTGATGTGTGTTGAGCTGTGGATGTGCATGAAACCCCTGGACGGCCGCTCTGCTCAGAGGATGGTCTGATGGGAAAAGTGGATTGACGGACAGCATGAAGTGGAATGTTTGGTGTGGGTTTGGAGCACGGAGAGAAATGTCTGCATATTCACAACTGCCCACGACACGCATTCACACAAGCCCATAACTAATGCACCCCTTCTCCTCCATATCTTTCCCTGTCTGACTCTTTGTCTCCCTCCTTCTTTCTCTGTCTGTCCCTCAGCAGTGGGGCTTTTGCAAAAGCAGAGCTGAAAGAGCTTTAGCCTTCAGAAGGCCGGAGCAGAGCAGGGACCTGGAGCTGGTATGAGGCAAGTGCTTTGATGGCGATATGAGGGACTTGTTTGTCTGCTATGAATGCTGTGTTTGTCTTGCTGGAACATTGTCTCACTGCCTGAGCTGCACTAATGTTTTCTTTCAGCAGCGGTTGACTTCGGCTCAGGCCTTCATAGGTGTGTAGATTTTCGATGATCTGCTCTGAGGAAAAAAGCTGTATCTACTACAGATAGTAGAATGTAATAATATGCTAATTTCAGCCACCTTCAAAAATAAAGGATCAAAAAAAGTGCTACAGAAGAACCCCGTTGGGTCCCATGAACAACATTTCAAGGGGTGGTTTTCTTTTTGGAAATGAGATGTACACATTGGAAGGACAGCTATATAAAGCCCTAAAAGCTCTATACCCCTCAAATGAAGTGTGTAGAATAGCAGATTTGGATGATCTACAACTGTTCAAAAGAGTTTATCTTGGCATGCACATGCATACACAGATTCTAGGATAGGATTTTCTGCTGTATATGAACATGAAGGGGATTCCGTGTTTGTAGTAGGCATAAAGACTCTCTGTCCAAATGATTGTCGATGCCTATTTATCCAAAGTTTATCCAAAAATCCATGCACCCGTGACGAGCCCCCTCCTTGAGCCCATGACCCCTGGGATAGATTCGGGGTACCTGTGACCCTAATGTGGATTACATGGTTGGAGAAAACGAATGAGAGAGTGAGAATTTTGTCCCCTCTTTCCTGCAGAAGCCTCCAGTTTTCTGGTAATGCTTTACACAAGCTGTTTAAACATCACTATGAGGATCTGATTGCATTCAGTCAATAGTATTAGTGATCCATCTATCACTCCAGAGGGGGTTTTATATCCCTGTAGCCCATGTTTGGCTTTGGGCAGGTGCAGCTGCTCCAGAGCATCTTATTCTATTGGCAGTGGGGTTCTAGGGAGATTAAACTGTGTCCACAGCAATGTGGTCATTTGAAGAGCCGCATGGATACGTTTGCACATTCAGAGTCGGTTTCCTGGACATCAGTCCTTGATTACATAGTGCCTTGAATTGAGATTTAACACTGTAAAGGAAAGGGTAGTCAGAGACTGACCCTAATAGGGATTAAGCCATGTCCTGGACTACACGAAATTTTAGGTTTTAATTGGAAGGAACTAAATATAATCCATGGCCAGACTTCATCCCTGTCTGAGGAACTGGGCCATAACATGTCTGGCTTATTAACTCGTGTCACTTTACATGTGATGAAGCCCTGCATCTTTCTAGTGTGGCGTGTTGTTCTCCTTCACCTTCCAAAAATGAACAAATGTTTTCCATTCTTCTCAGTGCTTAAGGCTTATGATCTTCAGGGACTTTTCAAACATGGTAATCAGATAGAAATCTTCAACAATCCATTCCAAGGCCTACCATCTGTGGTCCCCGTCTGCTCTTAAGGGAGCTTAAAGGGTTGCGTGTGTTGTTTGTGGCACAGATGAAGAGAAGGAGAAAGAAGGCAGGGAGAGAGAGTGAGATAAACAGACAGAAGAGTATAAAAAGGAGGAAGGGGGGAAGAGAGGGAAAGAAAGAGAAAATGTGTGTGTGTGTGTGCATGACTTAAACTGGGGGACACGCTCTGACAACATGCCACATCAGCCCATAAATAAAATAAACAGAAGCCGTTGGTGATGCCGTGTCGCTCCGGCTAATGACCTCTGAATGATGTGTCACTTTAGCGAACAGAGCCGTCAGTGTGTGTGTGAGAGACAGAGGGGCTGACGCTGAGCCGTTATAATGAGCAATTCTGTTCTCCCACACACTGCCGCTCTGTAGGAAGCAGGTGCTGACCATCTGATGTATATGTGTGTACATGCTTATGTGTGTGTATGAGAGTAAGTGTGCTTTTTCTCCGGGTGGCTGACGCTCATGTCATTGGCTGATCCTGGTCTGACTCTTTTATGCTGTTGTTGTTTTTATTTTTCATTTTTAGAGAAGTGATTAAGGCGGCTGAGCTGATTTTATAGCGAGAGAGCTCCACAGCCAGTGTGAGAGAGGGAATAAACTCAGTGCCCGTCGGTGACTCTCCACCAGCAGTTTAAGGTGCTTTTCATCAGTTTGACTTTATATCACGAACAAATGAGCAATATGATCAAATGAGGAGTGTACCGAGACTTTTGCACTGGATTATACACTGTTAAAATACACTCAGTGTATCAGTGTAATCAGACCTAAGTGCTGTGCAATGCTGTGTAAAGCTGTATTATCTTTTACAGTACCAGTCTGACAGTTCAGATTGTATCGGTGATAATATATCTCAACCAAATGATCTAGATTATCTATAGAATGCACATCTAAGCTATAAACTGTAGAACAGTGATCAGTGATGTTTTTTGCAACATGATAACGGTGCCTTAAAGTTCTGAAGTTCCACACAGATGTTATAGTAGTTCATTCCAGGAAACAGAAGACTCAGTGCACCGTCCTCATGATGGTTAGTGAATAATAGTGTAGGCTGGGGGCAAGAGAGACATCCCCACATGTTTAGAAGCAACCCTGACTACAGTGAACTTATTCACCTGTCCATAATGTCTACAATCTCAAACATACAGTCAATTTAAGCTTCACTCTTTTTTCTGATGACTAATAAGTGCATCCTTCGTTGTTTTAAGGTTAATGGTCCTAAGTTAGATTGAGACCATGAAGTGTTTGGAAGTGCTGCTGCCCCTGCTGCTGCTTGTAAGAGGTAAATAACCCCAAGTTTAACTCTGCTTTCTTTTTACTGAGGTCTATGGTAAATGCTGTCAGAGGTGACTGCTGCCTGTTAAGCTGTCTCTTTTTCTCACAGACATTAGAGCTCAGTGGACTGTATGGATGCCTAGGGACATCTCAGCCATGACGAACTCCTGTGTGGTGATCCCATGCACATTCGCCTACCCCTCTGGCGTCAGGCCTTATCGGGGCACCCATGGAATCTGGTACTTTGGCCACCCGTACCCACAACTCTTCCCTCCAGTGGTTTATAAATCCCGCACAGAAATTGTACATGAGAGCTACAAAGGCCGGACCAAGCTGCTGGGTGACTTAATGCAGAAGAACTGCACATTACAGATCAGCAACATTGGAGTCGAGCATTCAGGGAGGTACTACTTCAGAGCAGATCTAGGAGGAGCCAACATCTACACCTACCCAGACTTCACAGAGGTCAAGGTGTTGGGTAAGTATCCTAACTAGAACAGTCTGTTATTTGTGGCCTATAAACAAATAACAAAACAAGCAACATGATTACTCCAGGTTGTTTCAGATGTTGCATTGTTCACACTGTAAAGTTTCTACACACAGTAATGTTAAGTCTTGAATCACATTCACATTTCTTCATATTTTGTTTCAAAAGATCCAGACATTCTTGGGTTAGGGTTAGGGTTAGGGTTAGCCTTTGGTCAAGCAGACCAAAGAACATCTAACTTAAGGCATAAACCAGTAAAACAGGTGAAGATGATTTCACATGATCAGGCGGTGATCAGTATACTGGTGGTGCTGAATGCTGAGTGTGGCACCTTGTGTTTATAGGCACTTTGCAGCTTGTCACAATAAAACATGTGTTCCCAATGCCAATGATATAACAGAAAGATGCCAAAGATAAGACAATTTGACAGAATGAAAATAGTAAATTATAAAGAAAAGACTTTTGCAGTACACAGTACTGTATACATGGATTTTACTGTGTATTTGACTTTTAATCTGCTATGTGTACGTTAAGTTTTGACATGGTCATGGATAATTAATGTTACAATTATAACCTACATCATGCGTTGCTTGTCCTGTTCTAGAGACCGGAAACCTCATGGAGCACATATCAGTCTCTTCTTAATTTAATAACCTCCATATTTTGGATTTTCTTTGTGAAATCTGCATAAAGAGAGCAGAACCTGGCTGCATCATGTTCACGTTGGTGGCAGGTTAACGGGGTAACGAGCAGCCATTTAAACAGCTGTCGGAGTTTTCCTGGATAGTTAAGTGAACTGTTTACAGAAATTTGAGCATCAAAAATTGCATGTTTATAATCATACCTTAGGTAACTGAATGAAAGACTACCAACCACCTGTTGGGTCTTTTCTGCTGACCAGTAAAGCAGCTTCTTTGCCACTGATCTGATTCATTCAAGCACTTGAAATGATGTGTTTCATATAATCCCAAGACATGTTACTGATTTTGATTACCTGCTCCTTGAATACTTGTTTAAAACAAGATGTTTTGGAACTCAAGTGAAGTTTAGTCACACAGAGGTTTCAAGCGTTTTATATTAAATTACAGTGTAAAGTCAGTCTCGACTGTTAATAATACTATAATATAGTCTCAACATGACTAACCCACAATGGGATATTAATTTAAAGGTTTTTGCACAGGTTTTTACCACATTACCATCTTTTTTTATAAAGGAACTCTAATTGTGAACACACTGTAAATGTATTTGTTAGTGGAGTGTATTTTAAATAAATATGAAGTGAGTAACATGTATATGTAGTAGATCTTTGTTTGCCAAAACTCTTGACTGGTAGTGTGGTAGTGTAAAAATGGGTCAAGAATCTTTGCTTTATTATTACATAATAATGTTAATTATATACAAATATTATATGAATAACATAATTAATCATCATATTATGAAATTGTTGCACTAAAGCATCTCAAGGTTAAGTTTGATTTGTGAACGGCTTAACCAAGTTTATGTTAATGTGTGTTCTTTTGCTTATTGCTGGCAATGGGACTTGGTGAAGGAAGATTTTGGAGATAGAACAGTGATGATGCCTGAACCAACATAAGATATATTGTAATCTGAGGCCTCTGCTTCTTTCTTAGATCAGCCCAACATTGATGTCCCAGCAGAGATAGTCAGTGACGAGAGCTTGGATTTGACTTGCTACGCTCCAGACAACTGCCCGGACATGAGTCCAGAGATCCACTGGATGTACACAGACTACCTGCCCGAGCCTCTCTTCACCTCAGACTATGTGGAAGACAGCAACACAGCGGTCCTGGCCAGCACGCTCACCTTCACGCCCAGAGCCACACACAACGGCCAGCTCTTGGGCTGCAGGGTCCACTACCCAAACACCAGCTTTGTCTATGAGCGCCTCATCTCCCTCGACATCAAGTGTAAGCCATATAAAACATTAAACATAAAGTCAAGTCAAATTTCTGTGGCCCATTACCATACACAAATGTCATTCAGTGTGCTCTACAGGAATAGAATGCAAATATTAAGCATAAAAATAGTAGAATAAAAATGTGTCTAGTGATGCGGTTTCTATGGTGATGCTTTCATGGCTGCATAGTGACGGTTGGGTACAGAATGGCGTTTAGTGGCTTTAGCTGTTTGGAAAGATGAAGTGGCATCATGTGATATAGTCATGAGAAATAGTCATGACAAAACTGGAGAGAAGTATTTTATGGTAAATGTACCCTTTACCTGAAGATGTGGATACTGGGAATTTGGAATGAAATAACTGTTCAGATCTACACATGTACAAATATCTGATCAGAGATCAGGCGATTCTCCTTTCATCAAATCTCAAATTATATAAGCAATGTTTTGAAAAAGTGAAGGAAACTTTTATATAATTGACCCTTGTTTTGAGTACATTTGAGTATATTATCAGAATGTAGAAGAACTAATGTGGGTATGGAAAACTACATTAACACTGAGCCAGTCATCAGTGCAGAAGACATTTGGGAGATACAAAAAGTGTGGCAGCACCCATACCCACCCAAAGCCCCTCTCACAGTAATTAGATATATTGTGTTTGATAACCAATCAGAGAATAGCCAATCAAATGGGTTTCACAAAATTAATCCACCCCAACATGCAGTAGATTTCAGAAGACCTTGCATTGTTCTTCGTCAAGGTAAACCACAACCATTTCAGTGTGTCCTGAGGCTGAACCCATCTGTCTGCTTGGGACTGGCACAACAATCTAACTGGCAAATTCCCAGAGGAATGAACTAGATAGCATAGATTGTTACTTCATGCCAATCTGTTTATTCAGTGCACTTCAGAAATCACACAATAAGTGCTGTCCTTCACTGAGGTTTAATTTACAAACAAATTTGTAGATTAAAAAAAAGTATTCACTTCTCTCTGACGCTTGCAGTCTTCACTGTCTTTGGCTGAATGTAGGCAGGGAAAAGAACATGAAAATATTTGGGGACACCTTGTTTATAGTGGACCTGTGGTATTGATTCAAGGTTTTTTATTGGCCACATACACAATGAAACACATAATGAAATGTGCCCCTGTCAAATAAGTTAAAGACATTTTGTTTAAATGAGAGCTGAATAGTGTGTAAATGTTACAGGACAGAATATCTTTGTGAGATGACAGGTGAGGTACAGTGAGGTAGAGAGGTCAGTGAGATATAATGAGGTAGGGAGGCAGGTGAGGTAGAGAGGCAGGCGAGGTAGGGAGGCAGGTGAGGTACAGTGTGATAGAGAGACAGGTGAGATACTGTATGGTAGAGTGGCAGGTGAGATATAGTACGGTGGAGAGAAAGGTGAGGTACAGTGGAGTAGAGAGGCAGGTGAGGTACAGTGAGGTAGAGAGGCAGGTGAGGTACAGTGAGGTAGAGAGGTAGGTGAGATATAGTACGGCAGAGAGAGAAGTAAGGTACAGTGAGGTAGAGAGGCAGGTGAGAGACACTGAGGTAGAGAGTTAAGTTATACTTATAATGAACAGTTTAAAGTGTGCCTGGTCTAATGTTCTGAGGATAAAAGCTCCTTCTAAGTCTCTATGTTTTAGCTCCAAAACCCCTGATGTTTCAACTTCTTCTGTCTGTCTGTGTATTTTTTTCATAGACGCCCCTCGCACTGTGTGGGTGAACATATCTCAAGATGTCATGGAGGGAAGTTCAGTGGTTCTGCACTGTGATGTGGACAGTAACCCTGTGCCACGGATTTCCTGGTACTTTCAAGATGAAGAGTTGATGTCAGAAACAGCTTCAAATACATCCCTATATCTGGAGTCCCTGACTCCGGAGCAGGAGGGAGTTTACACCTGCGTAGGGGACAACGGCTACGGGGTCATGAACACATCCATGTATCTGGCTGTAAAGTGTGAGTCTGTTGGTACACTTGCTTTTCATCTTAGTTTGTTTCATCCGTCCTATCATCCGTCCATTCCACTTCACCAGTCTGTCCCTATTTTCAGTCCAAATTTCTAGTCACGCTGACTGAACATCTCAGAAACCCCCTCAGTTCTGTATTTCAGCTCTGTTTACACTTTTCATCTGGTTGGTTGTTATTTGTAGACTCCCCAAGGGAGCCATGGGTGAACGATTCTCAAACAGTGCAGGAGGGTTCCTCGCTGGCTCTCCACTGCACCACTCAGGGAAATCCTGCTCCCACACTCACCTGGTTGAAGGATGGGGAGCTGGTGGGAACCATAACGGCTGAAGAGGTGTCCATACTGGAACTGCTGGAGATCACACCGCAGGCAGACGGCACTTACCGCTGCCTGGCTGAGAACGAGCACGGCCGTGCCAGCAGCTCTCTGAACATCACTGTGAAGTGTGAGATAACTTTTTTAATGTGAATTGTCTCATTGGAAATCCATTTACTAAGAAATGTTAATGTTGCTTTCTCCACTCTCATTAGTTCTGCTAGATTCTGATAACATATGTGGCTGATGTACTCAAACAAATATAAAATCAGATAAATCAAATGAAAATTACTCATTTTCCTTCACAAAATATTGCTAATATAATTTCTTTTTCCTCGTTTTGCATATTTAAAAAGCAAAACTGTTTTCATTTCAGTATATGCAACAATTTGGCTAATACAAGTCGCAGCCTGGCTATTATTCCCTAACCTGACAAATCGTTTGTAGAAGTTGTAGAAGTGTCAGGCCAAAGTTGACAAATAATCGACCATATCTTTTCCCTCGTCTCTCTAGTTGCCCCCATTCTGCTGGAGGATTCAAAGTGTACGGTAGTGCGAGAGGGTGTACAGTGTGTCTGCATTGCCTCAGGGAACCCTGAGCCGTCCATTGAGTTCTACCTGCCTGACCTCAACATCACTATCAATGAGACAAATGGCCGTTTCAACTACTACACACACACAGACGGCTACACGTCGACCGGCATGATCAAACTGAGGGATAAAGGGGAAAGAGGAGACAATGGAGGCACAGCGGTTCATGTGCACTGCAGTATCAGCAACAGCTTGGGAACCGAGACCATCAGACTGGAGCTGCAGCAGGAGAGTAAGTTCATCAGCGGACTTTAATGGCTTATGTTAAAGGCTGTAAGGCTGGCATAAAGCCTTTGAGTAAAGTGTCCTGTTATATTCATACATGAACAAACAACAGCACAGCACACAGTTTGAAATGTTTTCACTGCATTTAACCCATTCACCAAGTGAAGCGGTCGGCAGCCAGCAACGTGGCGCCTGGGGTGCATTGCTCAAGGATACCTCAGTGATTACACTTAGGTGGCCATGGGATTCGAGACCACAACCTTCTGATTCCATAAATTCATATGATGTGTGAAAGACAAATTTACTAAATTAACACAGTAGCCTAATAGGTAGGATACTTGCCTCCAGACCAAGAGGTCATGGGTTCAAATCCATGGAATCCAGTTGCTCCATGGATACTGCCCTCTGTAGTTACGGAATGGAAGCCACTTTGGATAAATGCGTTTGTTAAATGCCGTAAATGTAAATCAAGAACAATAAGCAACATTTCACAGATATTATACAGTAATCCCCCAGTTTTATGCGAATCAGGAGACGTGGATTCAGTCACATGTGGATTTTTTTAAAGAACCAAACTTATTGTTTTACATGGAAATCCCCACATTAACACGGAAACAGCAAATAAAGAACCAAACTGTATTACCTCCAGCCCAACAGTGGCAGTAAAACACCCCCCAATTTTCAATTTCAGTTTATTAGTAAGCTGTGCCCTGTCTAAACACAGAGGCTGCATCCGAAATCGCATACTACATACTAGGTACTACATTTGAATTAGTACGTACTGCTCTACCGTTAAAATAGTACGTTCTATACAGTATGAATGAGGGAAGTATGAATGGAATTCGGACGTACTACATCCGCTGTGTTGATGTTGTCACGTGTCGTGTGTCGTCACAGCAGCGCGT
>JBBPDB010000001.1:12417299-12429701 GCA_037974465.1 Brachypetersius altus
CCTCTGATTCTATCAACATTAAACTGTTAGTGTTGTGTTGACACTGCAGAGGACGAACCTGTGACGGAGCCTCAGGCTATCAACGCAGCGTTCACCTTCGAGCTCTTCATCTGTGCCACTATTTTGCTGGAGAACAGAGATGCTCTGCTCGGCTGCAGGAATGAGGTCCAGCTCATCCAGTTCACGAACAGGTGGGCCCGTTTGACATCAGCTTTAAATTAAGATTCGAATTGCCATAATTGCCTTGTCCCTTATGGTTACAGTGCCTTATGTCAATATTCAACACTCAAGATTCTTTATTTGTCACATACACAGTTATACGAGTACAACATGTGGTGAAATGTGCCACAGACTCTTCTAAATAATTTATAAATAAATTCAATCTGAAAAGGCTCTATACAGAATATATATACTGCTCAAAAAAAAGGAACACTTAAACAACACAATG
Source organism: Brachypetersius altus (assembly GCA_037974465.1). Taxonomy (NCBI): domain Eukaryota; kingdom Metazoa; phylum Chordata; class Actinopteri; order Characiformes; family Alestidae; genus Brachypetersius; species Brachypetersius altus. The sequence continues at coordinate 12,417,748 of JBBPDB010000001.1, forward strand.
TTACTTCAAGTCATTAACACATCTGTGAAATCAAACTGTCCACTTAGGAGGCAACACTGATTTACAGTCTACACTCTCAGTGACAATCAGTCTTGCCTCCTAAGTGGACAGTTCCCTTTATTTTTTGAGCAGTATATATATATCAAATAAATGCAGGATGGACTAGAATAGAATAGCAAATAATAACAGTGCATAGATATTAGATATTCTATTCTATCCTATGCTGTCCTATTCTATTACAGTTAAAAACAAGATCCGAACAGTGTGCAAATAGAGAATAGAATAGAATATTTGATATTAATGCACTGTGATTACTTTCACATACTTTCCACATTTTTTCATATTTGTAGGTAATTGCTGCAAAAGCATCTTTTTTAAGGTGATTGGGACCTTTGTAGGTTCCTCATCTTCTCTGTGTGCAGTTTACAGGGCACCCTGGATCTGGACAGCAGTCTGGAGAAAGCTGAAGAGCATTTCTACAACTACTGCAAACGGACAGCCTGGGACTGTCGAAAACGCAAGAGCAAAGAGGAGCACTTCCTCTTTCAGCTCCGCAACCTCTTTTCCTGAGAGCTGAGCACATCTGCGACCTCCTGGAAGAGGCTCTGGATGTTTCTGGAATCTCCATTTCTAGTATAAGACGATGGAAAGGTTGTGATGTTTGCTATGGACCTTATCTAGGACAGAAGGAACGGACAAATGGCTTTAAACTGAAGAAAATGCTGCTTAAACAGTTGATGGTTCATGAGGAAGCTGGTCAGCCCTAAAGCTCCTTCAGTGTGAGGGAGAAAAGACTTTTTTTTTATTATTTAGTCAGTCCTGCTGGAATGCAGAGCTGAGCACAATCATGATCTCCCACCTCTGACACACCTTACTCATAATTAACCGATTGAGGTCGGTGTGTTGGATTAAGAGGTTAAAGTCTCATAGTATAACTCGAAGGGCTTAGTTTGCACAATGTAAACAGTCAAGCACATGCAAGAATATTTTAGGGTTACAAAAAGAAGCAGAAAAAATTTGTAAACATGTGTTTTACCAAAATAATGTCTTAATAAATATTTGGGTATGTAGCATATTTACTGCTTGATCATTGATTTCTGATTTTTTTGGTATTTTGGATGTTTTACCTGACATTACATGGTCAAACTTAGACCAACAGACAGGATAAGTTGAATCATTATTTGTTTCTTCCTGTTAGTTAAACTGTTTTATCTTTGTCATATTGAGTAGATTCATTGAAAGAAATAAGAACAAATGTTGTATACAACCACTCAGCATTCAGCACCACCAGTATACTGAACACCGCCTGATCATCTGGAATCATCTGCACCTGTTTCTTCGCTGGTTCAGGCCTTAAGTTAGATGTGGTTTGTTCTGCTTGAATGATTCATACGTAGGTCACTGTGTGGCTTAACAAACAAAAACATTCCTCTGAAACTGGTCAGGTGCACAGACTGGACTGAAAATGAGTGTTTGAAAGTCCTTCGGGAAGCCTGGAGAACTGTTCCTCAATACTCCATTAAAAATACAAGCACGTCTGGATCTTTGAAATATGAATAAACCATGAGGGCCTTTTTCTCAACACTGTAGAATTGATTCATTAATGCCACTGAAGGAAACAGTTGATACGGAAGGGTTTATTTATGGATGTGTTAAGTTGTAGTGAGTGTAATGCTGGTTGTCCTCTGAGCCAGAACAGAGTCTCAGTGTTTACAATGTCAGTTCTCAGAAAGCTCAAATGGCACCAGAGCTTTGCTACTTCTAGAAGAACTTGTTGCGTGGATCCCAGTCGAGAGCTGCCAGTGCTCAAGTATCACTGGGTCAGAAATAGACTTGGAGGTGGGCGTCCCTCTAGAACTCCCTCTGTTCTGGAAGGAGTTTGTGTGGATCCTTCTGAAAGACAGAATTAGAATATTGAGACATGGTCATACTAGTAACACTTTATATTTAAGACAAATTATTCATTTGTTATTTTGGAAAACTTTATGGGGAAAAAAACTATATAAAAGCATGGACAAAAGTATTGGGACTCCTGAACATCACAGCAATAGGGACTTTAAAAATATTTCATTCAAATACATAGACTTTAATATGGAGTTGGTCCCCTGTAGCAATAACAGCTTCCGCTCTTCTTGGAAGGTTTTCCACCAGTTTCTGTGGAAATTCTGGTAATTAATTATTTAGTTTACTGTGAGCTCATGTGCTCGTCATCTGAGTACAAACTGCTGCTTATTACACTGATAATGAACTGATCTGTATTAATTTAAATAAAGTAGTAGTAGTTATCCATTAATGATGTTAATTTCTCCTCTACTGAGACCTTTCCTTTGCTTCCTTATTAACTTACTACATTGTTTACTACTTTATGTTCTTTATAAAGGTGATCTTTAACGCTTATTAAAGGTCACAAGTCATACTATGTCCTATACCATGTCTTAAGCCTGAACCATCTTAATGAAGAAGTTCAGGTCATTTTTACAGCTCACAGTAAAGGGGGTATTTAGCAGACTGCCTCATCTAGAGCGTCTTACAGTTATTAGTTACAGGGACAGTCCCCCAGGAGCAACTGAGGGTTAAGTGTCTTGCTCAAGGACACAGGGGTAGAAAGTCAGGGTTTTTACCCAGCAATTTTGTGGTTATCAGGTTCACAAGCAAGTGTTTAACGCACTAGGCTCCACCCATTTTTATAGCGTACAGTAAGTCAATAAGTACAGTAAGAGTGGAAAATGATGTAAACTACCATCTCTTACTGAATAATGCAGTCCTTACAGTACTAATATTTAATAAAATTGTAATTAATTGACAAATAATGAAAAACAGACAAAAATATTTATAATTTGTGACCCATGATTGAAACATTACTGTCATGCTTTTAAAAGACATGTCCCTTGGTTGGGAATTAAGGGGTGTTGGGTGGTGTGTGTGTGTGTGTGTGTGTGTGTGTGTGTGTGTGTGTGTGTGTGTGTGTGTGTGTTTGTGTTTTAAGGTGTGTGACATTTGTGCAACCTTTGCTGTGTGACTCACTGAATGGAGAATAGATCTGAGAGTGCTGAAATGGGAAAGAGATTCATGCCAGATAAACTATAGAAATTAATGTGTTTATATCCTTTTATTAGATTCTTTATGCATTTATTTTTACTGTACGACTCATTGGCTGGGCCTAGTTCTGGGCTTATCACTACAGAGCAAGTGCTTATCAGACCTGCTGCAGCTTTAATGCATCAACATAACCAGTACAGTAATGTGGCCTTCACTCTGTGGCCGGAATAACTTTATGAACACTATAATATTGTGCCCAGTATGCATGGTGGGGGAATGTGGGCATACTAAATGTGTCCCTAAAGGCTGTATGGTGCTCCTGAGGTAGGGCTCTCAACTGTGCTGTCCTGGGCAGGCAGTTTGGCTCAGCCAGAGCACATGAGCAATGCAGTCTGGAACTTTCTGTGTGTGGCAGGGTCAGGTGACCACATGCTGGAATCTCTCTGGCTGCTGTGGGTATAAACGCAGAACAGTCTGGAGCCTCTGCCTCTGATTTACCAGCAGGGCAGGAGTGGAGCGGAGCTGCGGTGCTCTATAAAGGGGCCACACTAGAGCTGTCTGACTGAAGACGACACACATTTTCCACACACTTTTCTCTCGAGTGCGACCTGAACACAAAGAGCAGGTAAAGAGATTTCTCTCAGGTGTTGCAAGTGGCCTGCAAAACCAAGTGGCTTGGGTTTGTCTTTGTCCTGTTTCAGTCCCTTTTCTTGCCTGTTGGCTTCTGCTTCTCTGGGTTCTGTGTTGACCAAACTGTCCAGTGTGTGACTATGTGCATCACTTTCCATAATAAAGTCAAGCTTAAGCCTAATCTCACAGCATTCATGTGGTCAGATTGTTCCCTCCAGAATAAAGTTAACAGACCTGAGGAAGTTGAGACAGAGCTTCCATTTAAAAGTGAAACAAAAAATCTATAAGATTTAAAGACCTGGCTTATATTTATACACGAATGATTTGCTTTAGTTGAGATGTTTGAGACATATGCTTTAGCCCTTCATGTGTATTAGCTCACTCACACGCACACACACCACACACACTCTGCCCTGTCATTTATTTGCTGGAGAAATAAGATCCTGGACTTTATCCAGCAGCCAGCTGTCCTTGCTCGTATAAGACCAGTGTGGACGTGCACAGGGTTAAGTGTGCAGAATGCCAGTTTTGCTGATTTTATTTAACACACTGCCTGATTTGTGCAGATATTTCAGGCCACATGATCTCACTGGCTCCACACTGAAGAACGAGAGACAGAGAGAACATTCTGTTTGTTTCCAGCACTGCTCTTGTCTCATTAACTTGCTCTAAATGCAGCATGCAGTTTAAACAGAGTTAAGATGAATATCTCCCTGATTTCTGCCTGCCTCTGAAAACCTGAGCTGAAATACAGTTTGTCAGTCATTGCATTCAGTCATTGCATATTAAAATGCAGGAAAACAACTTTTGCAAGATTTCACAGGCAAATCTAAAAGGTAAAAAGTGAGCAGTGACCGATTTTCTTATCCAGAGCGAATAACAGTCCAATTATCTTTTCAGTAGAGAAAAAAGTGTTAGGAGTCCAGCCCAGGGACTCTCACTGATGTAATGAGGTGCGTTGAACCCCCATTTATTCTTCAACAGCACCACCACCCGATTAATCAATTAACAGATTAATCAATTCTAACCAGCCTCATGCTGAGAAATGCTGCGTTTTACTTTTAGAACTTCATAGTTCATGCTGTTGTCTCTCTGTATAATTGTGAATGATGTCATAAATAATTTAGTGGAGTGTGTAATTGTCATTTTAAGCATGACTGAAACACACAGACACACACAGACATAGGCACACGTTCTTATTCTCGGCATACAGCCAGTACTCACAGTGCTTTCTAGAATGGCAGTTGGGACATAGCTCTCTCGCTCACTGCCTCTCTCTCTTTCTCTCTCTCTCTCTCTCTCATAGTCAAAATGTCTAAAGGTCCAGCAGTGGGCATAGACTTGGGAACCACCTACTCCTGTGTTGGCATTTTCCAGCATGGCAAAGTGGAGATTATTGCCAATGACCAGGGGAACAGGACCACGCCCAGCTACGTCGCCTTCACAGACACAGAGAGACTGATTGGAGATGCTGCAAAAAATCAGGTGGCCATGAACCCCAACAACACAGTGTTTGGTAAGACAGCAAGGCTAAGCAAGGCTAAGCAAGGGTTTGGGGACTTTTCAGAAGCTTGTATTGTCATAGGTATACATAGGCTTGCGATATTCTGTTTTCTCCAGCAGATAGCAGCACAAACACCATATTCCACATGGTAAAAATATTGAATTTCACAATTCACATTTAGCTGAAAAGAAATCTTGTATAAATATATATATATATATTAGATTTCAATAGATACTGTACTGTGCAAAAGTCTTGCTGCAAAGTGCCTAAAGAAACAAGGTGCCTAGAAAAAAAGTTACAACTGCTCAGCATTCAGCATTACCAGTATACTGATCACTGCCTGATCATCTGGAATCATCTGCATGTGTTTCTTCACTGGTTCAAGTTAAGATCTAGAATGATTCATAAGTGTGCCACTGTGTGGCTTAACAAACAGTCTTTGAAAGCCCTTCAGGAAGCCTGAAGAACTGTTCCTTCAAGAGTACATTAAAAATACAAGAAATTTGAATCCTTGGAAGAAAAAATATGAAGAAATGAAGGGTGGTATAAGTCTTTTGCACAGCACCATACATTAAGATATAAACTGAAAAAAAATGTATGCCGCTAAAGGAAGTGGTTGATGCTGAAGGATTTATTTATGTATGTGTTAGTTAAAGCATCTGAGAATGTAATGCTGATTTTCCTCTGAGTCAGAAACAGAATCTCTGTGTTTGCAGAATCAGTTCTCAGAAACTGTGACAAGAGGTTTGCTACGTCTAAAAATAAAACTAAAATAAAATGCTCTATATCTGTATAGTAACTGCATGTGACGCTGAGCAGTGCCCCTCTAAGCCTAAATTTTTTGCACACTATTTTGTATTCTTCTATCTCTATATAATTCTGTTTAGTACCTGTGTCTTGTCTTGTCACTGTCACCTTGTTGCACTGTAGAGTTCTGTCACTAAAACAAATTCCTCGTATGTGTGAACATACCTGGCAATAAAAGCCGATTCTGATTCTGAAATGTTCCGTATGATGTTATTTTTTGCCAAGATGCCAAACGCTTGATTGGTCGGCGTTTCGACGACGCCGTGGTTCAGTCAGACATGAAGCACTGGCCTTTCAAGGTGATCAGTGATGGGGGCAAGCCAAAGATGGAAGTGGAATACAAGGGAGAGCTTAAGACGTTTTATCCTGAGGAGGTGTCCTCCATGGTCCTCACTAAGATGAAAGAGATCTCTGAAGCTTACTTGGGCAAGGTAAGGGCAAATCAGAGGGGAATCACTGTTGTTTTAAAGGTCTTAAGCAGGGGTCACCAACCTTTCTGAAACTGAGAGGTTACTGAGCCATATGAAGGACTCCCAGTCTGATACACTACAACAGAGTTTACCTAAACTTATCTAAACTTAATGTATGATAAACATGTTTTGAATGCTTTTTTAGATATTGTCATTTTCAAATCTATATAAATGTGCATGTGATTAAAGAAGAATAGCAACAGGTTAAATGGTTGTTAAGAGTTGTGCTATTTTTAAAACAGGTTCATGGGCTACTCATGTGGTCCTTGGGGGCACTCTGGTGCCTTGTGCACCATGTTGGTGATCCCTGGTCTAAAGCATCTCCCAGTCATACAGTACATCTTTTGCAAGCGAGCGCTTCACACTTATTATCACATAATAAATGATTTATGCCTTTAGGCACAAGTTCAGCTATACCTTAGCCACATCCTGTACTGATCAATAACCACAGTTATCTCTTCCACATTGCTACTCTTTTATGACACACATTGGACGCTATTAACACATCGTGCTCTAGTCCATACAAACAGTATAAAGTGCTTATGAACAGAAAGGTGCAGGAAATGGTTCAGAGAAACATAAACCTACAGATCCTTATCAAGTGACAAAATACTGACTGGAAAAACAGCGTGAAGAAACACCCGCATGTCACGACAGTTAGAACAGTCTGGTTTAGCACATGGTTTTCTCACATCTCAAATTGTTGTTTTGCATATCCTGTTTGTAAAACCTTGTTTTATTGATGCCGCTTGGCTGTGAATGATTTTGTTGATTTTATTAAACACACTCAAAACTTAGAAAATATAATTTATGTCAATGACTTCCATACATTCTTGCTGGCCATGTAAGTAGTCAGAGGCCTGACTGAGTAATGTGAACCCACTAAATGAAAAGGTAGTGGACGATTCAGTTATTTTTTACTGTACCCTCACTCAAACAGCTCAGTGTAGTTGTGTTCAGCCTTAAACAGAAAGGACACACACACACCCCCGAAAGAAGATAGGAGGGGGAGTCTATGGCGCCCCTAAAGACACCTGGCAAAGCCAGAACTGTTTGAGATTTTAGTGTCTCCTCAGCAAGTGAACTCATTTCCCTACTGTTTTCTTGCCTCCTCAGCCTGTAACAAATGCAGTTATCACAGTACCCGCCTATTTCAACGACTCTCAGAGGCAAGCCACCAAAGACGCTGGCACCATTGCAGGCCTGAACGTTCTCCGCATCATTAATGAGCCAACCGCAGCTGCCATAGCCTATGGACTGGACAAAAAAGTAAAATAATTCTTTGAGCTGTGAAATGAGAAAGCAGTATAATGTAAATAAACATGAATGGGAAAACAACACATTATATGGGTTAGCATAAAATTGTATGGTAAAATTACACAAAAATTGTAATCTGGCTTGTGCATGCAAATAGCCTTAAGGGTAAGTTATTTCTTAAGTATGAAATCTGTATATAAGAAGTAATCTGTGTATAATGAAGGAAGCCTTATTATGACTGAGCAGTATTTTTATTTCTCATTGACTCTTGTGGTCTGCTTGCCTCAGGTTGGCGGTGAGCGTAACGTCCTCATCTTTGATCTGGGTGGAGGCACCTTTGATGTATCCGTTCTGACCATTGAGGATGGGATCTTTGAAGTCAAGGCCACCGCTGGTGACACTCATCTTGGAGGTGAGGATTTTGACAACCGGATGGTCAACCACTTCATTGCTGAGTTCAAGCGTAAGTTCAAGAAGGACATCACAGGCAACAAGCGAGCCGTGCGCCGGCTGAGGACGGCATGTGAACGAGCCAAACGCACCCTGTCCTCCAGCACACAGGCCAGCATTGAGATAGACTCACTCTATGAAGGGTCAGACTTCTACACCTCCATCACCAGGGCACGCTTTGAGGAGCTCAATGCTGACCTGTTCCGAGGAACTCTAGAGCCAGTGGAGAAGGCCTTGCGTGATGCCAAGTTGGACAAAGCCCAGATCCACGACATTGTGCTTGTTGGCGGCTCCACTCGCATTCCCAAGATCCAGAAACTTCTGCAAGACTTTTTCAACGGTCGTGATCTGAACAAGAGCATTAACCCTGATGAAGCCGTTGCCTACGGAGCAGGTGAGCCACAAGTTTGTTGAGGACTGCTTTTATTCTTTTATTCATTCTTAGTTTATGGATTAACGTAAAATTGCTTTTTGATTATACGTTATGCAATTCTGATCTTATAATATCACCCTCCAGCTGTCCAGGCAGCCATCCTGGCAGGCGATAAGTCAGAAAATGTCCAAGATCTCCTGCTGCTGGATGTCACTCCTCTGTCTCTGGGCATTGAGACAGCTGGAGGTGTGATGACTGTGCTCATCAAGAGAAACACCACCATTCCCACCAAACAGACCCAGACCTTCACCACCTACTCGGACAACCAGCCTGGAGTGCTGATCCAGGTACTTCTTAATAAATCAATGTGAAAGAGTAGATGCTATCTGTCTGTATCTGCCTGATCTCTGGTTTTAGCTGACCTTCCCAAAGCTATAGTTTTACATTTTGCTTCAGTTAAGCCTCATTGTTTGTCCGTCAGGTGTATGAAGGGGAGAGAGCAATGACAAAGGACAATAATATTCTGGGCAAGTTTGAGCTGACGGGTATCCCCCCTGCCCCCCGAGGCGTGCCACAGATTGAAGTAACCTTTGATATTGATGCTAATGGCATTCTCAATGTGTCTGCTGCGGACAAGAGCACTGGCAAGGAGAACAAGATCACTATCACTAATGACAAAGGTACCTGCACCCTAACCCTAAATAATGACCCTCATATAGTCATTATTTGTCCAACTCACTGTAACCAAAGCCGTCTTTTTCAGGTCGCCTGTCCAAGGAGGAGATTGAGCGCATGGTTCAGGAGGCTGACAGATACCGTGCAGAGGATGAGGTCCAGAGGGAGAAGGTCACAGCCAAGAACACTCTAGAGTCCCTGGCCTTCAACATGAAGAGCACAGTTGACGATGAGAAACTCAAAGATAAAATCAGTGCAGAAGATAAGAAGCTGATTGTGGACAAGTGTAATGAGGTCATCGCCTGGCTGGACAGGAACCAGGTAAAGATACTAAGGTCTTACAGCTCACACAAAACCAGTTTATACCTGATATTAACACACAGTGCTGTGCAAAAGTGAATGTTCATCATTTGTTAAGCCACACAGTGACCTACATATGAATAATTAAAGCATATCTAACAGTGAAGAAACAGGTACAGATGATTCCAGATGATCAGGCTGATGATTAGGTACTTTGCACCTGTTGCAGTAAAACATTTGCTCCAATTTATTTTGGTTAATCCGCTAAATATCCCAAAATAACACAGTTTGTTTGGTATAAAATAGTATTTCTGCAACAAAAAGGTTATTCAATGTATAATATAAAGAAATGAGCAGAGATCAGCAATGTTCTCACACTTGGAAAATATGAACATTGTTTTTAAAATCTATTATAGCTATTAAAGCTTTAGGCCTCAGTATTGGGAATAAGACCTGGTCGTCATCATTCGAACACTTGTACTGTGAGTTCTGATATTCAATAATTGGAGTATTCGTTTATTACATTGCTATCTAATTATATGTTCAGTGTTTGTAAGCTTCCTCCATTTGTTAAAGCCATATTTTTTCAGATCTCATTCACAAAGTCTATTAAAAAGGACAGTGATTTTTATTATATAGAAATTTTGAAAATAAAATCCTAGCTGGTTCATTTTGGGCATCTACATCATGAAAACGGCATCACTTTTCACACAGCAATTAGAGCTAAACAAGCAGAGATGCCTGTGAAACCACTCACATGGCAGATCTGAAAAAGTGAGAACTTTTAAATAGGTGGTGGCAAAGTCCATTTTTTTCCCGTAGCCAGTTATCATACCCAACTTTCAATGTGCTTTACAGGAACAGAATACAATATTAAGTGTGAAAACATCTAGTAATAAGTATGTAAGCAATACTAAGCTCTGGTGAGCATGATGAAAATTATGGTTATATTTATGGATGCTTTATGGAAGCATTCAAAGCCTATAAACAACTGTTCTGGTGTGCCCTAATGAACACAAGAGCCATAATAAACTGACTAAAAGAATTACAGATATTAGACATTACGCCGCAATACAGATATTGTGTGATTTAATCATGTTTCGTATGCTCTGCAGACTGCAGAAAAAGATGAATATGAGCACCAGCAGAAGGAGCTTGAGAAAGTCTGCAACCCCATCATTACCAAGCTGTACCAGGGTGCTGGTGGCATGCCAGGTGGAATGCCTGGTGGTCCAGGTTTCCCAGGAGGTGCAGGTGCCGGCGCCTCCTCTGGCCCCACCATTGAGGAGGTTGACTAGACCTAAAAGCATGAGAGAGAGAAATCCATGTATCAGAGCCCACAAAGAAGTTCACACCAAACCTTGTTTCTTCTTCAACAGTTTTCAGTGAATCTCATAGGATTTGTTAATGGGAGCCAGTGCCAACTGAGACCAACACACAGCTTGTGACCAAATCAGTTTTCATCTTCTGTAATAACACATAGCATTTGTTTTAGTGCATGAATGTGTTAATATTTGATTTTTTTTTATCAGTAAATTCAGGTCTATCTTCTGATGAAAGGTCACATATTTTTTAGATTAGCTGGATGCCTTTGTGCCGTTGCTTCCTCTTTTCTAGCTGCATTTCCTGACCCACTTCCTCTTGTAGATCCTCCTTAGAGCTGAGTAACCTAACAGTCCTGCAGTAACAACTCTCACTTGAATAAAATAAGATTTCTCCTCAAGAATTTCTCTTGTTTAATTGTGTGTATTGTTAAATGTTTTGACTAAATAGTTTACAGAATATTTATTGTGTGAAGACTAACATTGCTTTGAAATAAAAGTAAAAGCATGTGTACACCGTTCAGCCACGGCATTAAACCCACAGTGGAAGTGAAGAACATTCATTTCCAGTGGCTCTTGTTGGTGGGAATATTAGTAATCTTTTGGGGGGTGTATTAGTCTTCTGTCAGGGGTGTATATCATATAGGTAAGTGAACAGTCAAATGTTGAAGTCGATGTTGGAAGCACACATATTGGCAAATCGGATCTGAGACTGTGGTGTCATGATGACAGACCATCTCCAACACGGCATGTATTGTGGGGGATTCCAATAGTGCTCCAAGGAAGCACTGGAGAACCAGGGTCCCTGAGTGAATCTGGTCTGATTCTACAGAAGAGTTGTTGTGGAACAAACTGTTGAAGTTAATGCTGCTCTGATAGTAAGAGGTGCAGCGCACCTTGCTGAGTATGCAGACTGCAGACCGGTCAGAGTGCCCATTCTGACCCCTGTCCACCACCAAAACCTCCTACAATGGGCATTAAAACTGGACCATGGAGCAATAGAGAAAGGTAAACTGATGGCTCATGTTTTCTGCTAAATCATGTGGACAATCAGGTGTGTGTGTGTGTGTGTGTGTGTGTGTGTGTGTGTGTGTGTGTGTGTGTGTGTGTGTGTGTGTGTGTGTGTG
>JBBPDB010000001.1:12436861-12447422 GCA_037974465.1 Brachypetersius altus
CATCCTATCTGTGATCCTGGCTTTCTTTTTATGCTGGCTTCCCTTCCACATCCACTATTTCCTCTCTATAAGCGCACAAACAGCAAACTGGAGTCAGGGGGTCAAAACTGCAGTTTCGAACTCCATAACATTTGTGGTGAGCCTGGCGTATCTGAACAGCTGCCTGAACCCAATCCTATACGTTTTCATGTGTGAGGAGTTCAAGACAAAGCTCAGGCAGTCCCTACTGCTGGTGCTGGAGAGTGCTTTTGCTGAGGACCACCTGGCCTTTCTCAGCTCTCGCCATTCCATCAGCTCTCGCAACTCTGAGCCTCAAATCCAGACAAAAAGAAAAGGCACACAGGCCTCCCTCATCAGCCGCTTACACAGGGCCATGTCTTCAGAAGACTGAGAACATAAAAAACAATTTCCTCTGTGGTCTGAATGCTGAATGTAGTTCCTGCAGGGGTTGTGAAAGAGGGGTTGGATGGTTGGGGTTAACACACTGCTCACCACTGATAGCATGGTTTTGTTTGCTACTTATGCATTTTAACCACTGACTGTATTTTCACACACAGATGAACATACACTTATATATAAAGTAAGATTTATTTTGTAGTCATGTATTACATACAGGAATGTTTTGTCTTTTAAGTGTTTTCTTTTTTCTTCTATTTTTCCTCTTTTCTGGTATTCCTGATAATGTACAGTGCAAATGTCATTAACCACCCTTATTTCCTCATATGTTGCTTCCAAAGTCCCTGAACCTGAATCTTTAGACAGTTTGACAGTATTTTTGTATCAACAAGATGATTAAAAATGATTTTAAAGCAAATAAAAAAGCAACAAAAATTGTCAAATAGCTTCAAAGATTCAAGAGAGTAAATAAAGTGGCATCCCTTAGTCAGCGGGTTGCATCATCTGAGCAGTTAAAAGAGAAATAAATCATCTGTGTGTGATTGAATTGCAGCAGCAGGCTTTTCTTGTGCCCATTTGTTTTTAAAATACGTTTTTAATCTATTTTCTTTTTACATATGAACCTACAGCAATTATGCAAGTGCTCTCATATTAAGTCAAGTGGTCTTTCATGTCATTCCTCAGTATGTTAACATGAATGAAAAGCAACCCGATCTCAGGACTTTTCGAAATCACGAAATACAATTTGATCAAAATACGTGCTGCAATCACGATTTAGAGCTTTTTTCGTACTAGGACAGCGCTTCACTTTTTCATGCTAGGACAACGCTTCACTAACCTATTTATTTTAATGCACACTGTCAGTATATGTGCTAACTGGGGACTGCTATGGTTTGGTGTAGAGTTAAGGTCAGGGTTAGGGTTAGGGACTTTCCGCGTCTCATGGCATTTAAACCTGTTTTAACTGCAGTGAAAGACTATAAAGGCAAAGAAAAATATCAGCTTTAGCAAATGACATCTGGTTTATTTAAACTTAATCACACTTTAGTGTCCTTAAGGCTTAATATGAACACATTTATCATTAACAGAAGCCATGTTTTGTTCTGAAATTGGCTAACTAGCAGTTTGCAGGAAAACTAACATTAGAAAAAATAACCTTTCATAAGCTGATTATTTTTAATAAGCCACAACAAACAGTGACACATGTCCAGTATGCTGTGCTTTAGTGTCTTAAAGGCAGCTAATGGGCAGATATTCACTCATTTCAGTTTTGACCCAACTCCCTTCTGCTTCTTTAAAATTCAATAATTAATCTTTAATTTTCTTTACTTTGAATTCTGTGACATAATGTATATTTTAATGGTATTGTGTTAGAGTTATTGCTCTATCCATTGGTTGACCAACATTAAGCAATGCTTCAAATAATAAACAGCAATTGTGTGCAACATTGTGCTTTATGGAGTCAGTTATTAAACCTGTACCAGCCCATGAAAGCTTTCAGAGAAGATAATGGATGAGGGGCGACCGTCTCTGATACTCTTTCATCTCTCTAACAAACTGAAGTGAAAAGAAAGCTGAGCTAAAGTGGAAAATGTGGTACTGGGTTCTTACACAGTCAGCAGTATGAAACACAACACAACACTGCATTAACATGCTAAGACCTAGTAATAACATTCCATCACTGGCCCTGGGTTAGGCTTATGGTTTACCAAATTTTTGACCTTTCAGAAATAACCTCCATAGCAATCTATTTTAGACAGTAACAAATTCACTGGGAAGAAAGACAAAGGAGACTTCTGGATATTTCTTCTTAGCAAAAGTGTCCTGGTTATCTGAAATGAGTCTCCCCTTGAGTTTTAGTGATCTTAATAGAGTTACACCTTGTGGTCACATTTGATAGAAATGTTTTTAATTAACTGTTTCTCACTCTCTATTTTGATACTGTTAGTTACTATTATAATTTTATGTAGGACAAGGACCAAACAGTCACAGCATTATAAACTTCTGTCTAATATTGTTGGTCCCCTGCATACCCCTAAAACCCCCCTGACCCATTCTGTGGTTCTACACCAGATCATTTAAATCCTGCAAGCTGTGAGGTTGCTTTTCCATGGATACATGGATCCTCCCCCAACAGGAGACACTGGAACCAGATAATTGGTGTTCTTCATCTCAATAATTTGTCAGTGTTTTTTAATGGTTTTTAGAAGAATATGAGTCACTAAAAATCAACATCTGTGCAGTTTTCCTCTGGACTCAAAAACACACAGCACAAAACTTTAAGTCAGCATAGTTCAGCTTCCCTGTCTGCAGCCCCTCCTCAGCTTCTGTCCCCATTACAATGATCTGTAGGATTATGCAGGAGCATAAATGCAGACTGTAACCGCTGCGCTGTTTAAGGTGGAGCAGAAAATTCAAACACAGTTTTTCAACTGTACTGGTGCTGTTCTACAAGCCCCGACTTGTTCCACACCGTCTAACCCTTTCAACACCACCCGACCTATTCTACACCATCTGACCTGTTCTACACCACCCCACCTGTTCTACACCGCCTGACCTGTTCTACACCACCCGACCTGTTCTACACCGCCTGACCTGTTCTACACTGCCTGACCTGTGTACAGGTATGGGGGGGACCCCGCTACAGGCAGGAATGTGATTTATATTTTACAAAGTTTCCAGAAATTACCCCAGCACAAAAGGTTTCTGTAAGATTGGGCTACAGCCCTTTGGTCAGGAGAGAGCTCAGTAGTGCCACCGTACACAGATTTTAGGACCAAGGTCATTTGATTACCCCGATCATGGCAGGTCCAGTAGTGCATGGCTCCTCCAGCTGAAGCAGGGAACCGACATGGCAGCCGAGAATTCAATAAGTTACATTTACCGAGTACTGGCTGCAGACAGTGACTGGAATGAGCCAGCACCACAAGTGATCTATCGAAAGGGGCTATGTAAAGAATTGCAGCTGGAAATGGCATGCCGGAATGAAGGGATGTCTGTGGACCAACTCATAGCTCTTGCCATCAAGTTGGTTTTAAAACATCCAGAACCGCTCATGGTGTTAGGGTTACCCTAGTTAAGGACCCAGTCTGTCTCTGTCCAAAGTCTATCCCCTCTCTGAGTTAGAGTCAAAGGCAATGGAGGACTATGTGACTGAGGCAATCTGGCAGGGGTGCATTCGCTGGTCCTGCTCTCTGCCGTTGGCTAGCTTCTTCTTCATAGGGAAGAAGGATGGCAGCCTTAGACCTTGCACTTTCGTGGTTTCAATCCGGCCATCCGTGGGACAAGCATATTTACCAAGCTCAACCTCTGGTGCGCATTAGGGCAAGCAACGAAACCGCATTCAGTACTACATCTTGCCATTATCAGTATTTGGTAATGCCATATGGCTTGGTTAACACACCTTCATGAATGACATATTCAGAGACTTGTTACAGCGATTTGTGATAGTTTATTTAGATGACATCTTAATCTTAAGAATGTAGAGGAACACAAAATGCATGTTAGTGCAGCACTTTGTCAGCTGCTCCAACACAGCTTGTATGCGAGGGTCAAGAAATGTGATTGCCACGTGACTAAAATCTTATTTCTCCGGTATTGAATAGGTCTAGGCGGGATGGCGATAGATGCTGAAAAGGTTAGACTGGTGAACGAGTTGCCAGGGCCCGCAGCACCTCAGGTTCATTAAAGGATATAGTACCATGACAGCAGCACTGACTGGCCTATTGAAGGGAAAACTTTTATGACTGAGCGTAACCCAGGCTGCCCAGGTGGCTTTTGGACAGTTAAAATCTTTGTTCACAACAGCACCAGAGTTAAAACTCCCAGATCCTGCAAAGCAATTCACATTAGAGGTTGATGCCTTAGGTTTAGGTGCGGTACTATGGCACATCTCAAAATTTACATCCTTGCGCCATCTTCACTAAGAAGCTGACTGTCAGGGAGAAGATATGGCATCACAAACTGTGAACTGATAGAGGAGTGGTGGCATTGGTTGGGGGGAGCTAGACACCACTTTGTGGTGTTCACAGATCTAGAGTTCATCCAGCAGGCTAAGCGATTGTGCCACAGACAAGTTCAGTGGGCCCTGTTCTTTAGTAGATCCGAATTTAAGATTATGTATCGCCCTGGTTCTCGTAATGGAGAGCAGACACACTATCGAGTTCTTTTTTTAGTGGTCGCACATTGCTTTGGACTTCGTGATGGACCTACCAGTGTCTAAAGTGTACACAGTAGTTCTGGTCATGGGCCGGTTCTCGAAGGGAGTTCCGTTCCTTGCTCACCACCCTAGAAGTGGCTGAGGCACTCTTCCAAGCTGTGTTTTTTCCCTATGGCATTCCAGAGGACATCCTGTCCGACCAAGGCCCCCAGTTTATTTCCACCATATGGACGCTGTTTTTCAAGAAACTGGGGACTACTGTTAGCCTGACTGGCTCTCCACCTAAGACTTAAAAGTAAACGTACCCTCTCAGAAGCTTTCCCGTAAAATTCTAGGTCCTTATGAGATCCTCAGTCAAGTAAACCCTGTAGCATATAAACATAAGTTATGGTCTCACACCCTGTGTTTCATATATCTCATCTCAGACCAGCTGTAGCGGGGACCATTAGATGGAGGGGAAGTGTAACCCATTCTCCCCATGGCAATTGAGATTGAGGGGTTCTGCTTACCGAGTTAGCCAGTTTTTGGACTCCCGAAGACATTAAGGAGGCCTCCAGTACTTAGTGGACTGGGAGGGGTACAACCCTGAGGAGAGGACCTGGGTCCTGGCAGGCCGTCCTTGTACGGCTTTGGGGGGGAGGGGGGGTGTTACTATCACGTCTGGTGTCCGTCTCAGAGCCCATCCCCAAAGTATTGAGGTTTCGCAGTCCTGGGCACGTTGTGTATTACGTAGGTGCCTTGTCAACTCAGGTATGAGTAATGAGCCTTGTTAGTTCCTTAAAAGACATTCCAGCCTGTGAACAAGCAAACTCTTCCAGTGGCAGTGGGAGAGCCTGCTCACTCAAGCACTATCTACAAAAAAAGGCTGGACACTTTGTTGTAGACATGCTCTTTGTGTAGTGACTGAAACCTTTCTCTTTGTGTCACCCATTGTTGTGTGCGATTGTTATACATCAAATTAAATAAATAAAAGTGCAATAAGTTATATAAACAAAAGTGCAATAACATTACAGCAGTGGTGGTAATACATGGAAAAATTGTCAACCGCCATAAAAAGAAGAAGCCTCCTGCAGCATCTAGCATGACTGCTCTGTGCCTTGTCCTTGTACTTTACTGTTTTAAACTTTTCCCCCCAAATTCTCAACAGTTATCTCGGTTTATTTAGTATTGGTAAGCTGTCTAAACATGTGGATAGAGAGAGCTATTTCATAGTTTCATAGAGTCTTAGCATGTTGCTAATGCTAACCGCTAATGCTAACGGTTTTTAAGCAATACAGTTTTCTGATTCAAATTATTCATTTACCTTCACATTTTCTTTAAGGGTAATGCATTAAACAGAGTTTAAAAATAAATATTTGGGGGTATATTTAGAGTTTACACTATAAAAAGAGACATTTTTAGGCATTTTTTAACCAAAATATAACAATGTGTTTTTTTACTATCTGCGGGTGCTCTTGGAATGTGACCCCCATGAAAAGCGGGGAATTACTGTAATGAGGTAATGCGATAAAAACGCATAAACTTGCCCAGTACTAGTAAAAACATAAAACAAAATATAAAGAAATGAGGGTGGCTGAACACTATGGCACAGAAGTGGGGCCTTCAGACGGGTCTCATTTAGATCCCTGCAATGACACTCCTCACCCTGTTATGTCCCCCCTACCCTCCATTTGAAGCTGGATTTATAGAGAACTATCTAATTATCTGCTCTCCTCTCATCAGTATTAACTCCTATTTGAGAGCAGTAAAAGCTTCCTGACTACAGCTACTGGAAATTGAGTAAGATCTTGACTCCACCCCGACCTCACAACTGACGACAGGGTTGAATGATAATGATGAATATGTACAATTTATCTCATTCAAAATCTCCTCCGGAGATTAGCGAGAGACAAGAAACAGAAATGAAGTGAGAAAGTGAAAAAAAGTCAAGAGAGAAAAAGAGACTGATGCTGCAGGACAAGAGCTGAAACATCGCAGAAAGAAACTTGGTAAGTTCTGGATTCATCAAGTATTTTTTTGTTATTTTCTTTAAACATTACAACTTTGACTGAATTGATTGGAAACTGTGCAGAAATGAAAACTTTATAAGTGAATGACTGAGTTATTTTTTTAATACTTTAGGTAAAAGTGTTGTGGCTTCAGTAAGTGATAGAACCTCCTCAGAATGAGTGAGTATGAGTCTGACACTACAGTTCACTGAACAACATTGACTAGTTAATTTTTTAAGTCATGTTTTAGCTTATTTTACTGTACAGCTGTGAGAAAAAGTTTAGGGACTTGAGGAAAAAAGGTACAAAGCCATCATTGATGGACCTTGTGGATCTTCGGGATATCTCAGGAAACATTACTGAATCAATCAGCTCCCAGGATTGACTTTGACTTTCTACTTTAAAGCATTAGTTTACTAAAAGATACAGCTGAGGAAGTGAATGTCCAGTACATTCAAACCTCATTTAAAAAAACATAACTGGATCTTATGGATCATGTTATTTCTTTGAAGGTACATTTTCCTTGTTTTTACTTTGGGGAACAGAAATGTACCTAAACAGAACACTTTTTGACCAGATTACATTTCTGTTGATTTTCTCAGTTAAAAAGACAACTCTGCATGGAAAGAAATCATTTATTATATTGAAAGAATTATCAGTTTAAATCAGTATATGTTTAGGCACCTCTTCAGTCACTTCTCAGTAAGGTCTGTTTTGACTAATAATGAGCAATGAATAAAATGTGTTAAAGCGAATCACATTGTTATCCGCAAAATTAAATAATTCAAAAGTAATGTATTGCACACACTTTTATTTTTAAAGTACTGCTATGAACAAAAGCCTAATAACGTCTGGTTTGCTAACACTTTAAACTAGTAAGGAGATTTTTAACAGCAGTGTTCCCTTTAACACAGTCACAAAGTTTTAGTTATTTAGTTAAAATTTCTAGAAATCTCAACTTAAACATTAATGTAATGAAATCAAATGTAAAACCAAAGCTATTTGTCACAGCAGGGCATTTACGTTTCATATCGTTTGTTATGAAAATCAAGTTACCAGTCCAGAGCATTGGGGAGCAGAACTAATATAGCAGCTGCAAAGGGGGACCAACTCCATATGAAAATGTATGTATCTGAATGTCATTAAAGTCCCTATTGGTGTAATGGTCAGGCGTCCCAGTACCCAGTAAATAATGTATATGGTATTAACAAACACCATCGTCTGTTGGTAATCTTAACTGTAATCTCATGAAAAATGCCAGCATCTGAAGTACACAACAGAACCCTCTGATAAACCCGAGGCATTTTCTAATCATGTTCTGTGATCTGACATCATACATTTGTCTCACGGTCCGTGAGAAAAATGAAAAAGGGGTATAATATTATCAGAAGACAGTGATCCACAAACATACATCAACATCATACTTGAATTATGAAATATTATGTTGTTGAAATTCAATTCACCATCCCCAGTCTCGATATATTACTGTGTACATCTGTGGGTAGCTATATATATGCCTTATGGGTCTTAAACATTGACATATTTCTGAATTTATAGAATTCGGCAAGAACAAGTGGGACAAAAAATCCATATTCAAGAAGAGAATGATCTTTAGGTTGGAGGCTGTGAGTTTAGTCAAAACTAGAACTGGGCGCATTAACACGTTAACCATTGCAACACTATTCCTGCCCCAGCCAAACCTTCCTGCTGGTCCTTGGCAATGAAGTGGGGGTGTAGCTTTGCACACCTGACCATTCTAAGAGCAGCTTTTCCAAAGATCTTTCTGGGTCTTCCAGATTTTATCTTGACTTTTTTAAGAGTAATTGCTCTTTACTCACATTTCCTCCATCACTTGATCAAATGAGCCTATGACTACTGACTGTAAAAACTCTGAGAGTTGTGATTAATTATTTCAATTATTTCAAATTATTTCTGAATTATTTATTGCTTACACATGACTTAACAATTAACGATTAAAAAACAAATACAAAAAACAACTCACAAATGGAATGGCTGAAAGGGAACTTGCTCACCACATTTTTTTTTATTTGTGCATTAAATGTAATTTGACCAAGAGTGACCAATCTTTTGCAAACAAGTGCATATCTTGCTCCGCCTGTTGTCACATTCAGGCTGCGCCCGTCTAGAAATGAGAAACTTTTTCTTTCTTGTTTTTCTTTTATTTATATTCAAAACATAGACGGCATGATGGCCAGAGGAACAAAAGCAAAACCAGAGGAACATAAACCGAGGGTAGCATGAGGATGGACTGACAAAGTTACACTAAAACAGAAAACAGCTTTATACAAACATGCACAAACCAAAGAGCAATGACAAAGCAAACATAATTATTTCTTAATCCCTCTCTGCCTGAAAACCCTTCTTCCTCTAGTGGCTGCCAACTGATCGCTGTCACTTCTTTTCACTTGTGTTTTGAAAGTTAATTTCTGTCAAAATTTAAAAACATCATTACAGCCAGGTGTGGTTTTTCACACTTTAATAACGTAAGTGGTGGTAGCCCAGTGGGGTCTATGTACTTGAATGCAATGTCATTATTGACCCTGTTGGTGTAATGGTCAAGCATACATAATCTGTATAATAACCTACATAACTTCTTATCATTTACAGATGAAACTGTGGTTCCAACTTCATTCAGCAGTCCTGAGAGTAAGCCTGCAGAGCGTCACCTGCAGATCTTCACTATATTGCTCCAGATTGTGGTTTGTGTCCTTGGCGTGATTGGGAACGGACTGGTCATTTTTGTAGCTGGTTGCAAAATGAAGAAAACAGTCAACACTGTTTGGTTTCTCAACCTAGCAGTGGCTGACTTTCTTTTTACTTTTTTCCTCCTCTTTGGTATCGTTCAAGTCTCCAGAAATCATGAATGGCCCTTTGGTGACTTCATGTGCAAGTTTTACAACTTCCTTTTCATGGTCAACATGTTTTCCAGTGTCTTCCTGCTTACAGCCATCAGTCTGGACCGCTGTCTGTCCACGTGGCTGGTCGTGTGGGCCCAGAACAAGAGGAGCCTTTTGAAAGCTCGGATCGCCTGCTTCTTCATTTGGTTTACATCACTTATCTGCAGCCTTCCTTACGCCACCCACAGAAGAACCGAGATCATAAACGGAACCAATGTGATCTCTTGCAGCCAAGACATTAGCTTAGAAACGTACAAATTTCAGATCGTTTTTCGTTTCATTCTAGGTTTCCTCATTCCCCTGATGATCATCACAGCTTGTTATGTGGCCATCGGTATACGAGTCAAACGTCTCCATCAAAAGACGATGAAACCCTTTAAAACAATCCTGGTTGTGATCCTGGCCTTCTTCATCTGCTGGTTGCCCTTCCACATATTCCGGTTTCTTGACTTGTGGGTACATGAAACAAGCATGAGAAATCCGAATGCCAACCTTGATGACTTCCAACAAATTCTACCCATGCTGATAAACCTTGTCGGTAACCTCGCCTACTTCAACAGTTGCCTGAATCCCTTTCTGTATGTGTTCATGTGTCAGGAATTTAAGACGAAGCTCAGGAAGTCCTTGGTGTCAGTGTTTGAAAGTGCCTTCGCTGAGGAGCATCTGGCCCTGTTCTCTTCCCGATATTCCTTCAGCCAACGCCAGGGCCATTCGCAAACCGTTTCTGAGAAAGATGACACCCAGCAGTCTAACTTTTAGAGCATCCTTACATCTAAATAATCTTCACAAAGAGAATTCTGGGTTCATCTTAAAATGTTCAAGCAAAATCTTTAGAGGGTCACAGCTGATTAAAGTTACTGTAAATCATATGGTTTACTTACATCTTCTGTAGCTTTTACACATTTTTCTGCATCGTGTGTAGTGGTACTATCAAAGGCATTTACATATTTTAACTTCAGCTTTTAAATTATTATCTATTCATTTTAAATATTACATACATTACAGTAACTAGGCTGTATCTATGAGGTGGAGGTAGCTCAGTGGGTAGGATACTTGCCTCCAGACCAAGAGGTCATGGGTTCGAATCCTACCTTCAGCAC
>JBBPDB010000001.1:12447522-12466563 GCA_037974465.1 Brachypetersius altus
TTTAAAGAATTTACTTAAACAGAGCATTTAATGCCTCCCATAAAACATTTGAACCATTGAACATTGTTGAAAAAAAATCAGAAAATATTTTTAAAATAATTTTTAATCTTGACTAAATGTAAACATAATTTAAATTATAGTAAGTTCTTAGCCAGAAAATTATAGCACAGACGATGAAGAAAACTGCCCAGTAATTTTTTTTGCCCTCTTCTCTGTGGCACTGGGTGAAGAGTTTTGGACAAACACTATTTATTGCAGTTTAGTCAGTATTTAGCGATATGTATATTGTGAATGTTGATATCGCGATAACGGGAAATTTGTGATATATTGTGCAGCCCTAATTGCGTCACTTTTGAGCTTCAGGAATATAATGGAGTGTTTATCAAAACTGGTTAAATTTGTGTCATTGCATCTGATGAGGAACATTTCTAAAACCACATGTGAGAAGATTCAAAGAGGGTTTTGGCCTTTTCCATGTGGACTTGACTCTGTGTTGTGCCACGTGTGAGAAATGTTCTTTTTAGAAAAGTATAGCTTTAAAGACCCATCACACTGCCCAGTACAGTGTGGTAGATATTGTTCCTACACATTGTCGGACGTATGGGGCTATCATGGGTGTGGCATTAAGCCAGTCTGAACCTCCAGCAGCGTGACACAGGAGAGTGAGGTTGTGTGGAAGAAAAGGGCGCACACTACATTAATTCCCTTCCTTTGCCATCCGAGCTGCTGAATGGCACTTCAAAGGCGGAGTGTGGTGGTGCTAATCCGCCACAGCCGGACTCAGGTTTGAAGTGTGATCAAAGTGCTGCCTGCACTGATAGATGGGCGCTCTCCAGCCCACTGGCTGTCAGGGGACCAGGAAGTTGTGTGAGCGTGACACAGGATCTGAGGCGACTCGCAGAAAGGCTAGAGCAGCCCATCACTCGAGGCCCTGGCACTGTGGCCCCAAAGAGACCAAACGCTCCCCAGGATGAACTACAGCTTATGAGTTTCATCTGTTCTGCATCAATCCATGATGTAAACGTAAGGTGTTTAAAAGACTACGTTGGCATATTCTGTGTTATCAGCTAAGACATGAGTTTTCAATTGCAAACACCAGAAGACTATAATCACCAATTGTTTATATAAATGTAAATAAATTCCCAAAACCTGCTCAAACAGCGTCCAAGTCCAAAAGTTTGTAAAAGCAGTTGATATTGTGTGAGCTGGTGAGGAGAACACAGGTTAGCGCCAGCTTCCTCCAGCTGTTGTTTAGATTTGTGAATGTCTATCAGCAGCTCATGATTTAATTTAATGAAGGACTGATTGAGTTAAACCAGGTTTCTGATGAAACTACATGTAGCGTAACACAGGACTTCCACAAGGAACACACTGACATACTGAACATAAAATCCTTATTTATTGTGTAATGCTATTTGAATTTACACATACAGTTTTATTTATTATATTTAGTAAGTTTAATGTGAAGAAAAACTCTCACTGTCCGTCTGAACAGGTTTTAAATATTTTTGCAGGAGCCTGAGAATTTTGTGAGTACTGTAAATACAGAATAATCTTTTCTAAGACCAGTCCTTAAGGCTTCTTTGTGAATATCAGCTCTGGAGACATTTTTGTTTTTATTTTAATTGCATACTTTGAAATTTGACCAATCACAGATGTGTCTGAGGGAGTTTGGATGAGTAAAGGCCTTCACGTTTTCCAATAAGTGTACATACTTTGGGCTTAATTAGCAAAGGTCATTCTTAACTTGATCAGAAAAGTTCTCCCCATGTTGCTTTACGATATTGCTTTGTGTTCTAAGGGATAACAGATTGTAGCTATAAGCTATAATGGTGTTACAGTTTAGGTCTTGTTTAAAGGAAAGGAAACAAACACTTTCTTATGATGCGGGCTATGTATTTTTTGTGTAATTTGATAGAAAACGCCACTGATTTAGCCCGGGACCGTGGCCCTTTCTTCAGTACTTTGCCTCATTCAGAGCCAGGACCGTCATCTCCCAAACTTAATTCCACACCAACTGCCTCACTCAATAAAGGCTTTGACAGTTCAATTCTACCTTCTGCTGAGCACCTGAGGGGTCTGATCAATAGCTTTTAAATTACTCATTAAAATCCTCCCAGGAAGTGTAATGGACTCAGCGTTTTGGCTGTTTTCTTTGCTGCCTGAAATGAGGATTGAGAGAGGTGGACCCCCCCCCCCCAGCACTAGCATGTGTCTCATCCTGTTGTCCAGTTTTATTCTCCTTTTTTTCCTGTGTTTTTTATCCTGCTGTCGCCAGGCTCCTGGTTTCCGCGGCTCTCCGCAGCCAGGAGGTGTGTGAGGCGACCTCTGGCAACCCCTGCTCTTTTCCACCGTCTCTCTGGAGAGAGGGAGCAATCTGCAGCTCAAGCGAATCTCACAATGAATCCAGGGCTGCCTCCTCTCGCCCTTGAGTTAATTTAGGGGTGTCACTCTTCACTGAAGGGGGGAAAGGGGGAGGATGTTTTTGACCAGAGTTGAAAAGTGTGCTCTGTCGCCAGAGGAGTTGAGCAGCTAGTCGAGTCCATCTACAAAAAAAAGCAAAGAATCCTGCTAAAGCTCTGCATATTCCTTAGGCTTCTTGAGAAAGGGTAGATAAATGAAATGGACAAATCGGGAGGGCAGGGGTTTAGCTGCACATTAGCATATCTGCTCTCTCAGCTTCTTTCCCCCTCTCAGAGCAGTGCATGTTGGGTAAGGTGATGCTGGGTCAGCAGAGTTAGACTGTGCTTCGCCCACTGTGGCCCTGGGGGTTCCTGCTGGTGCCTGGAGTCTCTGCTTCACTCTCTTTCAGCACGCCGGAGTTTACTCTCCTCCTTACTGCCGCTTCATAAACCCTGAATGGCCAGAGCACAATGCTGAGATGGAGAGAGGTCATGGTTGAACTTGAACCTCAGCTGCACTTCCTCGCTTCTAACAGGAGCCTTGCTGAGCACCTTGAGGCGTGTCTTGGAAACGTGAGCTTGAAGATGTGCTCCGTCTCAAACCTATAGGTTACCGGTTGAATAGTCTTTTCTTCTTGGTTCAGTAACGTGTGAGTAATGTGAATAAATAAGGATGTACTTTGATTATTAAAAAATGTTTTTGGCATTGCACTAAAACACTCCCTCTTGTATATATTTGTGTAAAACTAATTAATGGGTCTTGTTAACGATTTTACTAATTACTAGTGTATTAGTAAAATCTGATTAAACAAAAATATAAACAGTGTAAAACAGTCCAGAACCGGTGTTTGTTCTCAAACAAGCTCGCCGTTTGCTATTCTTTCTCTTGGCGCTCGGCCGCTTTCCGGACCACCTCCTTCTGTGGGTTTTCCCCACTTACTTGTGGACGGAGACTCTTCTGAAAGTTCTGTCGGAATCTTACGTTTTTAAGACGTAAAAGAATTTGGGGAATTTTTGTTCTTTATTTCCATTTGTATGTAACACTGTTTCTTTTAAAATTACTATTACGTATTTTTGAAATCTACATGACTCCAAACAAAGTTCTAACATCAAAACAAACTGGGGAAACCTCCATATAAAGAGTTGTTTTGCCTTATCAATTTACCATGTGTTGCACTTCCAGATCTGATTTGTTCTGCTTGTCTTAAGGGTGAATGTGTTTGGGTTTAGCACCTTGTTTTATAATAACTCATGAATCCCCTTTGACTGGGTATCTTTCTGTTTGACTAATTGTGTGGCAGCAGCAGAGCATTGGTTGCTGCAGTTCATTTCAGTAGCTTTAGGGCCAATATGTGATATGTCCAAAAATGTGCCAACCTGGCACAATGTAGGTTGAACCCATACAAACATCTCATGAAGTAATGTCAAATAGAACGTGAAAGCTTCATTTTCTGTTACTGCCATGTGATCCCAAGAACCGTGTAGCTCTGAGTAATGCTGCGCTGGCTTTTTAAAGTATTGGTCCTATAAAAAAGGGGCAGCGTTGGTCATTAAATCTGATATTTTCTCCTAAGTTGGTGAAAGTAGCCGCTTGTAAAACGTGACACTGACGGACCTCCTCTCCCTGCTGCTTTCTGTGTTTTAGGAGCTGGAACAAGCACTTCTGAAACAGAACCGGGAATTTCTCTCAGAACTGGTTTGCTGTCTTCTCCAGGGATGTTACCAGCGGCGCGACATCACGTAAGTTGTTTGTTTGTTTGTTTGTTTTTTCCCCCATTCTGGTTACCACACTCCATCTGTATTCCCTGAACTGCATTTGAGGCTGGAAGGGTAGACGGTGTGTGGATTGTTTTTGCAACTTTCACCACCACTCTCGAAAAATGTGTCACAGCTTGCACAGCAGGTTGGCCTAACCCGCATATCCACTCATGACTCAGTCGCTGCAAATTTTAGGCCGCGCTGTACGTACGTGACCGTTCTGTCTTCCCTTCAGAGCTTTCCCGAGGCAGTTGTGGGCCATGCCCCCACTTTCGGGAATGGGTGTGTACGTGTTGGCGGCTGAGTCAGACCTGTGATAAATGGAGGAGGCCCATTCAAGGGCCCTAACCATTTAAGTGCTTAATCAGCTCCAGCAGTCTTGGTCGTGTGTGTGACTGCAGCGCAGGAAGTGACGGGCCCATTTGCATGCTCAGACAGGCAGTTAGAGGACGTTACTGTGACTAACAGTCAGATGGCTTCCACTTACGTCATCCCCTGCTTGACATACAAAATACAGAAACGGTTGTGTCATAACAGTGCCATTCATTATAAGATTATCAGCTGAAATGTGCCAGTTGAACATAATGGATAATAGGGGTAGCATGGTTACTGGTAGTTAGACTAGTTTGACTGGTCATTTAAAAAAACTGCTAGACATCAATGAGCATTAGTTCTGCCATTCTATTAAAGGGTCTGCTATTAGTCTTTTCATGCAGATTCTAC
The DNA here is from genome assembly GCA_037974465.1 of Brachypetersius altus. Lineage (NCBI taxonomy): Eukaryota > Metazoa > Chordata > Actinopteri > Characiformes > Alestidae > Brachypetersius > Brachypetersius altus. The sequence continues at coordinate 12,452,406 of JBBPDB010000001.1, forward strand.
TTTTAAGATGGGAAATTGAAACACCGTAGGAGATACCATTAATCATTACTTCCCTTTCCCAGCTGTCCCTGTAACACTTTTGAATCCAGCGGGAAACAACAATCCATTTTAGAACATAGAGAAGTCCTAGTTTGGGTGGACAATATGATTATATTTATTTTTTATCATAAATTGTCACATGTCAGAATGCTTTCAAAACAACTTCCTTGGAGGTGTGTTCGGCTCAACAGTGGAGGCTTCAGACATGACCATATTGAAAAGTGTACATAATTTTTATTTGATTATAAAGTGAAAAACCATGTTGTATAAGAAGCCCAGTCACGTGTATGTGAGCATGGGGCTGTGTGGAAAGGATGTGTGTGAGCATGGGGGTTTGTGTGAGCATGTGGGTGTGTGGAAAGGGTGTGTGTGTGTGTGTCTGTGAACGTGGGGGAGCAGAGCAATGTGTGCCACCTGGAACAGTGTAAATTGTTGTACATAGTTCATTTTTAAACAAATCTTATCCTAGTATGTGTGTTTTGGGTCAGTTGTGTCTTAAATTCTAAAAGTAATGTATCATATATATAGGCTAGTTTGAGCTGAAAATAAGGATATGAGACACCTGTACATTACATATTGTTAACTTTCTAATATTAGAAAATTAGTAACACAAATAGCAAAAACAGTTATAGTGTTTTAAGTACATTGTCTCAGTCTCAGAAGTATAAGCACTGACTAAATGCCTGTTACTTTCCAAAGTGAGTGTAATTAGACCTGCTGAAGATGTAGTGCTGTGTGAGGGATGTTGAGTAAAAATCGTGCCGATCGTTGTGTGACTTGTTCAAACCTCGGAAAAACAAAATGAAGAATATTGATGCTCTGATTTAACCAAATCACTTTCCTCTAGTTTCTAAGTGCTGCTTGTAGGGACACGTCAAATATGGAAAGGAGAAGTGGCTCGCTGGAGCCCCAGGTAATCACGGATTGTTGGCCATGCTAGCGTGTTTGGGTGAAGTGTTCCTTTAACGGGACGATGGGTTTTATTGGATTGGACAGCCGCAGGCGTCCTGGGGGTTGCCAATGGGCCCTGGCCTTTCAGAGTGCTGCCCTTTTCATCCACACGCGCTGAATGCCCCAGCGGAGCAGGGGAGGGGCTGTGTGAGCGAGCGAGCGAGAGACAGACAGAGAGAGAAAGACTGATGGGTTAGTGGGGGGCCTGCAGCTGTGTGTGAGTGAGTGCATTCTGCGTTCTTCAGATAAGCCCTTTCTTTTCCTCTTTGCTCCTCTCTTTCTTGTGTGTGTTGCAGTGGACTTCACTCCTGGCCTGGTCTGTTGTTTCTGTGCATCCTTCCCACTTTTGGATTAATCCAATCGGTGTGACCCAGAACTAATGTTTGTTTGCCCAGTCAAAACTAATGTCATCATAGAGCCAAAGACGTGGCCATTGTCTTCTCAGCTCAGAGCCTCAGGCACATGCATACATGACCATTCGTTAGTTTTCAGTCTTTATTAATTAAATGACTAATAAATTAATTAAACCTGAACCTGAGGTGTATGCTGCATAGTGTTTCATATATTGGTCCTAAGCAAAAAAAAATTTAACACTCAGTCAAATGGCATGTGAAAATAAGTCAACATGCTCAGAATAGTTATTTAAAATGTGCTGGAACTTTCACATAATTCAGGTTTTAATGTTTTTCTCCTGGCATGGTAAATCCAGAAAATAGTCGATGCCTAGTCTCAGCCTCAGACGTCACGCCCACGGAACGGTGGCTAAATGTCTGATGCATATGGTTACACTTAACTGGAAACACTTCAGGAATCTCGAAGTCGTCATCTGATTGGTTGAATTTTATCGGATTCCCGGGGGACGTGAGTGTGGCGTTTATTTTCGGTCCGCCGGGAAACAAAGCGCAGACGTGTGATCACAGACGTGTGATCCTACTGATTTTGATCAGATGTGGTAATGCAGACGCCATTGTTGTTATACGTGCACGAACAGATCAATGACTTACTGCTTGTTTTCTTCTTCTCCTTTGATTTTCTATGCTGACTGACTTGTTGACTGACTTGTTGTTGTGGGGACATTTCCACACCCCGAAACGTGACGCTGAACGAAACGAACTGTGATTGGTTCGTTATGGGCAGGCCAATGGGCGGGCCTTGGCCAAAAAAAAGCTGCTGTGAATTCCAGACCTTCAGCCGTCAGTGGTAACGTGTGATACACCAGTGTAGTAGTGTCTTCATAGCTGTTTCTCTTTCACTTGTATTTACAGCGCTGTGAACGGTGTAATAAAACCGGGGCCACGGTGGGTTGCTGCCTTACGTCATGCCAGAGCAACTATCACTTCATGTGCGCTCGCTCCCGCAACTGCGTCTTCCAGGACGACAAGAAGGTTTTCTGTTACAAACATCGGGATCTCATCAGTGGGCAGGTGCGGCGGCAGCGGCTGCGAGTGTTTTTGATTTTCCTTGCTCACGACCCTGTTGAACAGCTGTGAATACACTCCCCCTCTCGACCTTTCAGATTATTTCCGGACAGGGCTTTGAAGTTCTTCGGAGAGTCTATGTGGACTTTGAGGGAATCAGCCTTCGCAGGAAGTTTTTGACCGGATTAGAACCAGAATGCATAAATATGATGATTGGTAAGCATCGTGATCATTGTTGAATGTTATTCTGACAGATTTGTGTATCATTTTGTTTGATACCACCATTTCAGTATTTTCTGTTTGTTCTACGCTTTAGGTTCTCTTCAGGTCAGCAAACTTGGCAAACTGAACGAACTGTCTGCTAGCCAGGGGAAACTTTTCCCTGTGGGTTATGAGTGAGTAACACTGCTGGTTTTAATCTGTACATAATTTGAATCGGCCAGTTTAGAAATTCTCAGACTGTAATTAATAACTGCCTCCTTGGCAGGTCATGTTGTATAAAGTGCAGGTATAAAAATGTTTCATTAATCGCCAAAAATATTTCCAGTAATGCTTTCTACTAATTAATGTGTGACTTCTGGCCCTCATGGTTTTTGTATTTGTGGAACGTTGTGCAAAATAAGCACACACTGTGGTTGTTGTGTATGACAAAGCATAAAAATATCATTATTGAAGTGGAGTTGCACCTGGTTGGCCAAAGTTGATTTTTTAAAAAAAAATTTGTTATCAGATGCTCTCGCTGGTACTGGAGCACAGTGAACCCTCGTCGCCGCTGCAGGTATACCTGTCGGGTCATGGAGGTACGATCACCTGTTCAGGAGAAGCCAGTAGAAGAACTGCCTGATCAGGGAGAGAATCGCACAATCGCCCACAGCCCGTGTCCCCAGTCAGGTAGGTGCTAGCTAAACTATTAAATTACATTTTTACATTTTTAAATGTTGTGTTTTAATAAGATCTTACATTTTATATACTTTTTATGCTCTTGTGCTTGTCATTAGAATCTGAAACTCCAGCGGAGAATGTGACTGCAGTGAATCCAAGAACAGAACCCTCCTTTGCTAAGCCAGACCATGGCACTCGACCCAAAATCTCCCTCTACCCACAGAACAGAAGACCAGCTGGAGGACTGTCTAGACCCCTGCCATCTCCTGGTAACCTATGCAGAATGTGTTTATTTTCGACTGATCATTAGGGTGTATTTGTTTGGCTGTATACTTGCTAAATATTTTATTTGAAGTGTTATTTGCCTGATTTCATGAGGACCGCTGAAAGTTGGATGCTGCGCTAAACAAAATGTAGATAATATAAATACTGTTGAATTAAAGGTGCCAATTCAATCAAGTCCTGCAGAGCCAAAACAACATAAGTGGTCACTTAACTGTGGATAACAATTAAGATTCAGTGTTTATTATTTGTCACATACACTGTTATACATATACAGTGTGAAGTGAAATGTAACCCTAAATTGCTCCAGAGACAAAATCTCTTCTTATATTTGGTTTCCTGAAAAGTTTTCTCCAAAGCTTAATGGGTTTCCTTTAATGTTTCAGGAGCAGCTCCGTCCAAGCCCCATCATATTTTGACTATTAGTGATTTAGACACTTGCAGACCGCGTCGGCATAGCCCACACTCTCAAAATACTGGGATCCGTGGACACATAGCCTGCCCTAACTTGGGATCTGCCACTGGCTCAGTTAGCCTTCGAGCTGGGGGTTCCCATCATCCTAAAACCACCCAGCCTGCCTCCCCAGGCTTTCCCCTCGGTGCTACTGAAAACCTCTTAACCTCTTCATCAGCCCGCTCTGTGGGTCGAAGTGCTTCCTCTGCCAGGGGTACTGGAACATTGGCACCCCTTTCTACCTCAGGATTGTTTTCTCAGCCCACATGGCAAAGTGGCATTGGCAGCACCTCTTGCTCTAACCGTTCTCTCTCTTCCCCCATCCAACTTTCTACAAGACCAAGGCTGCCTTTTGAGCTCAATCAGTTGGACTCAACAGAACTGCCACATAATTTCATGGCATCGCCACAGGACCTGCCTGCAGAAAATGGAGCCTCACCATTAGAAGAAACGGTCAGTCCGTCGAGGGGTGGTCATCTAGTCACTGACTACACCCCCTTCCACTTGGACTCAGACCTGACTGTCGTATCAGACCTTAAAAATGAGCTTGAAATTGAGGAAACAGTACTAAATGAGGGAGCGACCATGAACTGCAGTGAACAGATTGTTGTTGAAGGTGAAGAGAACCAAGTGGAGTTTTGGGACAGAAAAGCAAGTGATCTCAAGTCGAAGGCATCTTCTCGTCGATTGTCTCATGCTGTGGATTCCCGTGCAGAGGACTGGGACAATAGTTCTTCTGATGAAGATATGGGAAACTATTTCAACTTCTCTCGCACTACAGTTACCTGCAAGACCTCAAGGGATTCTTCACAAGCACCTACTTCCTCCTCTATGAGATCAATTTCACAGCTAGACGGTGTTGATGATGGGACAGACAGTGATGCCAGTGTCACCAACAGTAATACCCAAAATTTGAAGAACCCAAGTCAGAAACCATCTCAGTCTGTTGATGTTCAGCATCACAAACAGTGGGCCGGTAATGGGCTGTGTGTGAACCTGCCAAGTCCTGTCTTTGATTCATCATCCATTAGCAGCCAGCTGCAACATCCAGCCAAACACTTAGGTTCTCAGTCCTCAATTGGTACTGTTCATCAAAAGTCCTCTGGTCAAACCCATTCTAATGATATCCCACAGGTAACAAAGGGTGCTGCTGAGATAAAACAGAGTTGCACAAAATCTGGGCTTCAGGACAGCCAGAATATTGGCTTTATTGGTCAGACATTTAAGTCAACTTCTCAAGAGACTTTATCAGATTGTGTTGTGCCAAAGGAGACTGATCCAATATATTCTGCTTTCACGGATGACTTCCAAGCTCCCAGTTTAGGTACTGACTCGAAGATACCCATGGTTCTGGAAAGATGTGAACCTCCCTCACCCAATGCCTCCTTTACTGAATTAGTTCCAGTTCAGGAAGATACTCAAGCTGACACACTGGGAACCACAGGGTTGAACGAAATCTACTTGGATCATAACAGCGGGCACTTTGTTTCCTCCACAGACGGATCCACGATTTTCCCGAATGATGTTTCAGGTGGCCCACCAGAACCCACTGTAACAAACCCTGTAAATGGAAACCAAGATCAAGCCCTAGAACCAAGTTCTAGATCTACAGAAACCGCTAGTTCCACATCCTCCGTTCAGTCTTTGCAGTCTAGTTCCTCTGTGCAGCCTTCTTTGGTGACAATTACAAATTCTTCAAATACTTCTATACACCCTGTTCAAAACCCTGAGGGGAAAGCAGTTCTCCCACCAGTGGAGAGTTTTAGAACCAAACTACTGTCCCCTTCAGACACTACTCGCCATGCTCCATCAGTACCTAGTGGAACGATGCCTTATGTGTCTGCAGATTTGCCTCCACAGTCAGAGTCAGTTCTCGTTACCCCGTCAGGCACTGCAGTGTCTCTTGCCACTCTTGGGGCAGTTTTTGGAACAGTGTCTACCCCCGTGTACTCGGCTTACACTCAGCCTGTGGGTTCAGCAACTGTCAGCATAGTCCCTGCTGCAATCCCCCAGCCATCCACTAACTGCCAGACAGTGCCCTCCATTATCCAGCCAGCCTCTGGCCCTGTTGTTGTTAATGGATATAGCTCCATGCCTTTGCAAAGGGAAACTGTCTCAGGACGTACAATTTCCATAAACTTTTCAACTCCAAGACAAACATTAGAGCCTCAACAGCAGGTGACCCAGGCATTACCAGGCCACGCAATTCTCACTGTGAAGGAGGTCGGTGGACCTAACGTGGATCCTACCCCTCATGTTTTACTCGTTAATCGGCTTGGCCAAATTTTCGTCAAGAATCCTGAAAGCAACACTTTCCAACTTCCCAGTCCCAACTCTCCTTCTTACAACTGTGTTACACAGATTGCCAGCCTTCTGCAAAGCAATGCTCTTTCCGCTACTCTTGCAGCAGCAGGTAACTTGACTGCAGTTGCTGGAGCAACGATGCCAGCCCAGGTCACACGGATGGTGACACCTGTGGTTCCGAAATCTGAGACCATAACCCAGCTCCTCACTTCTAACAGCAATGGAACAGCAGTACCACAGGAAGTAAAGTCTAAACAAGATGTATCTGCCAATGGAAATGTAGCAGAAAAAAAGCCACAGAAAAAGAAGGAAGCACCTCGGAAGACTAAGTCTACAACAACGCCTGGTTCCTCTAGCAAGGCAGCGGACAATCATGCAAGCAGTGCTCAAGCCATCATCAACCAAGCTATGGCCAGTTATTATGACCCAAATCGAAGTGGTGCCCATATCCTGAGTCCATCCTCTCCCCGCAATCCCAATGTGGGAGGCAGAGCTCAATCCCTGAGTTCAGTGGTCCTACCCCCAGGCCTTCTTGTTGAACCAGAGTCCACGTGCTCATCAGCAGCCACCCCACACTCAGCAACATCTCGGCCAAAGCAGGTTCGAATGAAGAGAGTGTCCTCTTTCTCAGACCGCTTTGCCACGAAGAAATCAAAGCCTGACTTTTTAGAACCGGAACTGTCCAGTGGTCCTGAAGATCAGCGCAAATTAAGTTCAGCTGCAAGGTAAGAAAAAGATTAAATTGATTTTGATAAAGACCAAAATAAAAAGACAATTGTACATTAACATTTGAAAAGGTTTTCATAGCTTTATACTAAGTCACTTTTTGATTATGTACTCGGAAGAAACTCACAGGTCTACAAAGTGGTGCCTCATCAGTGAACCAAACAACAAACTGACTGTATGCTTTGTTTGGTTCTGTAAGATTTCCACCTGAAATAACTCAAAGGGAAATTCGGCAAACCTGAAATCTCTGTTTTTTATCACAGACTCACCATGGACTGTACCATTCCCTCTGCACAGTCACTCTAATATAAGTTTGGTTTAAATGTGATGGTGGGTGGGGATTCCCTCCTTGAGCTCTGTCTTCCATCCCTTATCTATGTTTCTTTATGAGCATAAACAAACAATCATATGAAACAAAATAGATTAGTTGTGTTTCAGTGATGGTTATAACAAAAGTGGGTTAGTAGTAGGAAGTGGGCCTCTTCCGGCTTGCAAGAAGCACCAGCTCCCTGCTGCAGCTGTAGAAAAGTGTACATTCATTCATCATTGTCACATTGCTTTAGTCAGCCATAAGGTGTGGAGACCTCAGGTTGCTGTAGTTACTGAAAGTTAAGAGACCCCAAACTAAAGGCCTGCTGTAATTGCCTTCTTGGTCTGGTTTTCTTTTAAAAAGTCAGTGTGTTCATAGGGCGCTGGGTGGGAATCTTGTTTGTCAGCAAATACTTGGGCTTATTGCAACTGCCAAATAGGAGGTCGTTTTCAGTTTCCGTATGGAATGTGGGAACTCCCATAAATTCGTGGTCTGCGAAGCTGCTGACACATATTTTCTTTCTTGTTGACTGCAGCAGTTATTTGACTTCCATTAATGTATTTTTTGGCTAAACTGAAGGACAGAAACTGCTCCACTGATTATTTAAATCTTTTGCAAAATACCACATTTGTAGCCGTGAACTGTAATGGCTCTTTTTCTAAATGTTTTACAGACTTTGTTTAGGTGTTTAATGTGTTTAAAGTGTTTAATGTTTAGGTGGGTTTTTTTCGCTTTGTACAGCAGGTGTGGGGGAGTTCGCATAAAAACACCAACAGTGAAAGGGATCCTTGACCTAGACAAACCCGGTGATGAGCGAAGCAGTGATTCTGAAAGTGCCAGGTACGACATATTTGAACACTTTTTGACTTTGTGAAATTCACTGGGATTTATAGCTGTGATTGACTCAGTAGTTTGAGTCTATGTTTGTGTTTGGTTTGGTTTTTTGATTGAACTGTTACCCTCTGAACTGAAGGCCAGGAATGTGGGATCGGTTCTCCGTGTGTCGTGGAGGTGAAAGCAGTAAACCACAGGCCTGGGACACCACTGGACGTACTACTCTGTCTGACTGGAACAAATACTCAGGTATACACAGTCAGTGCCAGTAATTATAGACAAAACCAGACTATCTCTACAGCTTGATGATGACATGTTGAATTAATGAAAAGTGAATGAGAGAACACTTCAAATACATTTTTAAAACAAAACAAAAAACATCTGGTCTTCAATACTCAAAACGTCTCACACAGCTCCACTACTGCAGACCTTCGTTGGGTTCCTGTGGTTTTACATTAGATTTGAATCTCCACAGAGCCAAAATTGGTCCAGCTCCTTCTGAGTATTCAGCTCTAATCAGACCACGGATCACAGCTCCACCCTCTTAAAACATCAAGCACTGCCCAATTCCATCCACTTCTTTCTCAAAGTCCACAAACTGCAGCAAGACTTTTCTCAGTTTCAGCCACGAACTTCTGCTGACTGTCAGAACTGCCGAGACCCTTACTGTCTTCAAACACAGACTGAAGACCCTCCTCTTCACTGAGCACTGAGGAGAACATCCACATCTCAAACTAACTTCACAAACAAAAACATCACAAATAATGTCTTCTATGAGGGTCCTGGTGGATCCTCTGTGTGATTCCTTTCCACTATAAAACACTCCTGAGTGTTGCAATGTGATAGAAATGCTGTAAATGTTAGATTGCCCCAGCTGCAGGACACAGAGGAGGAGGAGCACCCTCTGACCCAGACCTCCCCCACCCTCTGACCCAGACCTCCCCCACCCTCTGACCCAGACCTCCCCCACCCTCTGACCCAGACCTCCTCAGATTTGAGTCTCTCTCATTGCCTACTTTTCACTTTCAAAATATGATGCACCTTACTGCTTCTGTCATTTAAAGTCACTAATTATTGTTCATAGTGCAATATACAGAATATACATATACAGATATGTAATCTTATTCCAGTCGCACCTTGCACAAGTCACTACCTCATCCCTTGTTAATCACTGCTTGTTCCCTGTTAAAAAGAAAAATCGCCTGTTATTGTGTCCTGTTTGCACTGCTTCTCTTTTAAATTACCCCTCGGTGACCAAGTTTTTGAATTGAATTGGGATCTAAGAGTTGAATTTTTGATAAGGGTATGATAACAGTTCTTAAATGATATGAGCTCTCTGAAATCAGTGACTGTTTGTGTTATGTTAGGGGTGATGTCCTGCTCGGATGATGAGATGCCTCCCTCAGACACTGAAGAACAGCTGCCTTCCAGAGGAGACCAGCCCCACCTACGCTTTGAGATCAGCAGTGATGATGGCTTTAGTGTGGAGGCAGACAGCATCGAGGGTAATTGACGTCATCTTTTCATTTCCTCTGTGAATGTGAGCAAAATATTTTTTTATATCTCTAGGGGAGCCAATGTGCATAGAGCAGTGCAGCCAAGGCAAAGAAACAGGCCAGTATTGGCACATAATCAAGTCTTTAAGGTGTATGACTCATTTCAAACTGTCCTTGTTCCTTTCGGTGGTGTATTTTCCCAGGCTTGTTCGTTTGGTGGCTGAAATCCCCATCTTCAAATCGCAACCTTCAATTTCCACATGAACTCAAGTTAATTTCTAATTAATTCTCTTGTCCCCTCTCTCTTACCATGAAACTTGAACAGTGGCTTGGAGAGCTGTCTTCGATGGGGTCCAGGAGGCTCGTGCTGCTGCCAGGCTGAGGCAGCTGTCCTTCACTGGGCTGACTGGGGCTCGTATGATGGGTTTGCTGCACGATGCGGTGGTTTATCTGGTGGAGCAGCTCGAGGGGGCAAAGTGCTGCCATCGTCACAGTTTTCGCTTCCATAAACAGGCCAGCCAGGAAGAAGAACTGCCCATCAACCCCAGCGGCTGTGCTCGGTCAGAGGTGTATCTGAGGTGAGTTGTGTGGGAAAGCAGAGCTGGTGTTTGTGTTTTTGCTGTGGAGTCTGAGGCTACGCAGTAGTGATGTGAAACCCGATCTGCTCGTTGACCTCACTTTTGTGTATCTTCTCAGGAAATCTACCTTCGACATGTTCAACTTCCTGGCCTCCCAGCACAGACAGCTTCCTGACGCTGACTTGTATGACGAAGAGGAGGATGACGTTCTCCTAAAACCAAGCAGGTTGGGCAAAAACGATATTGTTCTCATGGGCTTTTTTAATGAATACGTTTCAGTAACAGAGGTCATGACTTTTTGCAGACGAGCAACAAGTTTGGAACTTCCCATGGCAATGCGTTTCAGACACCTCGAAAGGACGTCTAAAGAAGCTGTTGGTGTTTACAGGTGACCTACAAATTGCTCTTTGGAATTTAGACAGAACCTTGTCACAGTTTGTATTTGAAAAGGGCAAACAGTGATGAAGCAGGGAGCCTTAAAGCAGAAGTAAAAAAAGCTTTTTTAAAAATGTTAAATTATACTTCAAATGCAGCTGCAGTGTAATATACATTATTTAGTGCCATTACAAATCATTAAGACAACATACTGGCTGCGACTGCTCATGCCGTCATTCTGTGGTTAAGGTTTTTTCCCCGTGCAACATCTGTCCTGTTAACTTGTAGCACTACTTCTTAGCTACTATGTTAAAGTGCAAATGGTGTACTTTGTGTTTGCGCTCTCTACCTCCAGTATGTGACATAAATAACATCTTTGACATCTCAGGTCGGCGATTCATGGACGAGGGCTGTTCTGCAAGAGAAACATCGAAGCAGGTGAAATGGTAATCGAGTACTCGGGCATCGTCATCCGCTCTGTTCTCACAGACAAACGAGAGAAATACTACGACGGGAAGGTGAGAGAAACAGGATTCCTATTGTGCTCTTGTCAGCTTAGACAGGAACACCAGAAACCTCCAGATCTTAATAAGGTTTTAGCAAAGTGGTGTGTAAAAGTGTCTTAGCGTCTCTCCATCGTGTTTTGTCGCTTGTTGAAAATCAGTCTTGTTCCATGTATGTGTTTTTGGTACAAATGGCCGCCGCCTTGCTCCTCTTTCCACAGGGCATTGGCTGCTACATGTTCCGCATTGACGACTTTGAGGTGGTGGATGCGACCATGCATGGCAATGCGGCGCGATTCATCAACCACTCCTGCGAACCCAACTGCTACTCCCGCGTCATCAACGTGGAGGGCCAGAAGCACATCGTCATTTTTGCCCTGAGGAAGATCTACCGTGGAGAGGAGCTCACCTACGACTACAAATTTCCCATTGAGGACGCCAGCAACAAGCTCGGCTGCAACTGCGGGGCCAGGCGCTGCCGCCGCTTCCTTAACTGAGCCGGAAAAGAGGAAGATTATGAAAACAAGCTCCAAATGAAGGAGCGCAGCAAACGGGTGATAAAAGCCGACAGTCGGCGCAGAGACAGGCAGTAAAGGGCCACCAGGACTGGCTTTTAGTTGAGGTCTGTTGACTGAGAGCTTCAGAGATGTGGGATGTTCACTCCATGATCCACCCAACCATCTGTTCATCCACCCAGCTGATTACAACATAATGGTTCACAAGGTTATGCATCCAGAACACCATGTTTAGAGTGAGTGCATGTGAGTGTGGTCACAGTTTCTGAGGGAACCGGGTGTCCTTTTTGATTTTTTTCTCTGGCAGAGATGGTCTGGATGGAAATGTATGACTGATCAAGAGATATATATATACATATACATATATATATATAAATACTTATAAATAAAATACTTTTATCTGAGATATTTATCAGTGATATGCTAGAAATTAGAATAGGACTTTAGTCAGAATTGATGTTTAGGTGAGGAAAAGGCTTTATATGCTCAGGAAGATGCTGCGGACCCCTGCAGTACACAACAGTGATCCATTCCGTTCATAAAGCATTCAGTAAGAGATCTTCTCAGATTAGATTTTATAGTCTTTTAAGCCTTTGAAGTCTCCAGGAGAAGCAGATTTGTTGTTGGTAAACTCCCCAGGAAGGCCCTCCTTGTTTTGTATCTTATTTATTCCATTTTCTTGGATTTGGATCACTGTCCTGTCTCCTGTCCTGCTGTTGTTTGGTCTGAACTGAGCACTTAGCCCATTTCGTACCTTCATCAGACTTCATGGTGCTAGATTTTATCGAAAGTCTTGAAAACGAGGGATGCTGTACATTTCATTAATCATGTTCCTTCCTTGCTGTTTAAGAGACTTAGACTTTATTTGTGAATTAAGTACTTGACGGTTACTGGGTGGAGGAGGTAAAATCAGGTATGGAGAAAGATGACTCTGCTTTAGCTTCAGACACTACTGGGGAAATCCACTTTTACAGGTTGTTGACTCTGGTCAGGTCTTTTTAGTTTCCGTGCCACAATTGTACATAAACATGCTGCACCTAGAACCTTCCGCACGCCTTTCAATCACTCAAGAAAATATATTCGTGAATGCAGTGTTTAGAACCGACTCCGTTAACTAGAACCCACTCTGTCCAATTTCTCAGTCCGACCTGCAGCCACTCAGCACCTACACATCATGAACACACACTGATGTCTTAGAAATGCTGAGATTGGAAGGTTTGTGGTCTTATCGTTCCAGTTGGTGTCTGTTAATGTGCTCTCTCTGTGTGGAAGGGGATTTATTTTTTTGTTTCGAGTTTCTTTGTGGGTGAGTTCTTGCAGTGCAGCCTTTTTACGGTGGCATTTTGAGCCGCAGATTCTCCTTTTTTATCAACAACACCACGGTTTTAATTCTTCTTTTAACGTATAAACTGTGGCCACATGCTTCACATAGAGCTTTGCTTCTTCCCGACTGTCCGCACAGAGCGACAGAGGGAATCCCTCACCTTGGCCTCGTCTGTCCCTGTCTCTTAATACTCAAAGGATTTGATTTGACCTACTTTTTTCCCCTCTCTTTCTTTTCTCCCCCACTGAACTTGTTAGGATTCTACCTCAGGCTGTTTAGAAAGACCTTCACAAAAAATTAATGCAAACCCCAGAAAAGAATCGATTCTGCTTGGTCTTAAAGTCCTGCAGACTGGCCTGTTGTGCAATGAAGGATGCAAAGCACTAGATAAGACCTTTTGTGACGATCTGTCTCCCAGAGTTGTGTGGAAAAAAAACTGTTCTTATGTAGGGTTATTTTAAACAAGAAAAAAATGTGCTTAAAAAAAAGACTTAAAAACATGGATGTGTGTGTCTTTACTACATTGTAAAAAAGTTCCCTGAGTTTGTAAATAATTGTATACATATTTCTAAACCTGTTTAATTTTCTATGCACTTTTTTATTTATAATGTTATTTGCTTAATAAAGATGTTAAAATGTTTGAACAGAAATGTATACTGTTTCAAATGGGTGTTAGCTTTTATTTTTTTATTTTTTCTTTTAATTAGTGGTGGGCATAGATAAATTTTTTAATCTACATCAATCTAAATTAAAATGGCTCATTTGAATTCTGCCGAAGGCACTCAGAATATGTGTGCTACCCAAATAATGACTAAAAGTAAATCTTTTGAGAACGGATTTCTCCACTCCTACAGTAAACAAGGTGCAAACATCCTTAGTCTTTCCATTGGGAAGTTTCTTAAAAATACATTTTCCCTGAAGCAAACCTGGCGGCTTCATAGCTGCATCCATGTTAGCACGTCACATTTGATGTGGTAATTTCACAGCATGGGCGTCGTTAGGTCTATTTTGGGGGGTCTGTAGCCTTCCCCCAAAATGATCCCAAGCCACCCTAAATATATAGTAATTATTCTACTATTTTTAAATGATCTATCCAAACATTTCATACAAGATATCACTGAGCGCAGATACGCACTTTACAAATAGAAACAAGACTATGAATTGAAA
>JBBPDB010000001.1:12466663-12487932 GCA_037974465.1 Brachypetersius altus
TACACTACACCAGTACACCACACCAGTACACCACACCAGTACATTACACCCGTACACTACACCAGTACACTACACCAGTACACTACACCTGTACACCACACCAGTACACTACACCAGTATTCCAAACCAGTACACTACACCTGTACACCACACCAGTACACTACACCAGTACACCACACCAGTACACTACACCAGTACACTACACCTGTACACTACACCAGTACACTAATCTAACATAAAAAATGAATACACTAGACCAGTACATCATTACACTACACTTCACCAGTATAGTACACTAATATACAACAATGCTAAACTACACCACTACACTACACCACTACACTAGAGATGTCAAAAATTCTCAATAAGAAAGAGACTAAATGTGGTTTAAAAAAAAAAAACTATGCTAAAATGTCTGTGCATTTTCACTGACTGAAAAAAACAATTGGGTTTAGAGTGGAATATTGGGTTAAGAGCTTAGAGTGGAATGGCGCTACGTCCCAATACTTCTATCTATCTAGAGTGGCCAATATAGTGCCAGGGAGAGAGAAATGACACACACAAACACACAGTCTCTCTCTCTCTCTCTCTCACACACACCGCATTTTGATAAGCAGCCTTTCCCATATCCATGCAAAAAAGCGGATCCTAAATTGTTCTGATTTGGTTGTGACTATATTTGTTCAGGAATAAAAAAATTCAGGTAAATTCATGGCAACACACTGAGGGTGAAGAATATGACCGGTTTATGGCGATAGACACACACATTTTCACTTTATCTGCACTTTTTAGTGTGATGTTATTTTATTTATTTATGTGTCTTCTGGATCTGGATGTACAGTATTCTTGAGTCTTTACAAATCTATAAAAATATTTATTTAGCATTCAAACACGGCACAATATAAAATACAATTTGAAATAAAATATTTTACTCAGCCTAAAAGCAAGATAGATGAAATATTACACAATTAAATATCTTCTCTCATAAAACTCATTCAAGTGAAATTTTACGATATTCTGAAAGAGGTACATGAACAAAATGCATTCAGAACAAGCATTCAGAACAAAGAACATTCTCTGTAGGCCTATAACAAAATAGTTTATCAAAACAAAGACTGGCAGCCCATATATTAACATTAATGACTGGAAAACTTCCAGAGAGTGGGTGTGCTCGAAGGCTCTCACCTCTTCTGTGCTTCATACTCTGCATGGCGATCGGGATGTTTTGATTTTATATGGTAAATTACACTAATATACAACGCTACACTACTACAGTACACTACATTAATATACAACACTAAACCACACTACTACACCACTACACTACATTAACTACACTGTAACCTCTACACTGATCCAGTGCTACACTTTACTAGTGCTGGGCACCATGACCTTTTTTAGAGACTGAAAATATTTTAAATCTAGTATTATAAGATAATTGAAGTTCTTGAGATTATTTTATTCCAGTCCAGGTTTACACATTTTTAACATTAGAATACCAGTAGAATACTTAGGTACAGAAATTGCACAACATATTATTTGGCCCGACACCACAGAAACACTGGATTGTGATACCTAACACTAATCATAATAAACCACATCAAATCGTTGCTTCTTCAGGTCTTAGTTCAGGGTTCTGCATCACTATATGGAGCATCGTCTGGACTGAAGGCATCAGACTGGAGGGGTTTGGACACGGTTCATTTGGACATTGTACTTGCCAGCACCACGCTGTGAGTTTAACAAGAGGTGAGGGACTGGGAACGCAGGTAAAAGACATGCTAAATCCTGTGAAATCACATCCTCTGGCAACTCCATTTCTAAATAACACTGCAGTTAGCTCAGTCTTAGTGCACACACTGCAAAAAGGGAAGAGTTTGAGCAGGAGAAGCTGAGTCAGATTTTGGCCCACAGAGCCAGTAGCTGGCCCTGTATTTGTTACTAGGCTGTGGGGCTTGAGATTTACTGTTCTGACACTTATCATTTTATTCACCAATAATTGTTCACCAATAAATGAGATATGTGGGAAATGATAACCAGCTACAGCAGTGGATAACTGAGTAAAGTACACTTTGCTTGCATGAGCGCTGATATGCAGTCAATTGTAATTAACATATCTATTGTTTTCAGTTGGCACAAATGGAGTATAGAGGATACCAGCTTACTAGAACCAGTTTAGGGGAGCTTTGCCACTTCTTATTCCTCACACAACTGCAGCAACGTTAGAGGGTGCTGTTGAGCAGGTTCTCAATGACCTTTGTGACTTGGGAGGTAGAGCAAGAAAAGGTCTCTGCATTTAACCCATTCACCACGTGAAGCAGTGGAGAACCAGCGCCTGGGGAGCAGTGTGTGGGGACAATAACTTGCTCAAGGGTACCTCAGTGGTGCCACTAGCAGTCCTGTGATTCAAACCCACGACCATCCGATCACAAAAGCAACTCCCTAACACCCGGCCACCAGCTGATCCACAAACGCCTATTTATTTAGAAAAACAGCCGATGATATACACTACATGGACAAAAGTAAGGGGACACACCCTTACTGCCAGTGAAGGGCAATCTTAATCCCTCAGCATGCCAAGACATTTGAGACAACATTATATGGACACGGTTTGGGGAAGGGCCTTTTCTATTCCAGCATGACTGTGTCCCAGTGCACAAAGCAATGTCCATAAAGACATGGCTGGATGAGTTCAGCGTGGAAAAACTTGACTTGCCCATATCTCAACCCCATCTAACACCTTTGGGATGAACTGGAACGGAGATTGTGAGCCAGGCCTTCTCAGAAAACATTAGTGCTGGACATCATAAATGCTTTACAGAACAAATTCCCACAGAAACACTCTAAAATATGAAAGGATATCCCTTTATTTTGAAAATGCATTAATTATAAAAATAGATATAAATAGATATAATGCACCAGCATATTTTTGTTTTTGACATTATTGGGAACTACCATTACTGCTGCTGAGTGCTGATTGGTTGCTGGGCTGATCAGCTCATGGGCTGGGTGAAGCGGTTTGGACACAGTGATGCAGTAATGATGGTTAGGTTGTAAAAAAAACACCTAAAAATGTCACAGCAGAACTGAAACAGTGCTATTCTGTGTTGAGAACATGAGGGCTTTTGCCTTCATGAAAAGGTTAACATTCTCAAAAAGAAACACTCATGAAAAGGGTACTTTGGAAACCAAAAATGGTTCAAAGTGCAAAGTATCCTTTCATTTTTAAGAGTACAAAAACAGCATATGAACCTTTTCATTTTGTATTGTCACCCTGATAACACCACCAACATGTAGATTCATTGTGCAATTCATGATTAAAAACATGTTAGAAACATGGCTAGAAAGGTCACGAAGTGTCTGGTTGTGGCACTAATATTCTGAAGAACCGTGACTGACAGCCCACTTGCTCATCTCCTCTACTGATGCTGTATGTGTTTAAAGGTGCCCATTGAAATGTTATCTTTATATTTGCAGTGAATGGACCAGTAAAATGGTTCGAATTCATTTGAAAACTATCATCTTCTACCATTGGCTTCCACTCTAAAAATGTTCCTATTTAGGAAGTGTACACTACCAGTCAAAAGTTTTGACACACGGTGAGATTTTCCATATTTACATGTTACTCACTTAATATCTATTACAAATGCACTCAGTATTCTCTGCTACCAACTATATTTTCAGTTCCTGTATTAGCCAGAAAATGTCATATTTTTAATTTGTCACTATTGACCTTCAAAAAGCCACATAATATAATTATAATTAGAATCTGAATCACCAGACAACTCTTAGATATGTAATAAGCTATTGAGTGATGAAACAGTTAATGAGTGGATTTAAAGTTAAAGGACATTTGACTCTATATCATCCACAACTAGTTCCTAGAATGTCAGACATGTTACAAATTCTCTCATTTTATAAAGGAAATTTATTTTACTTAACATATAGGCAACTTTCTAATGTTGAAAAATAAATAAATAGGTTTATGAAATGAATAGATACATGGAACAAAAACTGTAGTGTGTAAAAACAAGTGTACAACGTGTGCCTGCAAGACTAAGACTAAACCCGATATAAAGAAAAAATGGATTTGGGTTCTGTCACGCTTTAAAAAAAAAGGTAAATAGTTAATACTATTGGTTGCAAAAAAGTGTTAATTTTTGGATCATTAAGTGGTTATTGTTATTGGCACTGTGCAGTTCCTGCGTTCAGGACTCACCGAACGTTACTGTTGTAGATGTTGAAGGTGAGACACACGATGCCCAGGAGAATCCCCAGCCCAGCAAAGACCGAAACAGAAACAAAGAGCTTCTGAGACAGAAAGCGAAACTCTTGAATGACCATTGTTTGATCTGCTGGAGGGCCAGCGCCTGCAGAGAGGGGAGAGAAATAGGTCAGCAGAAAGAAAAAAAAATCAGAGAACCTGGAGGCAGACCAGAGCAGAATGAACAGAAAAAGGCAGAGCGAGACGAGAGTAAGGAGACTATGGAAATGCATTTAAGACCAAACAGCAGCGGGGCTTGAGAACTTTGAGAGATCAGAGCTCAGCACTCTGAATCAGAGACGTCCAGGCAGTAGCTGGAGTTCGTCGCTCAGGGAGTAAAACCATGCAGCACCAGTACAGTCTGTATCTGCAGAACTGGCAGGAGGAGCACATTGTAAAAGCCCTTAAATAAAGGATTTCATTCACACTTTCAGTCCACAGAATTTAAGTTGTGCAGCTTGAAATAAATGAATCATCTCAAATCCCACGATACGCCAGTACATAAAGAAACTAACAGGATGAGAGAAACATATTCTGAAGACTGAACACAGAACGTCCTTCAGCCTCTCAGCAAACACAGAGAACCCTCAGGGTTTATCATACACACGGATCAACTTTAGACTTCACACGGGGTAGATTAAATTGGCTTCATATTATGGATAAAAATACTTGTGTTCTGTATAACAATTACTGTAAAATGTGAGATGGCAATAAAACTGCAGAATAATGCCACAGGTCTCAGAACTGACCCAGCACAAAGTGAGAGATGTGCAGGTGTCACAGGTTGGGCCACGACCAGGAGGCAAACCAGAGTTCCATGCTAGATATGTTTATTCAAACACAAAGAAAACCTGGCGCAATCGCCGCAAGAAAACAGGAAAGCTAGATACAGACTTCAGCCTTAGCAAAACTGTGCAAACACGAGGTGCTCTAAAGCGGCTCTAAAGTGATGGACAGATCACGTGAGTGTCACACAAGCAGAACTTAAATACAGAACATAATAAGCCACAAATAAGAAACAGGTGAAACAGAAAAGCATGTGACAAATAATAATCAAACCACATGACAACAAGACAAGCAGAACAGAACAACAGACATGTGACACAAGCAGAAACCTGAGACATCAAAATAAAAGCCCAAAAACCCCACAGAAACATACAAAACAAAAAAGCAACCAACCCATTGATGGACTTCCATTGATGTTTTGCATACATTTCTATAATTATTAACAGTTCCTGTTGAGTTCTGATGTTTGCTTGAGTAGCCTCAGTTAAATCTTTTACTAATTTACGGAATATTCTGGCTGACCGACCCTCACAGCTACTTCCAGACTCTGCACATTTGCATTAAAAAAAAGTTCTGCATAAAAATACATTAATAATAAAGTGTGTTTCAGGGTTTTTGTAAAACACATTAAAAAAAAACAACAGATGGTGTAACTTGTTCTTTGCCCTGTAGCTTGCGACTTAACAAGGCTCTTCTTCTTCTACTTTTGGCTACTCCTGATTATGGGTTTCCACAGCGGATCAACCGTCTCCATTTCCTTCTCTCCTCTGCGTCTTCCTCTCTCATACCAACTGCTTGCATGTCCTGTCTCACCACATCCATAAACCTCCTTCCCTGCAGCTCCATCCTCAGGCTCCTTTTCTCAACATACTTGTAGTCTCTCCTCAGCACCAACACAAACCAACACAATCTCACCTCTGACTTTTCCTTTTAATGAGATTTTTTCCAAATAAATCTGTGTTATTGAACAAGACAGTAAGTCGATACTCCTGAAAAGGCTGAAATGATTGTTCTTCTAAATAAGGGTCAAAAAGTTGATAACTATATTACTGGTTACAAGACGTGTGCATAACTGTAGGAACATGTATTTGCATGCAAGTGAAAGATTAATTCAATGTTTAGAAACTAGTGACTGTGTGTAAAGGTGCTGTCACTGTTTAAAAAGGTCACTGAGTCAGTGTTGCTGATCCTTCATTACAGAACTGCATCATACAGTTATGAGTCATTAACAAACTGAAGGTAAAACATGAAACTGATGGTTACTTTAGAGCGAACTATTACTCACAGGGATGCATGTGGATCTGTGAGGTAACAGGCAAGTCAGAGTTTTTCATCTTTATTTGTCAGACGGAGAAAAACAATCACTTTTGAGCCTGTGTTTTTTAGGCTCCACTGGTATTTTAGCAATTGTGTATTTAACACTAACAATTATTGAATCGCATGTTAATGCAGGTTTTTTTTTTTTTTAATCTTTTAAAATCTTTTAAAAAACGTTCATTTTGAAAGTTCGGTGCTTTTACCAAAGTAATGCAAGCGCTCTACATGTTGGCTGGATTTTCGCAGGGGTCAGACATTATGGACAAAAGTATTGGGACAGCATTTAGATACAAACACTTAAAAATGGAGTTGGTCCCTCTTTGCAGCTGCTATAATGGTTCCACCCCCCATGCTCTGGACTTCTGAGGTTAACTTTTCTACAACAAACTAGATAAAACGTGAATAGCCTGCCGCGGCAAATAGCTTTGGTTTTATATTTGTTTTGATTACATTAATGTTTAAGTTGATATTTACAAGAAACTTTTTAACTGTAACTGTGTTAAAGGGAACCCTGCTGTTAAAAAGCTCCTTGGTTTTTAACAGCAGTATCCAAAAGTTATTGCACTTTTGTCAATACAGCAGTAAAATAAAAGTGCGCAATACACTACTTTTGAATTAATTGATTATTTAATTTTAACCGTCCGATTATATATACACACATTCTGAGATATGTTGCGGCTGCTGTATTTTGCTGGATAAACTTAGTTGGGTATTTGGTATTTGATTTTAAACTACGTTTTTATGCGTCTTGTGAATGAATGCTCAGGGTCCAGTGGCATTAAAGTATAACAAGCAGGACACCTGGCAGACCTCCATCAATAAACAAGGGCAGTAAACACCTCCCGGCTGGCAGGAAGCCTCTCTGTCAAACAAACATCTTGATGCCAGTCTGCTGAGATGGAAAGAGGCAGAGTGAACGCAGGACTCGAGTCGGTCATTCTCGAGGAACCGGAGTGTGAGGGCCTCGTGTCCTCGTTAGAGCTGAGGCTTCAGGCGCCACGAAGTCTGTTTGTTTTGATTAATTTTTTCCATAATGTCAAAGCACAGATGGGTCCGGAGTGACATCCTGACACTTGCATGTGCCCGTTGCTAAGCGACCACATCAGCGGCGTCCGGGAACATGTGGGTGGGTGTGAGCTGGAGAGTGTCGTCACTTGATGCACTCACACGCAAAACCTTCCTTCGTCCTTGATCTAAGAATCAGGACAGGGTGTTGCCATGGAGACACTGCTTCACAACCATTGCCAAAGCAATCTGGAAAGGAAAGTCGTGCTCGAGTGGTTGTCAGGGGTTACCACAGGGGAGAGAAGGCAATGCGCCGAGAACATGCAGAGAGACTGCAAACGAGTTCAACCCAAACTTCAGCTAATATGTTCTGATCTGGGGTCAGGTTTAACATCTAATACTGTATTGTTGCTTTAGAGGCCAGAGCTCGCAGGACCAGCTCAAGATCAGGACTTCACACTACTTTTACCCAAAAGCCTCCAGAGAACACGAGCCCTTTGGGGGGATTGGGGTTACAGGGACTGCGCCCCGTTTCTACTCTTTGAAACAAGAGCAAAAATGGGAGGAGATTTCACAGGTCTGATGGCCATGTTGTGGGCGAGAAAAGCGAGCTGTAAGTAAATGGGTCACAACAGAGTTTCCTGAAATTAGCTGCAACTGGCAGCCAAATAGATGTGAATTAGCTGCTGTAGAAAAAACTAGGTGTCACAAACTGGTTTCCGGCAGGAGGCTGAAGTTAAAGCTGCTATAAAGAACAGCAGCATTAAACTGTTAGTGTCGGTTCATTCTGAACTCAACACTTTTCAAGGATGACAGGGAACCTAATAACAGCTTAGCTGTGATATTCAATAGAAATCAGAAGATATAAGATATATATATACACACACACACACCGCGAGATTCTTATTGTGCGATAAAAAAAACAGAGTGAGCTGTGTCTATACTACGCAAGCTATAATGAATTTCACCTTGATATTTCAGTCACTTGTCCGGTTCACACACGTTTTAAACCGGTCTCGGTCTCTCCACCGGACAGAGTGAGAGAGCGCAGCTGATGGTTGCTTAGCGTGGATAATATAATTGCGTGGAATGTTTTTAATGTGCAAAAATACTTAAATAAATGAAAAGTTTAATTTGTCTTGTCTTTTTTTTGCTGATCCGATCCGTGACTTAAAACCATGATCCGATCCGAACAGTGATTTTTTGTCCGGTTCACACGCGTTTTAAACTTGTCTCGCTCTCTCTGTCCGGGGGGGGGAGTTAACGCCGTTAACGCCGTTAACGTCAAGATTCCAAAGAGATTAACGCCGTTAAAAAAATTAATCTATGCCCACCTCTAATATATATATAATGTGCATGAATTTATAAACTTAACTCTTGACGCACTTCCCTTTGATGGGCAGTTCTGCTTAACCTTAATCTTGACTTTGTTGTGTCCAAGCCGAAGCAAATTCTCAGATCTGCAGGCCAAGCTATTCTCTCAATGGGATCAAAGCATGGAGGATTGATTAGAGCTTCAATCAATTCTGACTTACAGCTGGCAGGGGGCGGGGTGGATAAATAGCATCCCAAATTGGGGATGAGTCAACCCAGAAATGCACAGAGCTTTCAATACTCAAGCTCTTTTCACACACGATTAGAAAGTAACCCATGCTTGATCTTTATTTAATGTTCAGTAATTTGACTTTTCACTGTGATTTTCACTTATTTTGCTGACAATCCAGCCCTGGTACCTAAACTAGTAACTGGGAAGCTGTAAAGTGGTCTTACCTGTGATGTGTAATCTTGCATGCTAGTACATCACAGATTGTCCCTGTTGTATAAAGGCCTCATAAAGTTTCCATGATACCGGCCTTTTAATGTAGCTATTTTATTGTCACTATTGTATACCAATTTACTCATAATGAAATACTCACACATTATAAGCACAGCATAAGAAAATGATTGTGACACTATGTTCATACATAATTGGACTGTTGATTGAATTAAATTTAGTTTATGTTTCATTTACGTAAGATGTGGTTTTTAATGTGGTTTTAATTGGGGTGGCTATTGGGTAGTGAACAGAAAGGCGAGGGTTTGTATTCCAGGACTGCTAGTGTCACCACTGAGGTACAACTGAGCAAGATACCGTTCCCACACTCTGCTCCCCAGGCGCTGTTTTCTGGCTGCCCACTGTTTCAATTTGTGAATGGATTAAATACAGAGAAGAATTCAGGCTGTGTGCTGTGGTGTGTTCACTTATGACAAATGGACACTTTTCACACATTAATATCTTATTTCAGGGAAAAAATACTAATGAAGTTGTTTCTGAGAAGGAAATAAGAAACGTCTCTGTGCAAAAAAAGTAATGCAGAACATTGATCCAGGTTGAGTAACAGAGAGAGGGAAGACAGAACGTCGCTCCGGTGGTCAATTCAGTGTTCATTCATCTGCTGAGGACGTGTCTAGAGCACACTGTAACCTTCACCTGCTGTTCAGTTCCCAGCAGTTTGTACAGCACAGCAGACTTAAAGGGCAGCAAGGTGCCTCTGACATATTAAATGCTGGAGCGGCTCTTTGTCAGGCCAGCGAAAATCAATAGCTGTAATCCTCAATAAGCGCAAAACACAAGAGGGCTGAGAGGAGAAACGAATGGAATGGACAAAACCAGGGACAGGCGTCTAGACACAGGCGAAAAGAATCTGTCTCACCTATCCACTTGTCATTTCCGTACCAGGAGAGATTGCCTTTTGAGCTGTCATAGTATCCAATCTTCTTGTAACTGCCCCCTGTGCAACAAAACAGCATGGTTTAAAAGCAGCAGTGACATTACTCACAGCATGAAGGAGAGTAAAAGATAAACCCTACTATGGTCCATATACACCTATACAGCTATAAACAGCTATTAGATGCGACTTCTCGGTTCGTGCTGTAACAGTCTTTCATGTGTGACTATGAGAAAAGCTTAAAAAGCCAAATGCATAAACAAACTCTGCATTTAAAAAGGTCAGAACAGTCATTTACAAATATGGTCTCCAGCCAAGAGTGTTTCAATTAGAAACACGTTTAAAAAACAGTTGACGAGCCAAAGTTACGGTGATGAAGCAAAGAGACAGAATTCCATTATAATCCTCATTAAAATGTTGCTTCTGAAATGCAGTTTAAATATACATGCTGTTACACAATTTAGTGAAAACAATATTTTCTACAACATATTTGTCATTAGTACTGGAGGAATGTGGAGTTTCGATGGAAATTCAATACCTTGCAGTTGCTCTATGAGTGTCCAAGCCATTCTGGAGCCCTGAGCATCGAAGACTACATGACCCTGAAAAGTGAGCAGCAAAATAATGTTATTGAAAGCTGCACAAACCCACCAATTAATAAAAAAACAACTGTAAATGTAACTTTCCTCCATTAAACCCCTTTAATACTAGATCCAGTTCACTTTTATAAATTACATATTACACAGGTCAACACATTTTTTTTGTAGTCATCAGAAACCACAACACACTTTTCTAAACCAGGTTTCAAGCTGATTTCAGATTTGCTTTCAGTTTTTTTCAGTCACATCAACTTTTGAATGATGAGTAATATTAGGTTTGTGTCACAAGGGACTGGGTTAACCGGCCTCTGTGATTTACCTCTTTGTACAGACCAGTCAGGAATGCTAGGATCCATATCCGTGATTGCTTTTATTTAAGGAAAACTGAACAAAAGAAATCTGGCTCAGGAACACAAACACGGGGTACAATCAGGGAGCCACTGAGGTGACATGGAACCAACATGAGGCATAGTGAGGCAATGGACTGACAAGGGAGTGAACACAACAGAACTTAAATACTGCCAGTCATTAAGGCCCTAAACACCAACAGATGAAAACTCAATTCACGTGACACTAAACACAAAACAGCTGAAAGCAAGACACGTGACAGAGGAACTAAACAGAACAGGACATCAAAATAAAAGACCCAAAATCCCATAACAAAACAGAACACAAACAGTGACCCCTAACGGTCACTCGCTGAGCCGTGACAGTTTGCAATAGACTTGCATGCAGAACTGTTTCAATATTTTCAGTGTGAAGTCAGACAGGTCACACTGTGGCATAGATATAATGATCAGTGTCCATCAGCTACCACTGTTTCTTCAAACAACTGGTATAATTATGTGATCATTATACCAGCTATCATGCAATATATAACTAGCCTCATCACATAAACTGTATGAGCAGGAAAAACTAAACACAGATTTGAAATCAGCAAAACACTACAAACCCCCCATAAACTTATCTCTGATGTTATTAATCATAGCTAAAACATGAGTTACAAACAAAACCCTTCAGCCTCTAATAACTAAAAATTGCATTAAGAGTTCAGAACTTTAAGGTTTACTTTTATTTTGTTGCTTTATTTTGTTGGTTTTATAAACATTCATTTATTATTGACTCTTTTGCTCACCGATACTCCTTCGAATGAGCTCGTATTGAGGGCCCGATAGATCTCTGCCGTGATGTCCTTGTTGTTGTAGTTAAAGTCCTCTAGACTTCGGCCTTTAGCTCGCAGAGGGGCGACAGTCTTGTTCAGGGCCAAAGCAAGAGCCCACACGGCGTCATACGCCAGAGGAGCTTCCTGGAACCCCCCTGTCTCTTCGGGGTTCTTCCCCCCAAGGCGGGACATGAGCTGAGACAAGAACTCTTCCGAAGTCTGCATGGGTGAGACAGATGTGAAAATTAGGAACCGGGGAATTAAAATTGTTCTTCATTCTTCAAGAGCAACAGACCAGTAATCAGAAGGTCATTATCATCATGACCTAGAGCTAAACATTTAAACCAAAGCAGAGAACTGCAATAACTCTGGAGGTGATGAGTCATCTCTTCATCTAATTAGGCTTATTGAATTGCCCTCATGTGCTTCATCAGGCCCTTTTTAAAACGACAAGCTACAAGATGAGTCACAATGTGCAGTTCCGGCAGAATACAACATGTAATGTGAAATTATATGCCGTGTTAAATGACTAAATAAACATAAAAATGTCTATAAAGGCAGAAAAGTCAGGCAATATTAATAAACTGAGTTTGGATTTATGGAGAATTCTTACTCCGAAAGATTATAAACCCCTAACATTCACAGACTGGAGGACATCCATTATCAGAACCCAGTCAGTCTGCATAGCTCTTGATAATAAACTGCAAGCTGTGGTGAAATGGGCGGGAGGTTTTA
The DNA here is from genome assembly GCA_037974465.1 of Brachypetersius altus. Taxonomy (NCBI): domain Eukaryota; kingdom Metazoa; phylum Chordata; class Actinopteri; order Characiformes; family Alestidae; genus Brachypetersius; species Brachypetersius altus. Next base: position 12,479,240 of record JBBPDB010000001.1, read on the forward strand.
AAGTAGCCAATCCGAGAGCGTTATTCATTGCTCCTTGGCTGCTGCTCTGTGACGCATCTCTGGCTGCAGTCCAGCATTCCCACATTAGAACACTTTACCGCGTGGAGTGAGAGTTTACCTTTACATTTTTTCAAAGGTAATGTATTGAGCTGTTTTTTCTCAGTGGGCAGGTGCTCTTGGATTGAATTTCAGGGGTTGACTGTATCATCATTTGGTGTGTCAAATTAACACATTCAATTACTTACAGAAATGATAGCACAAAAAATGAGCGCTGTTTGATCGCACCATGGGACTTTGAGCACCTGGCCTCAGTCTGGCCACATGTGCTCTGTAAAAAGACGAGCTTGGACCAGTGAAAGGAAAGTTTTCGTTTAAAAACAGACAGATGGATGGTTGATAGGAGCATTGTTCACTGCAATTCACGTAATAAGACATTTTTGTATCATTGGAGAATATCAAGTCTAAAATATCACCTAAAAGCAAAGCATTTAGGAGTGAACCCAGCGGTCCAAGCCAGAACAGACTGATACCAGCATCAGCAGTCCACCACACTGAACCAAACTAACCCATCTACCTGTGACCCAGCAAAATGGTCTCTGTTGTCGATTTGAGATGTTTTGTATGCTGGACACTGTGACTGTTATATTAGGGTGTGATGTTCTTATCCACCCAGTGATTTGTATGAGTGAAACAGGCAAGACGCCCCCTTGGGAAAACATTACACTACAGCTTTTAACCCCCACACCACCTCCCCCGTTACAGACCCACAACAGTATAATGACATTATAATGCTTCTGCAACCCAGGAGTGTATGTACATTGTCATAATCTGCACCTTATTGACAGACTTAAGTGTTATCATTGTTCTTGCTGAAGCATTTTTGATTTTTTTACCTGAGGATATTCAGTCTTAATTGCTGTGACCATTACTGCAGATGAACCAGTTATTAAATAAAACTGTTATTAAAATAAGAGACGCTGAAAGTCTCTAATTATTCATTCACTCATAGGCCAAAATTCATTAAAAAATTTAAAGCATAATGTGTGCAATTAATTTCAATTAATTAATCACGGAGCTTTAGATATTTTTTTTATCGCATGACACCCCTAATAATCATATAATGTATAGCACAGTATGAATTATAATGTAAAGAACTGCCACATGTATCTGTGCTTTAAAAAGGAGAACTGCTTGATTATTTCACTCGGTGCTTTATTAAGCTTGTAAACCTCATCCTTGCACCTCTTCAGACTTTCTCCATGTTCCAAATGAGCACTGCTAGTTTGACAATAATTCTAAAACAGCTTGAAGGATCATAAGGGTTCACCCACCAGGTTGGAGGCTCCACGGACAGTCTCAGGGTTCAGCATGACGATCTCTGTAGTGACGTGACCCTCCACAGCCTCCGTCATCTGCTCCACCGTGCAGTTAATGGCTGGGTCTTTGATTTTGAACCAGTTGTCTGCGTACCAGCCGATGAGGAACCACACATACTTCTTCCCAAAGAGTTTCTCCTTGTAGACCTACCATAGAACAAGGAGAGCAGCCTGAGTGGTGCTGAGTTAACAAGCAATTCTGAATAGAGGATGATTAGTTCAATGCACAAACACCTACACAAACACACAAACTGCAAACCCAACACATAACACCACATATTCACTCCTAAAAAAGTTCAGTCATCCTATAGGCCTTGACATAAAGAGCTTTCTACCTGTTGCTTTTTGTTAATGGACGTCTGGTTCTACACTATATGGACAAAAATATTGGGACACCTGACCATTACACCAATGACTGCATTCAAATACATACACTTTTATATAGAGACAGTCCCACCCTTTGAAGCTATAACGGCTTCCACTCTCCTTGGAAAGCTTTCCACAAGATTTTGGAGTGGAAATCCATTCTGTAGAGCATTTATGAGGTCAGGAATGAATGTTGGACAAGAAGGCCTGGCTCACAGTCTCCATTCCAGTTCATCCCAAAGGTGTTAGATGGGTTTGGGGTCAGGGCTCTGTGTGGGTCAGTCAAGTTCTTTCACACCAAAGTCATCCAATCATGTCTGTATCTTGTTTTGTGAACTGGGACATAGTCATGCTGGAATAGAAAAGGTTCTTTCCAAACACTGTCCACAAAGTTGGCAGCATGGCGTTGTCCAAAATGTCGGTGTGCTGAAGCATTAGGTTTGCCCTTCACTGGAAGTTAAGAATGGATTTTACTATCCAGGTGACTAAATGAATGTATAAATTATACTGAGGAGTCGGGGGTGGAAGTATCTCAGTGGGTAGGATACTTGCCTGCGGACCAAGAGGTCACAGGTTCGAATCCTACCTTCAGCATCACCACTGGGTCCCTGAGCAAGACCCTTAACCCTAAGTTGCTCCAGGGAGACTGCCCCCTGTAGTTAGGGAATAGATGTCGCTTTGGATAAAAAGCGTCTGATAAATGCCGTACATGTAAATATAAAGGAACAAATCCAGTCATTTTAAGCACAAACATGTCAACTCCTCTGGACATATTACTACAAGGTCACTTTGGAATTCAATTATAATAAGAGATTATATAATAGACTGTCTACTGTATAATTAGGCTTAGTTTTTGTCAGTGCTTTAATATTGGAGTAACAGGCTTGATATTTACTGTTAGACTGAACTGAAAAGAAGTGACAACACTATAGGCAGAGACTCCAGCAGAGTCAAGCTGTGTTGATGGAAAGAACCCAGATTGTCAGGCTTTTAGTGTAACTGAGTTTGACAGAAGTGTCAAGCAAACGATTCAGCACTTGCCTCACAAAAGACTTTCCTCGCTTCAGTCTCATAGAAAAGGCCTACGATGATCCTGGCGTCCTGCCGCTGGGGAATAGAACCAAAAGAAAATAACGTTTTAACTAATGACAAAACAAGCGTCCTATCCTTCAACATGTCTGTACAAACAATGTGTCACTGCTGAATATTGAGTGCTACTAAATAATGTCTGCTAAATTTCCATGACATCAAGAATGTTTCAAGTGCCTGCGCTAATTTTTGATAGCAATTCTAAGGACGTCAGCGCCTCTGTGTGATGATCTGAATGTTTAATGTGAGGGGATGCAGAAGATGCGCCTGGACCTTGTTGCATGGAGGGGGACATAGAGTCTTATGAGGTTGTTATAAAAATAAAAAGTAATAATAAAAAAAAAGTAATAAAAATGATGTCTGTTTAGCCACCAGTCACAGATGTGACACGCGAGCTGTCACTCGTTCCGACAACAGGGAGCGGATCCTAAGAGTGTTGATTTATTTCACATAATGTTTTCATGCCGTCTGCAGCTCGGTTAACTACACGGCGCAGGAAACGCAGCGGCTGAATTTTTCATCAAAGCACCTTCAGGTTCTTGACAGCCACGGCGGGATCAGTGAGGAAACTCTGCCTCACACTTATCTCTATACCAGCCTCCTTCACCCTCTGCTCCAAATCATCCAGCGTCTGAGAGAGAGAGAGAGAGATGAGTTTTAGATGAAAAAAGTAACAAGAGCACCGAATAACAGACAAAAGGGAGAGAACATGGAAGAAGAGCTTCAGTGGAAGAGCTGAGCAGAAGAAAACAAATCGAGGCAGAGAGATCCAAGAGGGTGGAAAAGAGAAAAACGTAGAGGAGAAAAACTTGGTAGAGGAGAAAGGAAGGAGGAAGGGATAGTGAAGAAGGAAATGATGAAAGAAATTCAGAAAGGGATCAGAAGAGGAGAAAGGAAGATCATTAGCGGGCCAAAATTAGGGTGAAATATCGAACCCAAGCTTGAGAGATTTATGGTTCAGTCAATATTCTTCAAAACCGATATTCTGAAAAAATGACTTCAAAGATCCTCCCTGAAAAGCGAAGCTTCTCTCTCTCTCACTCTGAGCCAGAAACTACAGAGCAGATTCTACAGAGAACCTCCAGAACTGCAGCTTTCATCCAACACAGGAACCTAAACAGAAGCAAGCAGAGGAAGCTGAGAGGAGAAGAGCTCTGGGAAAAAAAACAAACAGAAAGAACATAAAGGTTCAGAGGTGAACCAAATGGAAAAGGCATGAAAAGAAATGCGAGTAAAAGCCAAACCAGACTCTGATGAAACAAACATCACGCTGGTGTGATCGAGCCGTTGTAGAGGAAGGAGAGACAGATATAAAGCGGGTTGGCACTTTAGATACTTAAAATAAAAAAAAAATCTCTGGTGACTCTGTGGGCAGCTGGTGGCCTGGTGATTAGGAAGTTTCCCCTGAGATCAGAGCCCGCGAATGTCAGTGGCACCACTGAGGAACTTTCCTCAGGTGCTGCGTCGCTGGCTGCCTACTACTGAGAACAATTCTGTGCTGTTCACACTGTGTTCTCTCCTGTGGTGTGTTAACTTTACACACTTTCAGTTCTTGGTACATTCCAGTGGTGCAGCTCTTGCGGATTCTCTTCAGCCTGGATGAACCCCAGCTTTTTATCATTGTTCCCTTTCAGAAGACCCTCAGTTGCTCCAGGGGGACTGTCCCTGTAACTAATGATTGTAAGTCACACTGCATAAGGGCCTCTGCCAAATGCCACTTTACCCCTGTATTTGTTAAACAGAAGCCCTGTAAAGTTAGAGAAAAGTAGGGGGCGAGTGTTGTTTTCTCTTGTTTGAAGCACTGAGTTTAGCTCTGGATTGTTCCATCAGGAAAACATCTCTAATGATGTGTAAGATTTTACCAGTTTCCTCAGTGACAAAACACATCTGGACCGCAATCAAAATTTCTGCAGGACAAAAGGGTTCCTCATGGGAAGTATCTTCTACAAATTCAGAATTCTGCCTTTGTACCCTCCGCTGCTATTAAACTTGCCCCTTTAATCCACCTTCAGGTTCTCACTTTACTGAGTGATGTGATTGTCTTTCACCTCCTGCTAACACACAGAGAATGTGAAGGTCTACCGGTCAGACCAAGTAAACGGTCGAGGGACTCTTCCGAAGCATCCGCCACATCTATAATGTTTAAAAAATGTTTAATATGGAATAAAATGTTTAATATGTATACATACTAGATGCTAGCAATCTATAAACCTTTTTTTGAAACCCGAGGCAACATCTGGACAGGGTAACGATCTGAGCATTCCTGAGCTTTGTGAAAAACAGTAAGTAATTCGGCCTGCAATTGAAGGAGAAAATGAAGGAGAAAAACACCACACATGGCCAATCTAGACAAAGTTTCACCAAATAAATGTAATCCCGTCTGAATAGGGCTTTAGGGAAGTTTTCTGCAACTCTGTTAAACTTCTATATTTATTTTGCTGTCTTGTTTGTGATTCTAGACACATGCCATTTAGCATCTTGAATCTGAGCCCTTTTAAGAAAACATAAACCACCTGAGTCTGTATCATGTATGATCTGGCAGTAGGTCTAGCGGGTTGTGTTATGGCCTGGTCCTAGACTGGGTCATACTGCTTCTGGACGTCTAATCAAGGCTGAAATCCTCGGATCAAAGGCATCATTAGTTTACAGCTTCAGGAACAAAGAAATCAGAGCTGCTTTTGGAATCTGACCGAAGTGAAGACTTCTGTGGTCTGCTGGATGGTGGCGATCTTGGTCCAATGCCACTTCTGGAAGAGCCGCACGCGGGTGGGGTTGTGCAGCGTGGCGGAGGGGTGTGTGCGGAAGAAGGTGGGGAAGCGCTGGCGGTTGGACAGGGCAGGCGAGCTGGAGCCGTAAGAGAACTGCAGAGAAAAGAGCAACAAAAATATTTTACTGATAGAGGCACAGTGTGAAAGCAGGCTAAATGCAATGAGACTGTCATGCTGTCAACACAACAGCATATTTTTAACAGGGTGTTAAATCTACACTGCTGCTGGGTCTGAGAAACCCAAAAGACAACATCAGTTCAAGCCTTCACCTTAACTAGAGATCAACTTTCACTGAGCTGTAAGTTGAGCTTAATGTCATCCCAGTATGGCCAGATGTTTTTGCATGCCTTAATAAATAATTCACTCTGTGACTACATCAACTCCTGGCATCAACAGGACACCAATACTTGGCACAGCATGTAGGTTTGACATTCATTATATTCCACGGAGAACTTTCCACAGAAATACCCTGAAAAATCAGTCTATCAGCAGCAGAGATGCCGGAATACAGAGATGTCGCTGCTCCAAAATTGTTTCTAATGTCTGAATAATACATCATAATGCATCGGAGAAAACGGCTAACGACTGGCTCTGCTAAACCGCTTGGCTGAAAAGAAAACTGTCAATGAGAGACAATCTATATGTTTACGAGGCCATCTGAATGCCTATAGGGGGAAGTGATTTGTTAATGAGAGAATTCAATGCAGCGAAACCATATTTTCTATGCTGCACCAGCAAAGCAGATTTGAGGAAATTACTTGGAAATTAGTTGATAGCGCAAACCTCACTGGGTACAAACTGACTGAAAGAAATTAATTTGAAGTTAATGTCTTCCGACTTTCCTTCCCCTTCCCCTCTTTCTCACCAATTAACAGCCTAACTTTCCCTTTCCGTTCTCTTTCTGTGTAAAAAAATTATTTTACACAGAAATAGAAAATTTGTCAGCTTTTCCATCTGAACCACACTGCAGTCTTTATGATCTGGTAACACAGTACAGAAATAAACAAAGATGAATACACTGACTGAAAACAGTTTGTTCAGGGCTGACTCTTTTAGTCCTACATCTAAAAGGAAAGTGGGAGTTTGTAAAGCAGAACCATACCACTATGAGGTTCCACATCCGAGCGGCTTCAGCCACTAGTGTAGACACGGAGCTGCAGCCCGGCATCAGCACAATCTTTATTGGTTCAGTGTAGAGCAGGTCATACAGGAGCTTCGTGGCCTCCCCTGGGTCACACTGGGAGAGAAACAGAACAGACTAATGGTTAATGCTTTGATACTGTGAGAGAATTCAATTCTTATTAGTATGAACGAGTGATGAATTAAAGGAAAGAAACAACATAATGTCTTGGTAAGATTCTGGGCCACTGAAAGCCACCAGAACCGCTTCAGTGCACCTTGGCATGCCATTATTCTTCCGAAAGATATTTCCTTTGCTTTTTCGATGATGCTGGTGGAAACCGCTGCCTTGCTGATCTAAAAAACTGACCAACTGGGCACATCTAACTTAAGGCCTGAACCAGTGAAGAAACAAGTACAGATGATTGCAGATGCTCAGACTTGTATCTTTAGGCACTTTGCAGCCTGTCGCAGTAAAACCTTTGTTCCCATTTCCTTCATTCAATCTACTCCACATGTCACAGATAAGATAGCTTGACAGGTATAAAATAGTATTTTTGCACTAACAGGGTGATTCAAAGCAGAATATAAAGAAATGGGGGTGGCTCAAGACTAATCTCTACAAAAACCTTTGGTCTGATCTGCTAAAGGAGTTGTGGGTTTGGTGAAGCAACACATGATTCACATCAAACTGTAGACACACAGGGGATGTTTCACAGTGCGGTGAATGTTACATCATGTATGGATTCACTGCAGTGGTGACAGACAGAAACTGTTCCAATATGGAGAGGCTACAGGTGTGTAAAATCTAATTCATTAAAATCCCAAGTGATAAGTAAAGTATAGCACTGATTATCTTGTTTAATTATGGGAAGAAGGCGAGGCAGTGGAGGCACTAAAATGTTCTGGGTGATGCTGGAGAACCTTAGGTCCTGCATTCATGCAGACGTTGACACTTACTCACTGCAGACCAAGTTCAGCCTTCATGGAGACGCTGTTCCCTAAATGCAGTTTCCTCTATCAGCAGAACACTGAACTGTTTGAGGAACCCCACAAAGGTATATATATTGCCACAAGTCGACGACCCCTGGGAGAAGACAACTTGTGCCTGTTTTTTTCTCTGCCTCTGATTGGCTTACACGGACATGCGTTCCTTGGTTTACCCAGTTATTACAGTCACATAAAAAGGGCGGTAACGTTGGTGACGTTGGTGGGAGGGGTCTAAACACAAGACCACAACAAGAAAAAAGGACTCGGCAGCAGAGGCAGTAGGTGGCAAACACACATCACATGCCTGGAGATTCTCCACTCTTGACACCACAAACAGCCCAGTGACCTGCACACCCTGCAGGCCGGTGTTAAAGTACAATAAAAGTACGAGCGTTCTGCATGGCCACCTGAAACGGCATCTGCTAGCTAACATGGCTAACGCTAGCACTGCTAGCACAGAGGACACTGAGTGGCTCCCATGGCTTAAGCTGTTCCCACTTTCTGCTGTACACTTAAATTTACCAGAAAATTCAAGGCATTAGCATTTGTTTAGTTCTGTCAATTGTCATGTTGACTGTTAATGTTACAGAAAAGTTGCTCAATGTTGGATGCTTGTGTTCCTTCACAGTGTGATGATGTCATCAAACGACTTGTCGACTTGATTTCAGACAAGTCGTTCTGAAAAATCTGAAGTTGTTAATGCCCTAATATATATATAGATAATTTTTAATCGTAATTATACATAAAATTAAATTATGAATATTTTATTTTTAAAGTATTTCTATATGAATGAAAGCGCAATAACATTTGGTTTAACACTTTAAACAAATAAGGAGCTTTTTAACAGCAGTGTGTCAGGTCTCGGCCAGTGGCCGGTAGAGGCCACTGTTTTGGTTTGGTTTTTGGGACTTTTATTTTGGTATTTTGTGCATGTTTGTGTCTTGTTTCACAGTTTCAGGTGTCTTGTGTTTAGTCTGAGTGATTA
>JBBPDB010000001.1:12519084-12546519 GCA_037974465.1 Brachypetersius altus
AAATTAGATTTATATGTAAATTTAACAGTTTTATCTGATATTCAATTTGGCCACCAAGGGACTGGGACAAGGGGAAAATGGCTTAGTACTCCTGTGTGGTGTATAAACTCCGGACTTATTTGGTATTTTTAAACATATTTTCAAAACATTATTTCTCCCAGTTGATTTGGATGTGGTCTAAAGACTAGAGAAACTTACACAAATCTTCACGATTATGTATTTTGGGTGGGATGTCAAATGTCCTCCAATTCTGAAATGACCCTTGTATTTAAAACATTTTTAACTGAGTAGTATGCTTTTAAAAGCTAATATTAGATATATACAAATAATATTTATACATTAGTGATTTTTATGTATGTGCACCCAGTTTTACATTGTAGTTCTCATCAAACATTTTAGATACCTGGCTCAGTTCAATCAAACCTTTATAAGGTTAAATAGTGTGAGCTGCTGGTGGAGTTTCACAGATCAGTGCAAAGACTGGAGCCATCGATAAGAAATCTGGAACCAAAAGTGTTTCTAACCAACCATCTTCTAACCAACTCTTGAACCAAATCTTGATATTATTTAATGCTTTCTCTCTCTCTTTTTCTCCAGGAGAATATTAATATTGATGAAGCTGCAAACTGTCTGGTAAAACATATTTTAGCGAATGAGAGTGATCTGATCCAGGCGGAGGTCCAGGACACGGTTTCACCCAAATTGGATTCAGGACGAGGGTCATCATGCTCTGGCTGCTTCAGGTCCTAGTGGGGGCACCAGGGATCCCAAAGTGACCCACCAACTGATCCATGTTTACCTTATTAGCACCACTTGCTATGTGGAGGCTAGCATAGATGCGGATGGCTTCCTAACTAGCTTATCACCACGTCAGCAAACACCAAGTAATGATAATACTTGTCAACACACAGCTCTCTGCTACACTCTGCTAACCCTAGTGGACAGTAATAGCACAGTGTGACTTCATCTTCAGTGAGGAAGTCACAAAACTCTAATTAACTTCAACTACAAGTGTTAGTAGAGGAAAGGCAACAATTATAACAATTCCTTCACATCCTTCTTAAATACAGTCCTGGGTAACTCTGATATCCTAGCCAACCCTGCTAACCAAGATATCCCAGCTAACCCATCTAATTTAGCTAGCTAACCCAGGTAAACTGCTCACCTAGCTAATCCTGTTGACCCATTTAATCAGTTGTATCTAGCTAATGCTGCTAACCTATCTAACCCAGCTAATCCTGCAAACCCTGGTAAGCCTGCAATCCCAGTTGATCCTGTTAACCTAACTGACCCAGCTAATCTTGCTAACCCTGGTAAACCTGCTATTCCAGTTGACCCAGTTAACCTAGCTAACCCAGCTAATCCTGTTTACCCTGGTAACCCTGCAAATCTAGATAACCTAGCTAACCCTTCTAACCCAGCTCGCTCAGTGTACCTGCAGTGTTTGTAGGTCAGAAATCTTCACTGTGGTGTATAAATGTTGTATAAATATAACTTGTGGTGGGTGGTTTTTATCTTTATTTTTAAACACAAGAGGCGCTTCTTCTGACCCCCCTGAGTTTGTAACATCATTAAAAATGACCACTTTGTTCATATGGTAATCCCCCCTTCCACCCAACCTGAGTGTGTGTTTTCTTTCAGGTACATTGACCTCAAGGTAATGAATAACTTGTTTTGTCTTTGTATCATGGCAACAGACTCATCAGACAGATTTATTGCCAGTCTTTGGCTTTAAGATCTGCTGCCGGACACTTGACTGATTGCCGGCCTCACAAGGCAGGAAGTGTGATGCTGATTTTGATGTTTTAAAGTGTTTATTTTTCATGTCAAATGTGTTATTTATCCAAAACCCTGCTGTTGTTAATGGCATCATCAATGTGACCCTCATTTTATTTATTATGTTGTGTGTAATTTTTGTAAACAGTGTGTATGAAGTAAAGTGGATTAAAGTGGAACTATAAACGCTGTAATAATATATTACTTCAGTAAATATATATTAATAATACATTATTATTCAGAGAAAATATGACAATAAATGTGAAGTCTCCTATCTGTGTATGTACACATACAATACATACTATACACAAACCATATTATTATATTGTACACAAATTAAATTATATATTTATTTTTTATCAGTCACTTGTGGATAAAGCATCACACTGGTTCCGATTTTTTTTTTCATTTTGTGACTAGCGGGTGCCACACAGAGACACACTTACAGGAGTACATGAAAGAGGTTTATTTTCAAAAAGAATGAGAAAAAGGAGTAAGAAGGACACACTTCATGCTGGCTTGTCTTCACTGGGGGGGTGGGTAGACCATTGGGGTGATAGTGGCCTAGTGGTAGGATACTTGCCTGTAGACCAAGAGGTCATAGGTTCGAATCCTACCCTCAGCACACCACCACTGGGTCCCTGTAGGTAGGGAATGGAAGTCGCTTTGGATAAAAGCGTCTGATAAATGCCATAAATGTAATTGTAAGTAGATCATTTGGAGTGTGAGCGAGTCAGATTAGGGGTGGAGGTAGCTCAGTGGGTAGGACACTTGCCCCCAGACCAAGATGTTATGGGTTCGAATCCTACCTTCAGCACCACCACTGGGTCCCTGAGCAAGACCCTTAAACCCGTGTTGCTCCAGGGAGAGACTGCCCCCTGTCGCTTTGGATAAAAGCGTCTGATAAATGCCGTAAATGTAAATTAGCGACAGATAAATTTATGCTGGAAACCTCAGAAACTGTTGCAGTTCCTTTTATTGACTGGGGCTCTGGCCATTCAGATCCCGCTGACACCTTGAAGTAATCTATTCTGACTCCTGCAGACCCAATGACATTAGCCAAGAAATGTAATGGAAACTGATGGAAATCACATTTCTCTGCTTTCATGCATGACCCATGTTGCAACAAACAGGTATAGACCTGCCTTATGTGCAGGACATGCTCCATTAAATCTTAAAGTATTTGAGTATATCATCGGTTTAGACAATAACAAACTGATTTAAACTGAATAACACAGATCATGTCATTCGTGAAGGCTCGGCGGATGGATGGGGCATTTACCAAACTGTTTGACATCATGTGATACATGGAATGACCAGAGTTTGTGCTAACCTTCCATTTGTCTCCCTTCCAGATGGCATAAGCTTCTCAGGTCAAATTTGGACAGTAGTGCCATTGAGCCTCCAGTTGTCTGTACAGGGCCAGAGTCCAAAACTCTTCTTTTCTACAAAGAAGAAGCTTGTGGGTCCAGGAGAGGTGGACCAGCTAATACACCCTTGGTTGAGAGCCTCTGCCATATATGCATCCATTGCTTGAATTTCAGGTTCACACAGATGAGGTGGGAGACATGTTACTGTGGAGGGACTAAATACTTGAGTCAGGGAGGAGTATAATGAAAGGATAACTATGGGTAGGGTAGGTGAGTAAACCCACGCCTACACAGTGGTTGGACCAGGATATGGTCCCAGCCAACCCAGAAATTAGGAGAGCAGATAGGGATACAGAATTATTAGCAACACGTAACTCGAAAGGAATATTAAACTGGTTCACAGATAAAAAGTCTTTAAGAAGCCTCTGCCCTTCAGAGGCCTTAATAATGGTAGCACAGTGCCACCTAATGGTATGGATTACAAACATCACAGTACTGTACTACATGTCTTTGAAAAACATCAAGGTCGGTACTACTCCTGCAGTTCAGTGGGGTTCTTTCCTTCTTCAGATAAAAGTGAGAAAGCATTTGTTGAGTAGTTTATATATGATAATCATTCATGTAACTTGGTCTTGATATGTGAGTTCTTTAGCATTTTGGTATTGTACTATTTTTTTCTTACTCTTGATAACACCCATAGAAGACACACCTTAGAACAGCAGCACCTACATGACTGTATTTAAATTGATAAAATCAAGAGTGACATGTGATCAACATATTTTTATTTTCACATCCTTAACATGTTTTGTGTTTTTAAATGGTTTCATTTCTGTCTTGACCTGCTGGATACTTTTGGACCATTAGCTTGTGTCACCCACCCTCCTATTGCACTGAAAAGCCAAGTTTTGTTTTTCAGGGTTTGGTCTAGGCCCCTTACTTCCAGTGATGGGCAATCTTAATGTTTCAGCATACCAAGACATTTTGGACAACACCATGCCTCCATCTTTGTGGCCACAGTTTGAGGAAGAACCTTTTCTATTCCAGCAAAAGACATGGCTGGGTGAAGTCAGTGTGTAAGAACTTGTTAAGCCTGCACACAGCCCGGACCTCAACCCCATCCAACACATTTGAAATGGAACAGAGATTGCTGACCAAGCCTTCTTGTACAACATCAGTTCCAGACTTTGGACACAAACTCCAAAATCTTGAGGAAAACCTTCCAAGAAGAGTGGAAGCTGGTATAGCTGCAAAGGAGGGGGCAATTCCATATTAAAGTCTATGTATTCAAATGTAAACTCATTAAAAGTCCCTGTTGATGCAATTGTCAGGTATGCCAAAACGTTTGTCCAAGGATAGCTGCAATTTACCAGTACTTGATTTTAAATTAGTTCCTGTGGGCTTAGTTGTAACAGCAAGTCAGTTAGCTTTAGGGATGATGGATGCCACTCATTTTGATCTCTTTAGATGAGGACATTTTTACATGATTCCACCTTACAGATTATAGTTCCAGTGGTCTCGACCTTCAGGAGTTGCTTGGACCTCTTCGTCTTACTCCACCACTGTGGATCTGTCCTCACAAATGTGAAACGAGAAAATGAAAGATATTGTGTCAGTAGATTGCACAATTTCCCTTATGAAAATAAGCTGTGCTAGTTATGCTCTAATCAGCACAAGTCAATACCACACTTGTGTTTCAGTTCCTGTCAAGGTTTCTGCCAATCTTTCTGCACCGCTGGATGTTCAGATTGCTTAAGCAGGCCTCGGGGGGGAAAAAAATCATATGGCCTTGGAATAATTTCTCCCTTTTAAGACCAGTAAAAATACTATACTTACTGTATACAGCTCTCCAGATACGTAAGATTATGTGTAACAACAAAGGTTTTATTGCACAGAGACGGTTACTTGAAGATTTTTGTTTATTTCCTCCACATATTAAATTCCCAAACTGCAATATAATAATGATAATCTGGGTCATCAACTGATTTTTTCCAACAAATATATGACAAGCAATATGACAGACAAGTTGTCTGAAACAACATTTAACAACCACCACCACTTAACATGAACTTTAAAACCTCACATATAACAATTAGATAAAACTAAAAAAGTCAGAAGGCACTTAAAACAGATGCAAAAGTGACAGGTGAATGGAATTTTATACACATGATTTGCAAAGTTAATTGTCTGATCATATTATGGAATTATGCATAACTGATCAGTATAAACTGAATGTCTGATGGCAGCTTAGTGTAATAATCCCAACATATTCATATATTCAACACTGAATGTATGTATTTCTCTCTTCACTTTAAAATGTTAATATTGACCTGAGGAATAGAAGTCAATAACTCTACACTACTTTCTTTGGTCTTACATCATCGTCAACCCTGGCAATAACAAATTTCTCTTGCTTTTTTTTAATCATAAATTGCACTACTAGACCTGCTGCTGTTTTCTAGAGAACCTCTGGCAGGTCCTTAATGATTCGAAATACAGTAAAATACAGCATAATGTATCTGTGCTGATCACACTGAGAACATCAAGACGAAGCCTTCCTCAACTCCAGCTTGGATTGTACTGTTTCCATCCAGCAGGTGGCGCTATATAGATCCGTTTTCCTCGTAAAAAGAAACTAACGACTCCTCTGTATCCTGCTCGAGGCACTCCAGACTTCAAGTCATCCATGACCCCGAGGTTCCGTGCTATGGTTTTAAAACTTTCAGGGCTGGAGTACTGCACCCGAAACGGACCAGGCCCCGGTAACTTCCCACTTTTAAGGTCTTCCATGGTCACAATGGCAGAACTGTACACTTCCTTCTCGAAAGCCTCATCATATTTCTTTTGCTCTAAATAAGACAGATCTTGTTTTGTAAAAGGCACAAATTCAGAATTGAGCTTAATAAAGCGGAGGTACTTGTCATAGAACTGCCCCAAACTCACACCCTTGCGGCCAAAAGTTAAAGTTCTAGATATTTCTGGACGAATGCAGGACCTGTCTTTTCGTTGATCAGGATGCCGCATCCAGTCATCCCAAAATGAAGCTGGCCATTTTGGCTCAAGCTCGGTCCAGAGCTCCTTCAGGAGCATCCAACCAAGCCCCGGGAAAAAGTCGGTCCTATACAAGAGGCTTGGTTTACCAGGGTCAACGTATCCATCCCTACCATTGTCATTCCAAGCAGACACACACCATAGACTCGGGTCAGATTTCAGGATAGGATAGAGGGCTGTAAAGTACTCAAAGAAGTCAGAAGCCACCTAAAAGAACAAAAGAGAAAAACCATCTGAGACACAAGGCAATCATGTTTTAATCACCAAATAATGAAATGTTCACAAAATTCTGACAGCTAAAACTTCCCACTTTTTTTTTTAACCCGTTTTTATCCTTTTATTTCATAAACTGCACATTTTTATTGCTCAGCATTGGAAAGTGGTTGTGTGAACAACTGTAAGTGGAAATATGTCAAATACAAGTTTCCTTTGCAACATGGAAAGAATATGTGACCGTGCATCTCTGACATCCTCATAACTGGTTGTGCGGTGATGCAGAGTCAAATTCTACACTTTAAAAGCACTTGTTAACTGTTCCATCACTTAATAACTCGTTAAATACCTAACAATTGTCTGGTGATCCATATTACAATTATATGTGGCTTTTTATAGGTCAGCAGTGATTAATAAAACATTTATTTTCTGGCTAATATGGGTACTCAAATGGTGAACATACTGTAAATTTGTTTGTTAGCAAAGAGTACTGAGTGTATTTTTAGTAAATATTAAGTGTGTAACATGCAAATGTAGAAAACCTTTTATAGGAATTAAAAGTAAACTATATGATGTACTTCATGAACAAATACTTGACATACAAAAGTAATATATACGAGAGGTCAAATTGTCGAAAAGTACCTCTAAATCATCCTCCACGATGACGACAGAGGAATATGAGAAGGTATTGAACACCTGGTTCAGAGCCCAGCGGTAGTGTCTTGAGATTTTGTAATATCCCTGGAACTTCTTATGTGCTACAGGCACTGAGATATCTGACAAATCGGGCTGTTTAATATGAGTCAGCTGACTGCCGTATGAGGCGATCACATTCGCGGTCTCTGTGTTTCCACAATCCTGGCTCACAATGATTGGGTAGAGCTCAGCTGACGGGCGGTATTCAAGCAGTTTATCCAAGCAGCGTTTCACCGTCACCCTGTTGCAGGCTATGACCAAGATGGGAATGACGGCTTGAGGTGGCTCTTTAATTTTACTCTTCTCATCTGTTTTACTCTTCTTATCTGTTTTACTCTTCTCATCTGTTTCAGTATCTTTCTTCTCCTCCCACAGCGACTTGTGCTTCTGGATCTGTTGAAGAATTTTGTTCTGTGACTCAAGTTCTGTTTCAAATGCATTAACTAAATGCATTAATTCCTTGATGACATTGCCATCTTTGTGTTTTTTGCCCTCCTCATATCCAGGCTCCCCCAGCTGGCCATTAGGAGACCGTCCCAGGAGGACAAAAATCAGAACAGCATTCCAAGCAACAAACAATAAAGCACCACAAATAATGAGGGAACTTCTCTTGCAGAGCATGGCCGAAGAGAGGCTGAGGAGACTGGGGCTTCAGGACAGCCTCAGTATGCAATATAATAAAGAGGGATGGGGGGATGAAGAGGGTTTGGGGCAAGCTTTCACTAACCAAAGCTTCAGCATAGGTCTACAGGACGAAAATCGTATCATCACATGCTTGGCTAGAGGTTAAAATGCATCAGAAAAGTCTGACAGAACTGGAGCGGAGTAGTGATAAAGGAAGATGGTGAAAAAGGGACATGTTCCTTATTCCTGAAAAAGGTCATAAGGGCTTCTGTGAGTCCTCAAGCTTCATGTCAGGGTCCAAGGTCACAGAGGACATTTCAGGAGTGACTGTAAAAAAGGGAAAAATATATATCACCCAAAATTATTACAAATAATCACACATTTCATTTTTTTTTTATTTTAATATTATTACATATATACTACATTAAAAAAATAAACACAAATAACATTATACATTAACTAGTAATTTTTATGTACATCAGTGTGTTGCTATTTGTTTCCATCAGAAACCTGGTTTAAATCAGTCGTTTATTAAAATAAATCAAAATCTGCTGATGGAATTTCACAAATCCAAACAATGGCTGGAGGAACCGAGGAGAACTCTGGATCTGAACCTAACATATCAACTATTCTTTTTTACAAACTAATCTTGTTTGTCTTTACTGGATTCTTGTTTGTTAGCATGTATTCTACTGTTAATTTTGCTAGTAGAAAGACACATTATTAGACGCTGAGAAAAATTGATTTTAACAATTTGCCTTGAACTAAGTGCCTATTTCCATCATGACTGACCCTCTTGCTATAGGCTTAAAAGAACGGTGATATATTGACAGGTGACCAATTTAAAAACAAAACAACATAAACCTTATAAGATGTAGGGTGTCCAAAATCTTCCAGGTTCAACAGGGTAGAGAAGGGAATAACATGTAACTTTCATAAGCATCAAACTATTCAGTGATCCCTCCTGCCCTGTATTTGTGAATATTGTCATTTTGGAAGAGATCTTTCCCATTGGGATAGAAATGTTTAATCACAGGAGGAAGCTAATCAGACTGAGTAACTGTGTATTGATTTGCAGTGACCCTAAGGAGACATAAAAAAGGCCAGAACTGTAGAGGTCAAGCACTATAGCTGGTGCCATTCTTTTGGTGAATCCCCACTTGTGGAAAATATGTTGAGGAACGACTTGGCTGCCTGCTCGTGGTTCTTCTTTCCACATCTCTCTAAACCAGCACCTCTCTGAACTCTCATTTGAGTACTTTTGAAATGAAGGGTTTGTGCTGTAACATTACAATACTATTCGTCTCTGTATAGTTGTGGAGGAACTGTTCTTGCAGAAACAGTCAGATCACAACCTGCACTGACATTTTCAGCCACCTGAGAAACAGCTGCTCTTCCAAACGCAATATTCACTTCCAGTAATGTCATTTAGCCAATAAAGCAAAAATAATTAATGGCTGATAATGTGCCTAATGTTAATATATTATTATATTATTTTTAGCTTCTCAAAGCATCCAGCAATACATAAATACAGACTTTGTGACTGATGCTCCAGCCATGTGTCTCCAATATGGAGCCCTGATTTAAAGTCACTCAAAGCCCTCTTGCCTACTGACCAAAAATAAAGGACAGATGCTGCATGTTAGTTTCATTTACACTCATGTTTATGCCCTCAGTAATTCAGATTTTGTCTATACCCTCTCTCTGTTTTTTTTAATAGACTGATGGTATATTTATTTATTTTGCTGATCTTTTGCACATCCAAAGCACAGTTACATTCCAGTGTTTTTGGTTTCCATCTGACTGCTGATGCAACATTTGCACATCTTTTTGAAATGTTAAAAAATGACCGTGTCTCATATTGCACATCCTTGAACCAATTGCACATTGTTTCTTCTATCCGACAGTTATATTTATATAAGTTTACTTTGTGTCCTTTGTACCCTGTAAACCTGGAGCCACACCATCTTGTGTGAGATCCAGAGTTTAATTAACGCTTAGATTTGTACATGAATGCTTCTCCACAGCCTACAGGCAATAAACACTGAACTGTGCAACATTACAGTACAATGAATACTAAGTTAAAAACGCTAACCACTATGAGGTAGTTAAGTGATAAACTGTATGGATACAATTATTAAATTCTGGTGGCCCTTTACTTCCAGTGAAGACCAAACTTAATGTGGGCAACGCCATGCTTCCATCTTTGTGTATACAGTTTGGTGAAGAACCTGTTCTGTGCCAGCATGACTGTGCCACAGTGCACTAAGCAAGATCCATAAAGACATGGTTAGATGAGTTCAGTGTGGAAGACTAGAGCCCTGACTTTAACCCCAGTCAACACCTTTAGGATGTTGGGTGTCAGTGTCGGATGTCATTAATGGATGGCACAAATTCCCACAGAAACTTGTGGAAAACCTTCCAAGAAGAGTGGAAGCTGTTCTAGCTGCAAAAGGGTGACAAGCTCCACATTAAAGTCTATGTATGTGAATGCAATGCTAATAAAGTCCCTATTGGTGTAATGGTCTGGCGTCCACATACTTGTGCCTCTACTGGGTTCAGTTTGACTTTGAGCATATGCTGTTCGAAATAAATGAATGAGACGTCCTAAAATGTTAATTCATATCATACACAATGTTGTAATTATAGATGCTGAGAAAACTATTTAAGTCATTAAAAGAAACAATCTACATGCATTAACATGTGGCCTGGAGAATGTAAACATGGGTGTGAGTTGTAACAATATTACCATGCTTGTTGGGTTCAACTGGAAATAAAATAATATTTTCACTAAGTTATGCTCTTCTGCCGTTCTGTAACACCTGTTCTGAAGGAGAAACAACCTTGGAGGTATGTAGGTGCTCCAGTATGAAGAAAGGTTTCGAAGGAGTCCTGGAAGAGCAGCAGGTTGTCATGGAATCGATCATCTAACCTGTAGATCAACAACCAACTACAGGACCTGTTTCTGTCCCACTGGGCTCGATTTAACTACCCAAAAAAGCTCGTCTAGGACGTGGCCACCTTTCAAGCAGAATGAAATCTGGTACTGAAACTATATTTACTTACAGGAGCACGAGGAGAGCTGATCACCTTTCGAGTCCATTTCTGCCCCCCTTCTGCCCTCTCGAGTAAAACCAGCCTGTCGGTTCGAGTGAACAGAGACTCAGGAGTCAAACTGTGAGGCGATTATTATTTGTTAATCCCTTCATATGTGACTTTTTCTTTCATAATTCTTCACACCTCTCCCTCCTTCAGGCTTCGGTCCTTCCGGATGACGTTTCATTTAGGAAGTCCCGCCTCCTTCAACTCGCGTTCACAATTCAGAGAACCGATTCCTAGGAATGTGAATCAATAGAGTCGATTCCACACACCGATTCCTGGATTTCTTCACTTAAAAAAAAAAGAATACATCTGAAAACATACACCCTATGGAAAAAATTATTGGGACACATTTCTTAATTACTGCACATTACAACAGATGAATAAAATCAAGCAAAAGAGACAATGTCATGCTTCCAACTCTGTAGACAGTTTGGGGGAAAGACCATTTTCTGTTCCAGTGTGACTGTGCCCCAGTACACAAAGCAAGGTCTTAAAAGACATGGTTTGATGAGTTCGGTGTGGAAGAACTTAGACCTGACCTCAACTCCATACAACACCTTCGAGATGAACTGGAATGGTGATTGTGAGCCAGGCCTTCTTGTCCGACATTTGTGGAAAGCCCTCCAAGGAGAGTGTAACCTGTTACAGCTGCAGTAGGGGGATCAGCTTTGAATGCAAAGTCCCTGTTGGTGTAACTATAGTGTATGAAGTACAAATTAAGTTGATAAACAGTTGAATTTAGTAACGGAGCTTTTAACTTCAGTGCTACCTCCTCAGAAGTTCTTCAGAGACTCTTTAGTTTGATAGATACACTTTCAGCTTTGGGCTTTTGAATGAACTCTACCTCATCTAACTCTGCTAAAAGGGAGAATAGCTAACCTGTAACGTGTCCCTCATCTTCTCTATCTACACCTGTAAGTAACTGGGTGGTTCAGCCCTGCTAATGTTGTTAAAAAGGCCTCTGTTTGGTCCAAAATCAAATACAGTATAATCAATTTATTGTGTATGTGTGTTGTGGAAGGATGTATTTTGTGTTATAAGTTGCCTAGTGACTGAATATACACCCCAAAGCCCACTCTTGTGATCTGTGGTTTAGCTTAAGTATGCGCATATTTCCACATTTTTCAAAAGTGCATAAGCACTTGTTCACCATATTTATCTACATATACATATAACTAGTGTGTGCAGTTTCAGGAGTGTTAATGTTCATCTCTAATATTTTCATAACCAGTCCAAATTCCCAGTTCTCTCCAGATGTCCACATACAAGGAGATAATGTGTGTTGCTGAAAAATTCCACTGGGCCCTAGGGCTTTCTAGTTCAGCCATTGTTGTAAGCTGAATGGGGGGTAATGAGGAATTTCTAGAAATTCCAGACAGACCACTTGACATACAAGCTTCACCAGACCTCACACAGTCCACCCACACAATGGGAGTTCCAAATATCAAATATCAACACTGATTTACACTCTACACTCTCTCAGTGACCATCAGTCTTGCCTCCTAAGTGGACAATTTTATATGTGTGTGTGTGTGTGTGTGTGTGTGTGTGTGCACTCCTTAGAACAGGGTACAGTTGGTGTGTTCATGCCCATGGTGCACTGTACCACACCCTGCACATCCTGTGATGCAAATTCATTGTAGGTGCAGTTGCAGGCAAATTTGAAGGTCTGTAGGTGTCTCTCAGTAAGGAGTATGTCAAACAGAGACTCCTAGGTCAGACCTAGGCAGTTCATCTTAGAAGCCTAGAGTTTGGCGGACAGGAGGACTTGCATTTGGAACAAGAATGCTGACATCACAACTCATCACAGTCTCAGCTCAAGGATCAAGGCCCTGCATCTAATTCACATTTACAGAAAAATAACATTACATTATTCACAAAACTGCCTGTGTATTTCATACATTAATTACATTCATATAAAAATACACATTCAACCATCGATAAAAATTCTGTTCCTGTTAAAAGGTTAATGGGGAGAAATAATTGTGGGAGTTCAGTCATGGTGGAGGTTGTGTTGGCAGACATCACGTCCTGATAAAACCAATGAACCCAAGACACTTTCTGGTTTTTGTATGCAGCTCACTGAAAAGTCTGAATTGAAATTGTACTCAAACCATAAATGATGATGTTTCAGTTGATAAGAACCCAAGGACAGAGAGGAACACATGTTCTGCATGTGGGATCAAGCTTTGGATGTGACCCTCGCTTGTATGGAATTTAAAAAGAAAAATGACGCTCCTAATAGCATTATATCCCACAAATAAACATTTAATACAATAACACATAGCCTATTTAAACAGTCCGATTAAACACAGACGTTTACACAGTAAGTCTGATACGCATATGACTGACATGACTGTGACGGTCACAACATCAGTACAATGGAGAATCATAATTTTAATTTTTGAACAGACCTCCTGTATGTTCCATTAACCCATGCAGAGAACCATTTAAGCAATTTATAACCTAATAAGATTAACACAACATATATTTGTAGTCACTTGCTCGATATTTAGGCACAAAACAACAATAAACGTTGATGTAATTGCATAGTTTTTATCCCTTTGACAACCAAATCAACCAAAGCACTCTGAATACAAACTGTGTTACAACTTCTCTCCATTTAAAATGACTCATCTCTGCATACATATATACATTTCAATGCATGTAATCAAATCTTGCATTTTAATTTAATTTAAAGTAAAGATGAAATTTTAATTCAATGTCACCTTTTAACACCGATGACCTGTTTTCTGCTGTAGGCCAGTGCTTCTTTAACACTGTATTGTTTAATTATTACAGATTTAAGATGCGAATAAGAATATCTAAGATATAATATATAAGATATAAGAAAATCTCATCTTATGGTGTGATCTTCCCTGTGCTCTAAGGGCATAAATAAATAAATGAAAACGAAAGATTAGGGGGCAGGATCAACACCCAGTTCAGTTAAGTCAGCCTTTTAACACACCAGCTTCTTCCTAAGCTTCACCTTTCTTCATATACCACACTACACAGGCAGCATTTCAGTGAAAACATACATTGGCATTAATCACACAACCTGTAACACAAGCTACAGTTTCCATTTATCATATTGTGCCCACTGCAAAAAAACTAAACAAAACTACTGGACAACATTAAAATGTCATCAGTGTGAGAACTACAACATTAACAGTGGATACAGAGGCAAAAAGAGGATGTTTATGGCTGTTAACCTGCTGGAAATGTGGTTTTCTATCACAAGGTTCCAAGTTACATCCTGTCTTGTTATCTTGATAAACTTTGTGGCAAAAAAAATGAGGCCGCTTACAAACGTAAACCGATTACTTTGTGTTTCTTTCAGGATCATTTTGTAAACAAGCACGGCTGCAAGTTCAGCTGCGGTAACCTGAACAGTCGACATTTTTAGACTGTTCTAATTCTCAGGGTGACGCCTCTCAGGAGACGCAACACAGCCCACTCCTGTATTCCACTTTTAGTCAGATATTCATATAATTACTGACAAAAACAAGAAATTCTTGCTATGAAGGACCTATTTAGCTCTGTGATATTTTAATACCAAGAATGACAGTCAGCGAACCAAGTCTTCAGCAGCAGTAACCATGTCACGTTCTAGGTCCCAGGCCTTTCTTGGTTTTAACCTTCTGTCCACAACTAGAGGCACACCTGGTACATCCAGTCACCTCATTAGTCTGCAAAACATGAAAGAACAGCAATGTAAATTCTGCAGAATTATTTCACACAGAAGCTGCAACAGTAAGTTATGGGTAGTGTCTGTAAACCAGAATTAAGAGCACCATTGCCTTATCTGTGAACTTCGGATCACGTCGGGTCACATAAAACCCACCCTTAAAGGGTCCATAACGTCAAAACTTGTATTCTTAATAAATTAATTACATTTAGTATGTGAACAATGTAAATCAGTGGCCACCAAGCTTTCTGAAACTACTTCATGGTTACTGAGCAATACCAAGGGCTACCAGTTTGATGCACTAGAACAGAGTTTACCTAAACTCATCTAAACTGCATGTATAATACACACGTTTTAAATGCTTTTCATAAGATAGGCATTTTCAAACCAATATAAATGCAAATGTGATTAAGGAAGAATAGCAACAGGAGAAAATAAATGTTACATTCACTGGTGTACTATTTTTAGAACAGCCCTTGGGTAGCACGTTGGTGACCCCTGATGTAAACGTTCTTCAAGTATTCACTACCATGCCCATGCACTCTATATACAGAACATCAGTCCCAAAAACAATCTGATTAAGATTAAATGTTTTTGTGACGTTATGTGAACCAACTACAACTACACATGCACCTGTTTCATCAACTTAGCTCTGCCTGTTCACATTTACAATTATGTGCATACCTTCATTTTATTATGGAAAATTGAGATTAAAATCTTTTACAAGGTATAGCACTTATACATGCTCAACTAAGCATGGGCGATATGGCACAAATATCACAATTTTTTCCAGTTAAACCATGATTTCAATTTTATCACTGTATTTATATTAATTTGTAACTATAGATTTTGTTGGTTGAACTGTCCCTGAACAGTACAACCAAACTATTGTTGGTTGAGTGCTGTTTCTATAAGGCGGGCATTAAGCAGACTAGCAAATAGTGTGATTTGGCTGAACCGCAATAGATAAATATAGTCCATCACGACTACGATCGCTCTGCTTTGGCACGTAGATCATCTTCACAATCTCATATCGTCGTATCACCCACCCTTGCACTCAACATATATTATACACAACACATATTCAAACATGTGAACAATTGCATTATTAACTTGTTACAGCAGAAAAGTGAGCAGTACAAAAGAAGAAAGTAGAAGCAGTATAACCGATAGAATCAAAGCTAAAACACAACAGTATAACATTTAAAAGTACATGATACAAATATCATATAAAAATAAACATGTAAGTTTGTGTGTACAGTATGTATATGAAAATGTGTGTGTACATACACAGTGGACCTATACATTATATGGACAAAATATTACAATGCCTGACCATTATACAAGGACTTTGCATTCAAATCCATAGACTTTAATATGGAGTCGGTCCCTCTTTGCAGCTATAACAGCTTCCACTCTTCAAGATTTTGGAGTGTTTAAGTGGAAATTTGTGCCCATGCATTCTGTAGAGCATGTAAGAGGTCAGACACTGATGTAGGACGAGAAGGCCTGGTCAGCAATACTCCATTCCAGTTCATCACAAAGGTGGGATGGGGTTGAGGTCAGGGCTCTGCGGGGCTGTCAAGTTCGTCTCCACTGAACTCATCCAGCCAAGTTTTTATGCAACTTGCTTTGTGCACTGGAGCACAGTCATGCTGGAACAGAAAAGGTATTTCCCCAAACTGTGTCCACAAAGTTAAAAGCATGGCGTGGTCCAACATGTCTTGGTATGATGAAGCAAGATTGCCCTTCACTGGCAGTAAGGGGCTATCTGAATTCAATGATTAATTCTTTTTGTCCATTTAATAATATATATAGAAGAAATTTACTCACCGTCAGAGGACCCCTCTTCCAGACCACCCCGAGTTTGTGGAGGACGAGCTGAGAGAAGCTCGCAGTAAACTGCAACAGTGCGTCTGTTAACACAGAGAGGCTGTCACGGTCCCTTTTACAGCCCACACACACACACACCACCTTCCCTGGCTCAGAAAGTAACGTTAATTTCAGCGATGGGGACCCGGTCTCCCGAAGACCACCGTTAACTCTATGGGAATCCAAGTGTGGGTGTAAAGAGTGCAAGTCCACCTCAGACAGCCTGGACTCCTGTACCTGAGACATATTCCCACGCGCTTCTGGTCTCGGACCAGAGTTTCTGGGGGTGGGCAAACCTTTCACCTGACTGTTCCGCTTCTTCAGCTCCTGTCTGACAGACTCCAGACGGACAACGACGTAAGAAACTCCGGGAGAGGCCACACGCGTCTCTGGCCAGTTAAACGTCCACAGAGAGTTTCTCCTCTCGGGCCTGTCCGCCTCTTCAACTCGGGATGGGGGCTGCAGAGCTCCATAAGTCAGGCCGAGGCGGTAGGCTGAAGCTGGGGGTCTCTTACACCGGAGAACAGCAGACAGAGCCGCGGCTGAGGGGATCGAGGCCATCGCTGGCTTCCACGCTCGTCCTTTTTTGGATTAATCGTCAAAAATAGAAAATGTCAACGTTAGCTGGTTACGACATGAAGTCCTCGTGTGACTGGAAACACACTTTCAACGCAGAAGAGCAGGCTTGCGTCAGTCAACAGGATCCCGTTGAAGTTGGACCCAGGCCTGGAGGGGTGGTCTTTACTCCCGCTGCTGAAGATTATGTAGCAGAGGCGGGTGGAGAAACTTAAAACCAAACTCCGTCACACTAAACAGCATGTTCTCTCTGCCCTACAGATCCAGGAGGAAAATGACTGTTTGACATTGACATTATAGAAACAGGGAGTAAGGGGTGCGTTTCTTTGGCAAGAAAAAATAGGCAATAAAATATGCCATGATGACCGTTTGACCCAGTTCTGTGGCCAGCGAAGTACCAAATCACATTTTTAAATGTATATTTATTCAGTTCTGTTCATTTTTTATTATGTAGCACTTTTTACAACCAATGTTGTCACAAAGCAGAATCCAGGTCCGAGCCCTAGTGAGCAAGACAAGAGTTGAGGTAAGTTGAGGTAAGGTAGTATATAGAGTCAGTATAGTCTTTCTGCTCCACAGATCCTGGAGTACAACTGCTTTCAGATTGTGTATTTTAAAGATACTCTGCTATTTGGCAGGAAGGAAAAATAAGTCATGATGACCTCTTGACCCAGATCTGTACCCACAGAATACCATCAGCCCAAAAATTCAACACATTCTTTTTTTAAACACATTCTTTTTTCCACACATAGGTTTTCGGGGAATAACCCCTGATCTAATCCGGCTAAAAATACAAACGAGGGCTCGTTGGAAAGGCCTCCTGCAGATCAGTCGAACTGTGGAGTTTGAAGTGTGAGTGCTTGCACCACAGAGAAATTGCGCGTGGAGCACGGGGGCTCAACCCTGCCCACCCTTGTGTGAAAACATTCAGAAAAAAATATATAGATATTGCCAGAAAAAAGCAAAAAAGGCGGAGGATATTTGCAGTTTCCATGTTCTTGTGGGGATTTCCACATAAAACTATGAGTTCGCTTCTCAAAAAAAATCTGTGTGTGACTGAGTTCTAATCCCTGTGAAACTGGGGGGTTTACACCAAATACACCAAAGAGTATAACTGAACAACCTTTTCATGCTCTTCTGCTTTAAATTGCTGTGAATAACTATGAAACCTCTGATGGTGGAAGAAATGCTCCATCTTCTGGATTAATATGTTCCTGGCCTCATTTTGGTATGGGTGAGGATTCATCAGTTTTGAACAAGTAAAGTTAAATGTACAGTCCACTAGAGGGCAGCTGAACATCTCTAATTAACAGGGAAGGGTCAAAGATTAGGACAGTGAAAACTCCTGACTCCAATAACCATGCATGCTCAAAGGCCTCTTGGCAGAAATATCCCAGCATGAAAACATACACACACACATACACACACACACACATATATATATATATATATATATATATATATTATAACACTATTTGAATTAAAGTGTCACTTGCAGTTTTGTCATGTCACAAACTTTAATTCAGATTCACAGTTCTGTGGTGGCAAGTTGGAATGTGAAGGAAATCGATGGATTTCTGGTCTTTTGGGATTTAGCCGTCTCTTTGTTTTTTAAAACATAGCATTGCCAATGTAGCCTTTTATATAAGGCCTTAGTTTCCTCTTGTGACATTTGGGAAAAAAGTCACAGAACAGGTTCATTGATGCAGTGAAATGAATAAATTTGTGAATGCTGTTCAGTGAAATACATTTTAACAGTAAAATTGAATGAACTGTATTTTTTTAGGAAAACAGAAACTATAGGATCATTTCCATTGCTTTGAGAAACAAATACAACAGTACAAGTATGAAACTCTCAAACATAAATGCAATTATTTGATTTCTGATGCATTCATGTTTTGATAATGTAAGATATATGTGTAAGATTTATGTGTTACTGTCCAGTTCCAGTGCACATTAACTGTACGAAATACAGATTTGTCTCCTTGTCTTTAAAGTCTCATTTGTCCCTTCAGTTTCATCAGAAGTCTCTTGTCAGTGCTTCCTGATACTGTCACTGTTGCTGAAGCATTAACAAGCTTTTATGCCAAATGTATTTCACAGCCTTTCACACAATGCTTATGAACTTCTCAGTGTCGCAATAACTGGTCTGGTTGGTTATTCTCAGTTCACCCTCATATTTGTCCCGACCCAGTAATTAGTTTGTCTCACTACCCATCGCCGTGGTTGGGGTGTGAGTCGTTTCCTGGGTGATCTGATGTAGGTCCAGGAACCGTCATTCTTGGCACCATCACAAAGGTCAAAATGCCTACTATCAAAAGAGCCACCGTGACCACGATGATGGAGACCACCACAGCATAGTAGCACCGGTTAGAGTGGTAGACTCTTCCCAAGCGTCCTCTCATCCTGTTTGGGGGTCTCCCCACATTCACTATGGTAACTGCAGCAAGACCTTCCTCAACAATCCCAGCAGGCAAATCCTGACTTGGGTGCACTTCTCTCTGCTGCTTAATCCCCGGCAGGGTTATACTCTTCTTGGAGGAGCTGGTTCCTAGAGGAGGCTTCTTGAGGACAAGTTTGCCTTTGCTGCGTTCAAAGCGTACAGACTGTGCCCTTTGCATCTGAGGGGGCAGCTTGCGGAAGATGTCCTCGTTGTTGACCAGGTGTGGCAGGTCCCGGCCGTGTCGTATATCGGTCAGCTCTCGGCACACGGGGCAGGAGAGCGTCTTGATCTCCACAGAGGAGACGTTGATGCGTGCCAGGCACTCCAGGCAAAAGGTGTGACCACAGGCCAGTAATTTGGGAGTTTTGAAGACATTGTCATAAGAGCAGAAGCACACAGGACACTCTGTCTCATCTAAGTTGTCTTCAAGGTGCTTGGCCTGATCTTTGCCAGCACTGTGCCGCTCCCGGCCATGCTGCCTGCCCTCTTCGCTTCTACCCCTCTTACTCCGTTCCCCACGCTCCCTGTTTCGCTCCCTCCGTCTGCCACGGCGCTCAGAGTCATTACTGCGGCTCCTCCGAAGCGGCTTGTTATGCTTTTCGGTCTTTTCCTGGGCTCCATGTGGGATTTTGCCCGTCTGGTCATACTGTGGTTTGACATTGGGTTTAATGCTACCCGACCTCCCTTCCCCACTCCTCTCTCTGCTGTCACTCATGGTATGGAGCTTCAGAGTTCAGGAGAATGAAGCGCTCATTAAAGCTGAATTGGCCAAACCTGTGAGGGAAAATAAAGTAATGTGTTATTGTGAAACACAGTATGAACACTATCTCCATGCTTGTACTTGTTACTTTTTCTTATTTCTTTTTTAGTTAATTTATATTTGTTTTATTTATGTTTATTTTTTCCTTAATTCTTTAAGTAATGAATGTGGGGAAAGTACTTTGATTGGCCTTTTTGGATTATTTATGCTTTGTTCACCTGCACAAAACACGGTATGTGAATAATGATAGTAAAGATTTGCCAGTATGGCCATAAATTTATACAAAAGAATATGTATATGTCCAAAAAAGTACACATGTGCCAAGTGATAATATTTATTTATTTACGTTTATTTAATAGTACTGTTTAAGAATGTAATTTTTAAAAATTAATTTAGTATACATGTCTGGTAGAATTCCACAAGGTGGTGCAAGACCTTGTTCTTCTCTAGCTTCGTAGTAGAACTTGGAAAGGAAGTTAGGGTCTCCTAGATGGTTGCAGAGACTAAGTCTAAAAATTGGAATAATTTTGGATTATCCCCCCCACCCCCATCCTGATTATATCTTTATAGCATTATATCTTTGCCTCTGTGTCAGTTCCCTCCCCCATTACTTTTTTAAATAGAATGATTAATGATTGTGTTTTGTTTTAATAGAAAGTTTTAGTGACCAACAGATTTAACGCCTTATTTTAAGAATATTGCTCATCACCTATCGTATTTTGTTACTCAAAGAGTTATTAAACCCTAATAACAAATCACTTCAGAGACCTTTTTGACCTCTTATGACATTAAGGCATTATTATTCATTACATATTTGATTTTTTAACATAATTCTTCGTAAAAAAAAATATAGAATTATAAAAAAACTATAAAATAAATAGAAAAAAATCAAACCCCTGGGCTTCCATACTAACCATTAAAATTCTTCAAAAAGTCTGTATTCTCTAGTGAAAGTTAATCTATTCCAAACACTACATTTGTTTCCTGTTGTTTCTTCTACATAGGTAACGTACAGAATTTCTCATATATGGCCCGAACAAGTATCCTGTCCTGCTGTTCACAGAAATGATTGTGTTTGCTAAACAATGAAGTTGCATAAGGATGACACAATTGACACCTCATGCTTCTGGAGTGCATTCGCATGTCTTTATATGAGCAGCGTTTCTTGTAAACCCATGTCGTAATTTGTTACGGCCTAGGCGTAAAATCACTTTTTTAGCTGATTAATTACATTTTTTACTGTTTGAACTGATACTAATGGACACTTTTAATTCTGTTGGAGATTTTATTGCGCTACATAAGTGTTATTTCAACAATGTGTAGTGAAAATCTCCCACAATGTTGTGCTGACAAATGTGCTACAGCACGGCTTTCCATTCCCAACCTTTTGCAAATTATGAACCGCACATCTGTCCACAGCCTCCATGCTTCGGAAGACTTAGCAAACCCCATTTGTTTAAATAAAAACAACAACTATAATCATAATTGATGGAGGCAATTGAACTGCACAAGAAGATAAACAATAAATATATTGTAGCCGTTTGATGGTTAGCCATGACGGATGGAGTCCATACAGTGAAAAGAATATTCAATTTACATTGACTTGAACTAGCAAGAGTCTGTATGCCAGACAAATCAAGCATGCAACATTTGATATATTTAGCAAATTATGACATGATTATCTTATTTAATCTTTTGTTGGGTTAAATATATATTGTTACCAAGTTTAACAGTAAAGCACTGAAACCAACAGAACCACTAAGGCTGTAAAGCACTGTATAAATGTGAGCTGGAATATTCCATAGCTCCTGCTTATGACTATGTATTTTTAACCAAATGATCTCCCAATGTACTGTTAACTGGGAGCTGTTTTGTGATGACTAAATCCGGTGACCAATCTGTCTGAAATCTAACTAATGTCTCAATCAAAGCAATGGCATAGTCAAGGACATTTTAACGTCCTTTTGATGTTACACAAGCTTCAAGTTTAGACACAGCTTTAATAAGCTCAGTGAACTAAAGGGTGGTGGCATTTTGTTGGAACACTTGGTTACACCCTCGCTTGCCTTAGTGACAGTTTAAGACATGCGAATGCGACACCCACCTGCTCATACACTACTAACCAATATGCACAAACAGTATGTGATGGGGATCCATTGGTCATTTTCTAACATAAGGAAAGCCCACCCCCACCCCCAATGGGGTCTTGGTCTACTGTTCTTTTTGCAAATCAGTTGCACATTTTGCCTAGAAATGATCTCGCAATCCTTGCCTAGAGATAAGAAGCCACCTGTACTTTCACTGGGCAGAAGTTTCCAACTATCACATTTCAATTCCTGACATCATGTGATAAGCAAGTGCCAGACAACATTTACAGAAGCCGAAGCCAGCCTTTGCAGAAAATGAATCAGGCAAGCTTATGCGTCCCTTTTTTCCCTAATGGGTAGTTTAAACAGCTCAGATGTAAACAATTATTTAGGACATTGATTAAATACCGTTTTTACCTGTGGAGGTTTGCTTCCTCAGGTACAGTCCAAACAGCCTCTGACAGCGTACAACGGCTTTCCCATGGTCAAACCAAATGTACAATAATGTAGTAAAACAAGACCTTTTAGTCTTTCACCGCTCCTCACTTCGTTCTACGGTCATTTTTTGCGTACCAGGCTTTCTTCCTTGATGTTATTCTTGTCCCTCCTACTCACCTGTGCTAATCATCACCATTACTAACCCCCCTTCTCCACGACAGACCTGTTAGACTGGTTCAGGTATCTAAACCTTTAGTGCAAAGTCACTCATCTGAAGGCGCAAAGTTAGCATATATAGAATGAAGGTTACAGGCCATCACACCACGTTACCTATTTGTATAATTTGGACAGGTCACTGCATTCTGTTTCAATCATCCTTTTGTTTACAACACAAAAAGCATGTTGATTTGAAATTCAAACACTGCAGACTAATATGAGTGCACTGAACAAACATTGTTTGTCCTGAGAAATCAGCAGATCATCTGCCTTTAGTGGACCCCAATCCTTTCTTGGACAGTTAAAAGATTTCAAAATATTAAGCAGAACAAGAAAACATTGGTTACGTGTACACTATTATTTTAAAGCTACAGAACATTCCTTAGGAGGTTTGTACAGTCCGCTTTCGATACAAAAACCCTGTAAACCCACAAACAATTCAAGCTGTCCTTGTACATTTAGCTGCCATAGAACAAGCCTTCTCAGGAAAGAGTTCTGTGACCCGTTAACCAAATTATGTTTGGCTTTTGAAGCGGACACTGTCGTTTCTAAATAAAACCTTTGCAGGAAGTCATAAAATGCAAAAAACAGGTCGATAAGCTCTGACCACAGGCTACCATTACACTTCCTTTTTAGTGTAATGTATATTTAGTTTTTTTTTGTTTTTTTTTTACCCTCACAGAACTCAACAGGTGAGAGGTGAAACTGCAAGGGTAATAATCAACAAAGTAGTGAAATATTAAACACCATTATGCTTATTTTTTTACTGGGTGCACTCTTGGTATGATCGCTTAATTAAAAAAAAAAAACACACACACAAATGGGAATGTGTCAAAAATATATTCTTACCCGATCAACACATAAGAAAACAAAAAATTAAACAATGTCTTGATTTGACAAAATTCAAGGCTGGCTTATACTTGTGAGCATTGTTGGTTTGACACACCCAACACAATTATGTTTACCAAACACAAACTCGAGGAAACAGCCTCTGATGATGCCTGGCATTCTTCTGATAGGACATCTGTTAGTGTACACCCAATGAAGGATGCCATAACTTTTGGGGGATCTTCTTATGCGCATTGGTAATGTCGCTGCATTGCTGTTACTGCCTGCCTTTAGCTTGGACTTTTACTACCAAGTCAGCCGTATTTAACATAATACAGCACATTCCAAGAAGAGGGACTTTTATTGTCTTTCATTCTAAGAACAGCTCAGTTAAAAGGCATTGAGAGTGATTTGACCACTGGGCTTTGGTCCTGAGCAAATAACTTGTATTTGAGTTTTTATTTATAAACTGGGTTGTTTTTTCAGCTTTCTTCCTCCACTGTTGCTCAGACCTTTCGGAGAACCAAAGACAAAAGGATCCATTCTCAGTTCAGCCCAGTTCCTCCCGAGCTTTCCCCTGTTTGCGAGGCATTTTCTTACTGCTGCTGTCCTCCAGTTCTTTGCTCTTGTAGTAGTGGGGAGCCACCTCCAACAGCCAGCTGCTATCTATTTCTATCACCTGAAAATGGAATGTTAATAAACAATTTTATATTGTATTTTGCAGCAAAATATTCAGGACCACAAATACAACAAATACAGGAAAACATAGATCTTTATATAAAAATGAAGAAAGAAATAAATGTTTCACCTGTCTCATGAACTCTTTGGTGGTGAAGACCAACTCATGGTAGATAAGCCAACGGGGCTGTTCCTCAAACAGGGAGCTGTTGGGGTGCACGTAGACTGTCTGCTGATGTTTCACTGTCTTATAACCACCCTTACTGAGGCGGGCTGTGTGGTAGAAATAACCTGCAGTAACCGCCTAGGAGACAAGAACGAAGGCAAAGAAAGTTATCTTACATAACGACGACAAACAAATGTGAAAACAAGTCATATCAGGAAGAGGTTTCGCTCAGGAAGAGGTTTTTCTGTGTTTGTTGTCATTAGAAAGACCCGAGCGCTGGCAAATACTGGTTGAAAAACAAGTTAGCAGCTGGTTACATACCTGGATTACCTGAAAACTTGTGATATTTATAGTAATATTTATATCCTCCTGAGACCTGGCCCATTCATTTATGTCCTTTATAGTGGACATTTTGTTCACCTGTATCTTCCTTAAGTATTTGGAGAGACCCCAATCAAGCCCTACAGTGTTCTGTAGAGGAGATCCTGGGCTTTGCAGTGATGGTTCTGTGAGGGGTTTGCATGCTGGGAACAAGGACTGCAATGGCAAAACATACATGAGGAGCACCAAATGCAAGATGTTCGTCTGCAAAACCTAACGATCACAGCTAAACTATCCAGAGGATGTTCTATGGCTTATAATTCACTGTTGACCTGTTTTGTTTGTCCTTGCAAGCAACAAGCAACAGAAGAGATACAGAATTTTATTGTTTTGATCAAACTTTGTGTTCTTGGGTCAATATCATGTTTTTTATTTTCTAAATTCAGTTCTATTTTCACACGAAAGTCATCCGGTTGGCCTCTATAGTGGACATGCTGGGAATTTAAAAATAAAAATAAAGATCACACAAAAAGACACTTTTTTATTCAGTTCTCACGAGGATATCACTCTGAAATGCAGTTCTTAAACGCTGTCTCAGCAAAAGTACAGACACGGTTCATGATGCAGTGCTGACATTTGTCCTGACAAGTTGCTGTGCGTCTGTAAGACGCTGGTGTTCCATGGAATCATGACTGTATATTATCGGAATGGTAATCGTAGGGGCCACCACAGGTATGTGTTGAAGGTGTGGAGGAGTAAAGGAACTCATCCAAAGTAAACCATTTCTTTCACCAAATCTGACTGCAGGGGTCTTGGCGGTTTGTAGCTGGAACTGAAACCTTCTTTCCTATTCATTACAGTGCAAATTCAGTCAAACTATAAAGGATGGTGAGTGCCAAGATGGTTAAAACACTTGTCCGTGAACCTGCTAATCACAAAGTTGCAGATTTAAACTCCTATTTTCTACCATTGTGTGCTTGAGCAAGACATTTAACGGTCTGATGCTCCAGAGGGACAGTCCCTGTAACTAATGATTTTAAGTCACTAAGGATAAGGGCGTGTGCCAAATGCCACTTTACGTAATTACTAAAGATGTTGGCATGCAAATGTAACACTCAGAACCTGACACTGAAGCGGTGACAAGTATCAAAAACCCACACTTTCTCTGTGACCTGCTACATCAGTAAATGCATAGGGGTAATTCTGTGGAATCGGTACATTTTGCCTCCCAGAGAAATAATCTGTCATGAAATCACTACAATAGCAGATACATGCATACTTTGAAAACATAACCTAATCATCAATTCTACCTCAAAATTAAGTAAATTAAATATTATCGTCCATGGTTACATTAGCATTTATGCTGATAAGGCAGGGGTTTTTGGCCTGTCCCTCACTATGAAAGTTTGTTTTCAGCAGGACTTTTTAAATGTCCCATGACATTCTGATTTTTTATGCTTTTATAAAGGTCTTAATGGTCCCTAATACTGTATCCTTTCAAACTGTATGACATCTGCTCCTGTGACCTTAGCTAACTAGAGGCAAATTAGCTAGAATTAGCTAGCGTCAACCCTGTTACACAGTTTATGACACTCAATGCAAGCCTGCACCAAGCAGCAGTGACAGGAATGCAACACTCCCTTAGGGACTGCACAGGTTCTTGCAAGGTTGATGTACTTAACCAAGAACTTGCGAGGAAAGCCACCCCTCCCACCACTGTAATTTTCCTGCCTACAGTTGATCTGAGGAGGATTTTAACCAAGATCAACCCACAAAAAGCTGATAAACTAGACAGCATTCCTGGTTGTGAGCTCAGAGAATGTACTGATCGAATGTACTTCAACACATCACTGAGCCAGATGATCATCTCAATATGCTTCTATTCCGCAACCAACATCCTAGTGCCAAAGAAATCTACAGTATAATGCTTGAATGACTATCACCACATTCCACTCATTCTTCTTATTATGTGTACCTGTATATATATCGGCAATGTGTGTACTCAGTGTGTACATACAATACATTTGCTTATTGGGTCAGAATACATATATTTCAATACAATCAAATATACATATTTATATTTTTAGATTATTTGTATAGTGTACATTTCACACTTTACTGTTGTGTTGTATATGCTCTTACCTGTGTTGTATATCCATTTTCTACTCTAACAATACAAATTTGGGATTAATAAAGGTTTATCTCATCATCATCAGTTTTTTGAGATTTGCCATGTAATACATTAAGAGCAGCCTCCCATATTCACTGGAGTGCATATTGCCAGGTTGAACTAAGGGTGCCGTATCTCACCTAGACAAGAAAGTCACTTGTGTTTGAATGCTGTTCATAGACTTCAGTTCAGTATTTTTCCACAAAAAACACCATTACAGTAATCCCTGTGATGTTGTGTTTTGGTAAAAAAAGGCCTAAAATGCCTATAGGTGTAAACCCTGAAGTGAAAGTGACCATTTGTCATACGTGAACACACCACTGCACACAGTGTGAACAGCACGAAATTCAGCCTCTGCAT
>JBBPDB010000001.1:12570026-12588394 GCA_037974465.1 Brachypetersius altus
CTTCCCTACCTATTCCTGTCATTTTATTTCTGACTCACCTAATGAGGTTGGTGTGTGTGTGTGTGTGTGTGTGTGTGTGTGTGTGTGTGTGTGTGTGTGTGTGTGTGTCAGACTGAAGAAATTAAAGTTTGGTTAAATGTTTATATTGTAATTCCAATTGCAGTGTAAATGCAATGGGGTGTGTATGTGTGTGGCTTGTGTGTGTTTTGTTTTTAGAAAGAACTCTTGTTGTAAATTCTATGTATGCGTGTGTAGAACCATTTAGAATGTTATATACCACCACTTTACAGAAACACATCACAGAAACCTTTATTTGAAAAGTGGACATCCTGGCAAATCTGTGTCTTGTAACTGTGCAAAATGTAAAACCAAAACTTCATAGCTGTCAAGAAATATGCAGCGTGAATTATGCGTATTATACATTCCAAAGGATCAAAAAATGCAGATTCAGATTAGCACAAGATGAGAAAATAAGTACTGGTGTCCTGTTTATTTGCTTTAAGGCAGTTTAAACCAGTGATTAATGCTTTGAGCAGTGTACAATTCATCACCATATCTCAAATCAGATCCCTAGCCCTCATCCCCAGGGAATGCAGGAGTGTGTTGAAAGACTGCATTACATTTTCCCCATTAACAAAGAACATAAATCTTATTCTGGTGTCTTTATTTCGATATACAAAAAACTAGTAGGGGCTAATGAACATGTACGTTGGAAAGTAGATTCATATGTTATGCCAACTGTGTGCTGTCTTGATGTGTATTGTATGGTTCACTGTTGTGGAAGAAAAAAATGATGCTTGGCAGGGCTGGGATCAGATATTAGTTAAGGCGTAATTACTGATAATGGCCATAAAATCGATTGCAAATTATTTTTTTTCTTTCCCTTTTGTTAAAGTGTGCATGGAATGGTTCGAAATCACTTAAATATCCCCTCTCTCCTGTTAAATTATGTTTTGTTGACGGTGACAAAATAATCGATTTTGTCAGAATTTGTTCTTAGCAGTGAGGACAGAAGAAATACTTTTGATTTCCTAAAGAAGCATGGATGAAAAAGCATAAAAGGCTAGTCAAAGTCATTTCTGAAATGAGTCTATTTTAGACAGGTTGGTTTGCTCCTCAGACGAGCAGACCTGAGGTTAGACACATAGGAACACTGCAAGTACAGCAAGCACCCCCTAGAGAGACGCTTCTCTAATCACATTCACCATCACCACTTCCTAATGGGTCATAAGCAAGCCGCCGGGGAGCATCTCTGCGCTCAGGACACGGTGAGAGGAGCAGCGCTGGCAGCACCACCTGTGTCTGGTCCTGAAGGTCAACATTAGCCAGTCACCCTGTCAATCACCTGCCTGAATCAAATTTTACAAAAACACAGCATGAATGTCACATGTTCAGTGCATGTGAATTTCAGATATGCATTTTAGCCCTGGTGCTCACTCAGGTGAGAGAAACACATGGTGCCTTTGAGAGGAGCCTGCAGAAAGCTGGTGTTTGCATTGACAGCTATATTTGCATGCTTATTTTTTTCTGTCAGGCCTGAGGACAGGCTTAGGAAGCAAACATTTGGGTAGAGAGTGGGGACAGCGTTGTTAAAATGCTAATACAGATCTTTGATATTTGACATACCATTAATACAGCGTATGGTGACCTTTTTAAATTCCGCTCACCCTGTCTGCCTCATCTGTGGAAAACTGGATCAATGGAGCATAAAAGAAGCTGGGGGGATCTAGATCTTTAAACACCAATATGTTCTGTCATGAAATTGTTATTAGAAAAGCAGCAGAGCAAAAATCCTCCCAGTTCAGAAGCTCTGCTTGCACATTGTGCGCTGGCTGGAGTATGATGTTTGCGCAATAGATTTGTAGCCAAGCCTAGTCATAGCGCCGGAATGAAAGCTGGATGGATGAGTCTTGGTACCTCATGCTGTTTTGAAAGGAGTGAGGATGACATGCAGTTGAATATTCATGCAATCTCTTAAAGTTGTTTGCATGGATAAATAGATAATGAACTTGCACTTCAAAATATTTTCCAAAAGTCAGCTGTGATCAATCATGAACGAGTCGAGTTGCTAAGAGATAGAACTTAGGGAGAGTTATATAAAGCCTATTCTTCTGTTTAAACAACATATCAAGATATTTACATTTCAAAGACCACTCCCCATAAGTGGTATGAACTAAAACAACTGACTGTATGAAGTGCAGGAGAGTGATGTCTAAATTTCTGTTCATTCCTCCACATTTAATTTAGGTTTAAGTAAAACGGTCATCAGGAACCTCTCAGATGTCTCTGTTTTTTTTTTATTGCTCCAGTCCAAGTCACAACATACATCAACGGAAGAAAAACCTGAACTGCCTGAAGTATCTGAGTTAAATGTTTATGGATGCTGCAACATTAGCCCGCTGATAATACAACATTGCAGACTTGCAGATGTGTATAAAGGCGCTGTGAATGATGTCCGGTCGGTTTCCCACACAGGAATTAATCCCAGTCCTGGACTATATTTTCCTTTCTAAAGCGAATCTTAGTTGCCATGAAAATTAACTGTTGCCCATTCCATTAGCTTCATATCACAACAATGATTAAGAAAATTGTCCCAGATTTAGACCAAATGAAAAGCCAATTAGCCCCTATAAAGTGGGCCTATTCCTCCTAATTGGGGATTTATGACTATTTGAAATCAAGTGACCTGATAGAACTTTATGAAGCACTGAGTAATAGAGGAACGCAGCTTTTAACAAGGTTAATTTAGCTCCACTAAAACTGTAAAGGACCATTAAGTTTGAGGAACAGGCTATCACCATTAAACCAATGAAAGCCATTAAAATGAATAGAGAAACCTCCCCACCTCATCTTCAGTCTGATGCTTTCAAACACACAGTGTAATCTGGCGCCACAGAAACAGCGGATATTCTAACCCAGATCGGCTGTTGCCTCGCATGCCCGAATACCTTTCCCAATTAACTTTAATGGTCAGTATTACCGTTTATGCCTCTCTCCTCCCCCAGTGCACCTCACACTTTTGTCCCTTCTTTCACCTCCTCACCAGACCCCTTAAAGTCGACTCTATAAACGGATTGCTCGGCCAACCTGGTGGCCCTCCTCCGCAATGAGAAGCGTAATTGGTTTACTATAGAAATGGAAAGGGATAATCCTTCTGTTTGATTAATGCCTCCCTAATCAATCGGTGTCTGGCCGCCACACCTCCGCAGTCGCATTCTTTGAAGGGGAACAGCTGGCTTTTCAAAAGGTCAAACCAAAGAGGGGCAGCTGGTGTCACCAAGGATGATGGATCAAGCATGCCACATCAAACCACCTCTTAAAACGTTCAGCAGGTTTTCAGTCGATCCACTGTCCACATCCACTGTGGCACTGTTTTACCCGTGTATGCTTCTACTCCAGAAACACAACGGCAGAATTTTCTTTTTGTTCCTCTTTAAATAGAGATTGTTTCACTTGATTGATTGCACACAGCTGTGATGGACCAGTGATTTTTCCTGAACACGTGAATTACGGCTGCCATCAGTACAGGTGATGGTGCAGCGCTTACAAATTCATTTGAAGCCCAGGCCAATGCCCCACACCCACACAATGAAAACAAGGCACTCTGCATACAAATACCTCTCTTGTACCTCAAGTCAGTGCAATACAGCAGTCAAGTAAAAGTGTGGGTGTGGGTTTAATAGACTGAATGTGGGACACTTCATCTAAAGCCTTAATTAAACAACAAATAAAAATGACCAGAGATTAGCGCTGCACTATATATATCGTAATCATTATTGCAGTATTATTCTCTGCAGTACTGATATGGCACTGTGTACCACAAATATAATTCAAAATAATTTCTATGTATATGGGTTGGCGAGTGAATGTACCCTTTGAAACAAAAACTGTTTACATACTTAAAACCTTTTCAAGAGATCACAGTTGAAGTGTGCAGCCGTGTAATCCAGTCATGTATGCTTATAGATGCAGAGCATCTCAAAGACCAGACGTATTAACTAAATAGTGAATGTACTCACTCGGCCACTAACTCCTTCACATATAATTGTCTGAGAATGTTTGAAAATTGACTTCTATTACCTCTCAAAAGTGTCGCTGCAAAAGTGTCCCTCTAGTTCTCCATCAGTTGTCTTCTGTGCACCGTACACAGTGCTGCCAGCCAAAATGAGCTAGCAGTCCCTCTTGGAGCTGATGTTAAGCTCAGAACAGTAGGAGTGAACAAGAATAGGAATAAACAGTTGAACTGTGCAGAATGTGTGAGGAGCTGCTCTTTGAAGAATAATACAAGAAGAGAAACAGAAAAATAGAATTCTTCATATAACAAAGCAATTAATAATACTATATTTGTATCTTGCAATCACATTTCTACATTTTTCTGTAGCTATTATATAGACAGAACCTAACACAATTGTACCACATTCTGTATTTGCCTGGAGAGGTCATGCAGATGGCAGAGTATGTTTGTTGGCCACACCGGGAGGGTTAGCTATTAAAAGCCAGTCAAAGACATTGTGAAGTAGTATAATCTTCCAATTGAAAGTTCTGCTAAGTCCACAGGATTAATCTGTGTACAGAACCCAGTTCCTCGATATTACACAAGTTCAAAACAATTGTCTGCTGAGTAGACAAACACTACTGTGAGCATCATATAAAGACAACAACAATTGTGGCAGCTTTTTCAATTCACTGCTCCACATCTACTCAATAATACAGAGCTCTCTATCCTCTTACTGTGCTGGATTAATACGCCATTTGAGAAAAGATCACTGAGTGAAATGAATGTTCTTCATTCTTCAGTGCTAACCGCACAAGACCCCATTATGTGTGCACTATATGCTGACCTTGTGCTTGGGATCCAGCAGGAGTGAGGCTTAGGCTGGGGGAATCAAAGCTGGGTGGGGCGGCGGATCTGCAGATGGGATTAGGGTGTAAAGTCTTCAAAGCGCAGCTCCTCACACACTCTGCTCAATTCAGTTTGCCCCGTAAAGATTCTTTATTCCGTTTCTCATTCACCCCTTCTGTTCTGCGCTTAACATGAGCTCCAAGTGGGACAGTTAGCTCATTCCTACTGGCAATGTGTAAGGTGCATGGAAGACAGGCGATGGAGAACAAGAGGGACATTGGAAGAAACTTTTGCAGAGAAGCAACTTTCCTGTGTTCGCAAAGTACTATAGAGCACTTAAACAGCTCTTGAAGTTTATGTGTCGGATGCAGGAAAAAATGCTTTATGTAAGGATCTTTGACACTTTGACAAGGGTCTGATTGTGATGGGTATAGGAGTAGGTCAGAGCATCTCCGAAATGACGACAGGGGTCATGGGCGCCCAAGGCTTATTGATGCGCCCTGGAGAGTAAGGGCTGTCCCGTCAGGCCCAATCCCACAGAAGAGCAACTGTATCACAAACTGCTGAAGTTGGCTTTGATAGAAAAGTGTCTGAACACACTGTGTATCACAGTGTATGGGGAGGTAAAGCTGCAGAGAGGTTAGATTGCCCATGCTGTATATCCAGATGTACCTATATGCACTGCACGGGAGAGACAAATACAGCATTCTATGCTTGGCATTATCTTTAGTGATATTAGGGTTGTTTGCAGCTGCTTGGCCTTGAAACAGGATATGGCTTAAACACCTGAACTCAACAATTAGGGGTACTTTTGGCCATATAGTATATGTTTGTTTTACAGTGTTTCTAAAGCAGGAGCTGTGAAAATCACATTAACCTTTGGGAGATGTTTTATATGTGCATTAAACTTTTACAACTTATGTGTACCTCTTTGTAAAGTTTTGAGATTTAACATTTTTAACATTTAAAAAGCTTGATTTATCTCTCTGCCCATACTGTGATTTTCCTGTTCTCAATAGAAATTAAACTAAATATGTTTATGAATTACAGTGAAATTGCCTAGACTAGATTCAAACCTAGGT
Source organism: Brachypetersius altus (assembly GCA_037974465.1). Lineage (NCBI taxonomy): Eukaryota > Metazoa > Chordata > Actinopteri > Characiformes > Alestidae > Brachypetersius > Brachypetersius altus. The sequence continues at coordinate 12,575,952 of JBBPDB010000001.1, forward strand.
TTATTTGCAACATTTAAAATGACAGGTTCTGGCAACAAGCAGGCATAGAATGTTCTTTCAGCTGCAAAAAATGGAAGAAAATAGAGGAATGTGAGCAGGAGAAGGACAGAAATGTAAGACTGTATAGAAGAATAATATGTTGGTGAACAGAATAGAAAGAAAATGGGTTTTCTGTAACTGAATATGAAGTCTTATTAGGGAAAAAAAATCCAATAGGTCTTTATTCATTTCTGTCTAGATTAAAATTGTGGCTGAAATAGTGAAAGGCCGGTGACACAGAGCAAACAGTCCTTCATGAACTTGTCCAAGTAACTTAAAATAATTACTGTAGCATATTTTACCACACTATGTACTCACTCTCTGTGTCAGTCATTAAAATACAGGAGGGAACTTGGTGAAAGTAAATACAAAGCTAGAAGTGTTTGACAGGCAATTAATATTAATTATAGTTAGCAAGGCTGTGATTATGAATGTTAATAGAGTGAAACAGCACTTCACACTTCACCAGAACCCAGTGGCTTTAATCAAAGCGTAAGGGAGTAACACAGGTTCAAAAACAACACCAGCGACAAGGTCAAAGCTGTCGACAGACTCTAAATAAACTGTTTGAGGAGCCCATTTCACAGTGTCTGAGCACCCACTGTCCTTTGCAGAACCATTTATGTGGTTTCTTGAGAAGTACAAACCTAATTGGAAATCAGACGATAATAATATGATGGTAAAGTCAACGCAAATAGGAATCGTAATACATTTTACTGCATGACAACAAACATTGAGCCCTTTGCTTGATGTATCATTGTCATGTCTTGGTCAGTGGCCGGTAGGGGCCACTGTTTTGGTTTAGTTTTGGGGGCTTTTATTTTGACATTTAGTGCATGTTTGTGTCTTGTTTCTCGATTCCAGGTGGATACGTCGCCCGTGACAATCATGCTTAATATAAACAGCACAACTTGATAGACAAGGTCAATTTTAACTTTAACAGCAGCAATAATATTAACGTCTGCAATTTCAGCAATTCAGACAACTCTCAAAACAAAATACTGTCCTCGAAAACCGGTTTGATTCCTCATTATTGATGATGCTCAGCTGCAAGGACATAGAATTGGGTAGGGACAGTAGGGACACCATCCGTACCAATATAGAGTGAATTGTTCCTAACAATAACTTTAAGCAAAATAAAGCTGCTGATTTCTGTCCTGTTTGGAATGCAAATGTTCTGTTCTGTTTCTCTACTGCTAGTCCTGTTTTCTCACCCAGTATTGTTGTAGGACAGCGATGCCATTTTGTGCTTATTGGCTGAAGCTGAATCTGGCTTTAAGAAGCACAAGAGCTCGGTCCATTATTGTGTGGATGCAGGTGAGAAAGAGGACCAATTTATATGAACAATTCTGTGCTCGAAAATATGGAAGACATCACATTTAGTATAGATTCTGTAAGAGACTGGTGTTGCACAGTATACTGACACCCACCATTCTTTGTATTTGCCGTAAAATGTGACCTACCTGCCGTAAAGTGGGAACTTCAGATGGCATCCCGTCAGATGGCAAATTAAAATAAAGAATTTCTTGTGTTATTAATGGTACTTCGTTATTGGTTACGTGGATGACAGTACCATGCTACCTGCCATATGTTCTATGTACATGTACACTTTGATATTACTGTATGAAAGATGTTAACGATTGCACTATGGCTGGAGCAGAGTTATCGCTTTTGTCTCCCCATCAAAGTCCCAATCAAAGCTACGCCCATGCTCAGCTGTCAGTGTGTCTAAAACGCATTAGGATTCTATACACTACAATCCACAACTGTTCTATGCTTTCACCGATTGAAACTCATTTGTAGAAAGCCATACAAAAGTAAAGGAACATACTACTATTGTAGATCACTGCTGAACAGAGCTTATATAAATGCTGATTAAGTGGTGTATCACTAACAATTAAAAACATCCAGAAAGCACCATGTTTGAAATAAGATCAGACTGATTAAGGTCAAGAGACTTATCACTGGACAGCACCTATTTATTTACTGAACTCACAGAAATAGTACAGACATGTATAACTTCAATAACAAGTATAAATATATAATTCCAACATATTATATATTATTTAATTACTTCAATCTACACTGTAGACTGGTTTTTCACGCCCCATACAGCTTGCAATACTTAGAAGCATGGCCTTTTGTCTCTCAGGAACAGTAAACAGTAAATGACTTTGTTCTGTACACAGCAGGTGATAAGAGACAACAGTGGAGGGCAGCGGGGTGGATGGACGGCGTTATGCAATCAATATCCCTACTCATTCGGAACTAAAAGGAGTGCCAAGCCGCTGAGTGAAGCACTGTTTACATGTTTGCTCCCTCCGCAAAATCTGTCCACAGAGAGAAAAGAAAAGACAGAGCAAATAAAAGGAGTAATCTTTAGAGCTCAATGGCACAGACTAATCCCGCGGATCCTGAGTTGATTGAGGATGTTGGAAAAGGCAACCAGGTCTATGACCCATGTCACTGCCCAGCAAGGTCATGGCAAAGTCACTTATCTCTGTAAATCAAGTGTGTCTGTGTGAACAATGAACGGACAATTTCAATTACGTTGTGCACAGGGAGCAGGGAAACACTGCAGTTTAAATTATATTACTTTAACGTCTGAAATTGTGTTATAAAGTGTGTTATTCTGACATCCCTGTATATTCAAACAAGTAATTACACACACACACACACACACACACACTCACCCAGTGGGGTAAGTCATTTTCTAAAGTTGCTTACTTAGTTTTGATGTTTAATGAATTACAAATTTGCCATAATTTGCATATATATTACTTTGATTAAAACATTTTCCCCAGCAGAACATCAAGAACTAACCCACAAACACAATCTCATATTGTTTCAATTTAAATGATACCAAGGCACAGCCAACTTTTTGTAGGCAGTCCCTCTCTGCTGCTGCCTGCTTGTTTCATAATAAATTGAGTAATATGGCGCAGGGTCCAAGAGGACATGGGTCATTCTTTCAAATTCAAAAAACTCTCAGAACAAAACACGCTCAGATCTCAGTGTAACTGCACTGCAGTTCTGAAATATAAACTGAATATCTTTACTTACCATTTGGTCCCATCATCGTCATCATCATCATCATCATCATCATCATCATCATCATTATCATCATCTTCGTCATCAAAGCATTCACTACGTTTAAAATTCCATGCATGTTTACACACTTGAAAATAAAGGTCACACGAATGAATGACATGAATGTTTATCAGTTGAATACACTCCATACGGCCATCTGAAAAGGGTTCATAGCAACTGTTGCCAGGTTGGACGAGCTAGAAGTTTGAACAGGACCTTGAAAACAGTAAGCCTAATAAAAAAAGCTGATAAAACTAGGGAGGCTGGAGAAGTGGCATTGTTATTTGTAGTAGGAGATAAAGGCCCAGATAGTGAGGATCAAAACACAAATTGTGTGTTGAGAATAAAAATGAAAAAAAGCCAGTTTTCCTAAGGCAACATGTAGATGCCATTTTGGAAAACAGGTGAACTCAGCCATTTCCCATGTAATTAATATCATTTGATTATCACCTCCTAGTCTAAAAGCTTCGCCCAAATGATGTGCTCCAGTCTACTGGAGGGGAACGCCAGCAGTTTTCTCCTTAATTACATTTGCCTAAAACTCAGCTGGAGAAAGTTTAAAGGCAACACTGTAGACCTTCATGTAATTATCCAAGGTTATATTTTAATAGTGCTGTCGCATAAATAGCACTTTATGACTCTTCATGGCTGATTCAGATAGGAATGCTTCAACAGTACCTTTAAAACTGTCAGAAAATATCATGTTCAATATAAACACACAACAGAGAATGCAGCAATCAGTTCAATGTAATTGTCAATCTTTCTGTGGCAAAGTTTTGAATAGAGGTATAAAACACAAATTATCCACTTTGGCATGAATTTCACTATAACTGTGTACTTAATATAAATTGCACTGCACAGTATGAAACATTTTTGATTAAGTTAAATTATACATTAAATTCTTATTATACATTAAATTCATAGAAGATACTCAGTTTATTCTCAATTACTGCTTCGTTTATCACTGAATTGCATCAATTACTGAATTGATTCAAACACAAATTAACCACACACCCACACGGTAGTTTGTGGTGAGCTGTTTGAAATACGCCACATCCATAATGCAAACATTTCACAGCTATAATGATAGTTTTCTGACAATAATGTATTCCAAAAGTTATTAAAAAGTTCTTTTCCTCCCCCCAGGTCTTTTAATAAAATCTGTGTGGTTTTATTCACCAAGAATAGCTGTAATTAATTTTTATGTGACCATTTTAGATTTTTTGCAAAATATGATTGGCTGGCCTATAGTGTGCCTCACTCAATAATCAGCTTGGAATGGAACATTCCTTATGGCATCACAAAAAGTGAATTCAAAACAGGTTGTCTATGCTGCTACATTTACATACATGAACTATATGAACTGAAGAATAAATACTAGGTTTTGAAACTTTAACAGTTAACAGTATTTAGGTACTTTATGAAACCATATTTGTTTATAAAACAAGTAAAAATTCGTTTTGCATGAAATGTGACCTTGAATAAGTGTACATTTATTAAGATTTTATTCTTGTTAATGACTCTACTTGTCCATTCATTGTGAAATGTTCAAACTATGTATTACGTGCATATGTTAATATACTGTCTGTATATTTAACTATATTATATTTATACTGTGTATGTATAAATGTGTGTGTAGATTATTTATTAGCTGGCAGCTGGTGGTTAAGGCGTTCGCCCTGTGATCAGAAAGTCATGGGTTTGAACCCCAGGACTGCTAGTGGCACCTCTGATACCCTTGAGCAACGCACTGTCCCCACACACTGTTCCCCGGACGCTGTGTTCCTGGCTGCCCGTTGCTTCACCTGGTGAATGGGTTAAATACAGAGGAAGAATTTCATGTTGTTCACTTGTGGGTGTAAGGATTACTAAATAAAGGATCCAAATGCAGAAAGGATAATACAAAATGAGTTTTAATAAAGTCCACAGGCCAAAAAGGGTAGTCCATAAAACGGGCCAGGTCAAAACCAGAAAATCCACAGAAACAACAGAACCAAGTCCACAAGGCAAAAAGAGAAAAAGCAGAAACAGGGTCAGAATGACAAAAACAGGAATAAGGCAAAAACAGGCTCAGAGTCTCACACCAGGCAAGTAAACTTCGCACTGAAGTCTATCCAGTCTTGTCTATATATAGGTCCTAGACCTAGTACTCAGGTGATGCAGATCTGCCCCTAATTGGTCTGCTAGAAGTCCTGGAAGGTTGCTCAGGATTGAATTGTTCTGTGTTGGTTACATGTCGCTCCCCTCTGTCTTCTGCGCCAGGCCTTGATGCTTGTCTTCAACCTTTGAAAAGTGGTGGGTTGAGTTGTGCTGTGCTTGCTGCTTTAAGAAAGCAAGCTGTGACCCGTGGTCTGATCCGGGCTGGTAGGAAAGACAGAGTTGGAGGATTTTTGGCTTTGTAAGCAAGCGTTAGAGTTTTAAATTCAAGCAGCACCACAGGAAGCCAGTGAAGGGTTTGCAGGAGTGGTGTGGGAGAGTTTTGGTGTATTGAAGACCAGACATGCTTTGACAGTCTGGATCATCTATAGAGGATTTGTTTTGAAATAATAGTGATGACATTTCACCGATGTCTGAATACATTTTTGTATTGATTTGAAAAACTGCACTTTACATTGTAGTTCAAGTTAAAAAATGACAGACAACCACGTCAAATTATTGTCCATTTACAGAACTTTTTTTACTTTAGCATTATAGAGTTGTGTTCTGATAGTGTAAACGATCTCTGATATGATAGACCGCTGCTAGTTAAGGCTTTCTATTATCACTTATGATGTGCTTTTTGGGCTGGCACTAATATGCACTAGCTCAGTGTTATATGAAATATGTTAATTTAGCAACAGTGATTTTATTGTTGAACCTAGAACTATTATACAGTAATTTGCTTCTACCTGATTCCATTCCACTGGATCCAGAATGATAATACAGTAACATGGCATAAAAAGTACCGCAACTGTGCAAACCAGATGTTCAGCATCTGAACTGTGTTACTTAAGTTGTGCATGAATGAATAGAGAAAAGCACTAGAGCATGTGGGCTAAAAACATTACAAATCACAAGCTGTATGGAGTAGGCGCTTTTTTTAATACAACAAACATTACCTATGGAGGTTTGCAAAGATCCAAAGTTGACTGTCTTAGTTGGTACTGCTCAGCTTATACCAGAACCAGGACATGAACCAACAGAAATGACTTAGAACAGAGTTTTACAGCTTTATGTAGTCTTTAGATGCCTGAATTGAGTGACTGAAAATGGTGGGATAAACTGATATGTTACACTTTGTGTGAAACTTCTGTTCACCAAATTGTGATGTCCACACAACTGGGTCAGAGATTCTTGTAGGATGGACCTTGTAGGATGTTTTGTATTGTTTAAAAGGGTGAATATTTAATGTACACCTTCATTCAGTGAATTAAACAGTTTTGTTCCCTGGTGAGCAATTAGCTAGAAGCCGCTTAAGTTCTTTTAAAATCATTGTTGAAGTTTCCTGCTTCTCATTACATTTCGTGTGGAATTCTTTGTTATAACATCTCAAAGTTGCCTTGGTAAACGGCTCCACTTCGCATTATGTAACAAAAAACGAGGATCCTTTTGACTGTGCTAATGAAGGTCCTATCTTTCTCTGGTGCATCTTGGCTTTTAGAAAGCAGCATATGTGTCTTGACTGCTGAGCTGCACTTACGATTGACATACTTTCTGTATTAACAGATCTGTACTATTTATCCAAATGACAAAAACATGGCAAAATGGCTATAAATACAAGGTTGTATTTACAAAACTTTAACAAATTGTTTGACCCCTTTTTGATCAATTTAAATCATGATGAAACACAAATATGCTTCTAAACGGAAGTTCTTACTTTTGCCTATGTTTACTGAGTTGCTAACGTAGTGAAAACACTAAAATGCATAGGGCAGTGAACATGTAGGGCAGGGTGTGAGCGCTGTCTTAGTAAGATGTGTTATGAAGAACCTTTCCAAAGTATAAAGAACCACAACATAATGTTCTTCAAAGAGTCCTTTTATTATCTAATTATCTGATTATGCCTTTTTACCTTTTAATAGCTTCTTCACACTCATTCTACCACAGTCCACAGTATCTCTCTGTAGAAGCATTGGCAGGCTCGTGAGCACTACACCCAGAGTAAAGGGCATGAGCTGTGGGACTAAACATTAAAAGCGCTCCCTTCAACAAGCAAACTTTCTTTCTGACTGACACAGAAAGTTCCCCCAGCCTCAGACAGAGAATCTCTTTTTATACCAGGGATGGAAGCAAAAATGAGCCCAAAATCTGAGGTTGACCTGATGAAGGGTCTCAGGAGTGCTGATTTTAGAAGGTCAGGTCTATCCTCACAGAACTCTGTCTCATTGAGCTAAAAGAGCAAATCCGATGTAGAAAGAGCACCCCCGCTGTTCAAATCTTTATGAAAAATGTTCTTGATCTAAAAACCCTGAATTGATCCATGCTGGATATGAAGCATTAGGTTTTGAACCATTGCAAAGTTGACATTTATTTACAATAGGCTCCTTTATATTTTATGGGAAGGCAAGAATAGCTAGGGCTGGGCAGTGAAGGTAGCTCCCCTGGTGACAAACTTTGCAGACAATATAAATCAATAATTATAGTTCACCTATAATCATCTGGCTGTGTCTGTACATAATTGGTTTCGTTGCAGTATATTAAAAGACTGGGCATCGTTCCTTTCCATGGTAATGAACATGAAATGGACTATTCTTGCTCTTTCCACTAATTTGATCTTTCAAAATACATTTTGCGATGTTGTACATGCTTTAGAGAATTTTGGCCAAAATCGTATTTATCTTAATACAAAATTGCACACTACTGTACACTACTGTACTAGAATTTTGATTGTATTATTCATTTCAAATGAGAGGTCTCTTGAGTGTTTGTGAAAGTGGCCCCTTATACCCATGTGTGAACACACCACAGAGTGTGAAGAACTTTCTCTGCATTTAACCCGTTCAGGAAGTGAAGCAGTGGGCTGACATCAAGAGTACCTTGCTTAAAGGTACCTCAGTGGCGTCACTAGCAGTCTGGCAAATTGAACCCATGACCTCCTGATCGCAGGGGCAACTTCCTAACCGCTAGGCCACCAGCTGCCCCAATGTTTATGCTCTCCTCATTGGGGAATCAAATCCCAGTCTTCTGTGTGACAAGTGGAGATACTGTCCACTATTCTAACAAAAATTATAAGCTTTATTATACAGTTAACACTGATCAGATGTGTTTTTGCATAATGGCAAATGTGCTGCTTGCAGCAAGCTTAGTCTTGAATGGGTGCCTCAACATAGACCAGTTTGATAGTGTAACACTGGCGACTGTCAGAGTCGAGGGCGCGAGCCCAAGACTCTGATTTACCTTGGGGACCGCAGGAACGGACAGATAGCCAGGATTCCATGCAATGAAAACAAAAGGAAAACATACGGGCACGCGGGCCACAAGGAGCAAAAACAGGTTTCAAACACGGGATACAGGCTGGGAAAGTGAGATGATGGACACATAAGGAAAGAATGACAAAAACAACTTAATCATGGGGAAACACGAGACAGCCTAATTAAGGAGACACGTAACACATAAACAGAAAACATGTGACACAGACACGTGACAAAAACCAGAACGTCAAAATAAAGGTCCCCAGAACACAGAACAGAAAACAGGGTCAAAAACAGAAAGACAGCAACTCTAAATAAAGCATTTCAGGTTTAGGTTGAGGTTTCAGGTTTCAGGTTTTAGGTTGAACTGATTTTTTAAAATCAGTCTTCTATAAAGATTCTCCAACAGTGGGACAAAGTTACTGCAGAGAAACATATTTTTGAGTGGATTGTTGATAGGTCTGCTGCTCTTCTAGCGCTATATTTTATATTAGCATCTCAAACTTGACAAGTTGCTGTTTTCTGTGTGTATACAGTACTGTGAAAAAGTCTTAGGCACCTGAGAAAATTATACTTAAATGCTGTTTGTTTTTTTGTGTTTATAATAAATAGCATAACATTCGTATTAGAACAAATACAAATAACATTAATACAGTGAATAGTTGTTTTATGTACGTAAATGTGTTCACTTAACCATTTCCAGACCTCATGTTATGGAAGCCCAGTATTACTTGTTACCATCAAATACCTGGTGCGACTCAATCAGTACTTCGTTAGATTCAATCAGGTGTGCGGCTCATGGAATTTTACAAATGCATGCAGTACTTGTTGTTCTAACCAGCTTAGAAAATATCAACTATTTTTAAAAACAAAATCCTTTTTTTCATACTTTTTACTGCTTTCTTGTTTGTATTAATTCTACTGTTACTTGTGTTTTTGCTGGCAAATGGCACTGCTGAGGTGAATTACACAAATTACAAATGTACCTTTGCACAGACCTCTATATATTCATCGCTTCTGGAAGATATTGTATCTCCACTTGTGTCTATTTTTTGTAGAATAAAGTGCCAGCTACTGTTTACACTGAGTCAATATTTGATGATTATTAATACACCAATAGTAATTATCAACAGACTAGGCCACCTTCCTCCATAGCTCCTCCATAGCTCCATGCTTGAAGTCTGATGCTTATGTTCTCATTGCAGAGGGTTTCAGGGGTGGTCAGCATGGGTACTCTGACCGGTCTACAGCTCCGCAGCCCCATACGCATCAAACTGTGTCTTCTGATAACTTTCTATCAGAGCCAGCATTAACTTAAAACTTTTAATGCATAGAACTCTCCTCTGGTTCTCACACTCGCCTAAAACTTGAGTGTTAGCCTGTATTGTAAGTCGCTTTGTATGAAAGTGTCTGCCAAAGGAATGAAATGAAGTGTAACTTTATCCGCAGTTAATGCTTTAGTAGTTCTTCTGTGGGATCAGACCAGATAGGCTTCCCATGTGCACCACTTCCAGCTTGCACCACTGGTTCACCAGTTTAACCAGTTTTGATGGATAGCAACCACTGCATACCAGGAACACCCCCCAAGACATGCAGTCTGGAGATGCTCTGGCCCTGTAGCCTAGCCATTACAATTTGGTCTATGTCAGAGTCACTCAGATCCTTATGGTTCCCCGCTTTTCCTGCTTCCAACACATCAGCATCAATAACTAATTGTTCACTTGCTGCCTAATATATTACGCTCCCTGACAGCGATCATTGTATCGAGATAATAAATGTTCTCACGTCACCTGTCAGCAGTTTTAATGCTATAGCCAGTTGGTATAAGTTTATACTTGGAGAGACAGGTGGCTTTACTTGAACAAGGACTAGCTATTGCCCTGTCTGCCTTAGTCAAGTAAAAAAGAGAGAATCCTATTGCCCTGATGAGATGTGTATCCAGAAGAGAATGCAGATGTGCAAGTAAACATGCGGCTCCTGAAAACTGCTGGGAGAAAGTGCACAGGAGTGAATTCAGCTCAATCTTATTGATGCTGTTGCCACAGTAACAGGGTTCGAAGGGCTCAGTCTCCCTTACCTCCTTCCCTCTCTCACATATGGGAAAGTGCACACACACACACACACAGACACACAGACACACAGATATTCATTGATATTCTTTTGGGCACTCGCTCATTTGCAAAGGCTGCCAGGCACAAACAACAGGTGATTCCTTTCAGCATATATTCAGTAAAAAGGCCACTGACCGTCAAACCCAGAGAAATGCATATGTTACCTGAAATAAAAGCAATCCTATATTTATTTTAAAGTTGTTTATGATGCACAAATACTATCCTCTACACAGAGGACTGTATAATAATGGTCTGGACATGCAAGAGGAATGCTATGCCATTCCCCCCCTGGAGCTAACGCCGCCGAGACACTTGAGTCTCTTTTCATGTTGGAGTGCCTCAGAGAGCCCTAAGCCACACAAAAGGGTTCTGAAAGAGTGCTCAAAGCTCCCTGTCTACTGGGATGAGACAGAGGAGCCATAGCTAGATCGACTTTCGCATTCACTCAATCTGTTGCTGGCGGTAGCTGAAGGAATCTTTCCAAGCTGGCCCCAAGCTTCATCACAGTAATTGTCAAAATCAACACCAGTGAGGGCTGATACCCGTCATGCGAGTTTAAAAATCTGTGAATTGGTCAAAGGTAATTTATTAATGAGCTAAGACACGGCAGGTTATTATAAATAAGACTACTCAAATGTTCTAACACTGCTGTGAATGTAAAGCCCAGATCACAAACAGTTATTCAGAAGATAATACATCGGCCTGTCATCAAAGCCTCCTAGGCAAATAGTCAGGACTGTCTAGAGTTTCACAAGAATCTAACAGAATGAAAAAATGACATGAGATGACTGATGAAAGATGGCTAGCTCCTTTGCTCTACATATAGGGACTACACCAGCCTTCTATACATTTGCTAGAACCAAAGTCGGGACAAAGAATGAGATTTCACACAGTGTTTCAATAAGGAGACTTGTGTTACCTCGTATGTAATACAAGACCACCTTGGTGTGCACCTTAGATCACCTGTCCTCAGGTTCTTGGAATGTGCTTTTCTGAATATTTTCCCTGCCACCAAACCCACAAATCAGTGATGTGTCTCATGAAGGGCTTGAGAAATGGTTGAGGTGTTTGGAACAGGTGTGTTTAGCTGGGGATTACTTCATGATGTGCAGAGCTGGCAAGATCTAAACTCTAAAAGTAACAATGGAACAGTTTTGTATTCAAGAACAAAATGAATACTTTGTGTGAACATTTCTACAAATTTCTACAGTTTCTACAAAAAGCCTCCTTTCTGCAGGGGAGAGTTTTCATGCATTAGTGTACTGGCGTAATACCATCTTTCCAGGTTTTGCAGGACTAACACGTCACACACTGACACAGTTCTACGATTTAATTCCGCACATCTTGTCATGTTCAGATTTTGCATATCTAAATCATGAATCTGACAAAGTGGCTGACCTGGTCAAGGGCACACGAAGGAGTGTCACTTTTGAGCTGTGTTCAGTCCAGAGACAAGGATGTTTCTCAGTTATGCTCATGTTCCCCTCATCTCTAAAAACACATGTGATTTTTAGTCCCCTCTTCCCAACCTCTCTTCTGTCTGAAAGGCACAGAAAATAAGCGAGTAAATAAACATGGAACGCTAAAGGCAAAAGCAGACACTTGATTCTAAACAGCCCCACTAACCTAAGCTGCTTGGAATGTGTGATGTGTTTACAGCTTATTGAGCTCATTGATCTCATTTATCTGTCCAAAGAACTGATCCAACAGACTCAATAATGTACAGATGGATTTTGACACCCATGACTATTATACTTTTTATATCACTAGACTGCCCATAGTTCTTAAACGATACATAATGGTGATCACAAAA
>JBBPDB010000001.1:12591963-12636050 GCA_037974465.1 Brachypetersius altus
TCAAGTAAGAATTTCATTGTGCTCTGTACACTGTACTTTGTACATATGACAATAAACTTCAACTTCAACTTCATGTTGAAGACACACACTTTGATCTGCATGGATGGATGTGTTTTTGCAGGCACTTTGTATCCACTTTCTTCAAACCTGATTTCTCTCTTTGAGGGCAGGCCCACATTTGCAGTTAATTTTAATTTCTTTTATTTGGGATGTAGACTGGTAATTTATCTCCTGTTTGTGTTTGAGGGTGTTTGTGTATGTATATGTGTGAGTGGTGTGTGTGTGTGTGTGTGGGTGTTTGTGTATGTGTGTGTATGCATGTGTGTGTGAATGTGTGTGTGTGTGTGTGTGTGTGAGTGAGTGAGACTATGTGTGCATGTGTGAGTGTGTGCGCATGTGTGTTGTTACGACCCACAAGAGGACCAGCAGACCATCACAGTGTGTATCTGTGTGTGTTTATGGGTGTGTGTGAATGTGTTTGTGTGTTTGATTGTGTGTGTGTGGGTCTGCATGTGGAATATGTGTTTGTTCAGATGTAAGCATGAAGCCAGCATATGGTCAAAAAAAAGGCAAAAGCACAACAAAAAGGACCTCCAGGGTATTTTTCTACAGATCATGATGGAAAAACACTGCTTACTTGTTCAGTTTAACATACTGGGAAATTTTCCTCCAATATGTTCCTAAACAACGTTGTCATGTTTTGTATTTTATGTTTTTTCCACATGTTATAAATACACAATATTGAAATTTGCAGAAATGTTTTAGTAGTGGTGGCCTAGTGGTAGGATACTTGCCCCTGGACCAAGAGGTCATAGGTTCGAATCCTACCTTTAGCACCACCACTGGGTCCCTTAGCAAGACCCTTAACCCCAAGTTGCTCCAGGGAGACTGACCCCTGTAGTTAGGGAATGGAAGTCGCTTTAGATAAAAGCGTCTGATAAATGCCATGAATGTAAATGAATGAATGAATCTAGGGCAGTATGTGTTCACTTATTTTCACTTGAAAAAGAAAAGAGAAAACAACACATTTAAATTGAAACCATTGCATGCAACTGCAGGTGAACATATGCATGTGCTACATACAGCAGAAGCTCAGATTTATTTATAGGCATTGCCTCTTTAAAGTTATCCTGTAGGTAAGTCAGGAAGATACAATCTAAATGACACAAAATACCTTTATCTGGGTCATTGAGCTGGAAGATGTTTGGATGCTCAGGGTCATCCGGCAGCACCACGATCCAGCCGGTTAGTGAGATCTTCTTACACGGTCTCGATTTGTACTAGAAGAAACAAAGACCAGGGCTGTGAAGTACACACACAGTCTCTACAGACTCTACTGAGGGCCTGACATCTTCTGCAGTGTAATGTACAGCATCCTTAGTGCTAGTATGTTCTGTGTGAAGCTGTATGTTATATGTTTGAGGGATACACTAAATAATGCTTTCTTCTGTGATTTAAAAACAGTCATTATGCAAACACTCCTCTCTGAATTTTGATAACTTTAGTACATTTGTGCTGTTTTATTTTCTCTTTAGTCTGGTGTATTATAACTCTCTTGTATATTCTTTTTAATCTTTTTAAATGGTTATGAGTGGTTACTACTGTACTACTCATATTAAATGGACAGCCAATAAATTATTACAGTGTGGCGATGCAAACACAGGCTTAGAAAATGTTCTTTAAGAGTTTATTTTCTTCTCACTTTCTCTCCTGACCTTCACCAGTCATTACATTGATCAACCATTGTAGTACTGGTATGACTATTTACAGTAAAGTAAGAACATTCACAGCGCACACAAAGACACAAAGCGCATATATATATATATATATATATATATATATATATACATACATACATACATACATACATACATACATATATATATATATATATATATATATATGTTTTTCAATATATATCGCCGTTAAGGCATAGATTAATTTTTTTAACGCCGTTAATCTCATTGGTGTCAGAGTGCGGGCTGCTGGGCCCACACTCTGATTTGCCTCCATGTGAGCAGGGACGGGACAGGCAGGCTGGCATGCTGGTGCTTCAGGGTTTTATTAAATCCAAACACAGAGCAAACAGGATACAGGCAAGGGAGATGAGGCGAAGGAGTACACAAAGCACACAGACTATATACAGGACGTAATCAAGACCTAACATGGGGCAGGTGAAAAACAAAAGACACGTGACACTAAACAGACATCAAAATAAGAGTCCACAGAAGCACAAAACCGAACTGTGAGCAAACTGAAAAATAGTGGCCACGAACGGCCACCAGCCATGACAGTTGTCATGTTCCTCAAATTATTCCTCAACAATTTTTGCAGGATGGTCGGGCACATTATCCTGCAGAAGGAGGCCCCTGCCATTAAAAAAACCCACTGCCATAAAGCAGTGTATACTTGGTCTGCATCAAGGTTTAGGCAGCTGGTAGCCTAGTGGTTAGGGCGTTCGCCCTGTGATCAGAAAGTCGTGGGTTTGATTCCCAAGACCACTGAGGCAAAGTACCGTCCCCGGGCACCGTGTTCCCCTGCTTCACTTGGTGAATGGATTAAATGCAGAAGTTGAATTTCGTACTGTTCACGCTGTGTGCTGTGGTGTGTTCACGTATGACCGAATGGTCATTTTCAAAGTTTTGATGCTCATTGAGTTCAGTATGGGCTGTGAGTTCTTAAAGTGTTAACATTAAAGAGGTCTTCACTTTCATGTCTTTCCCCTAATGACTGGTTGTCCTTCCTTGGATGACTTTTGGAAGGGTCTAAACCCTCTATATCAGGAACACCTATGAGAGCTGCCATTTTGTAGTTACTCTCACCCAGTGTAACCAACAAAAATTGGTCCTTGTCAAAGTCCCTTAGATCCTTGTGCTTGCTTATTTTTCCTAATTCCAACACATCAACTTCAAAAACTGACTGTTCCCAATCCTTGACAGGTGCCAGTGTAATGAGATTGGTACATGTTCCATAACACACTAAGGTGCTTTGAATCGTATAGAGCTCTTTATGTATTTCTTTTCATCTGATTTTCTCCCTCTCTCTCTTTCTCTCTCTGTCTCTCTTCCTCTCTATGTGAATGGTTAGGAAAGCCTCTTCTGATCTCCCCTCATTTGTCAGAAGCCTCCAGTAGTGTTATTTATTCATAGATTCACAGCAGAGGGAAACATTCAGCCATGAAGCAGTGCAGGATGGGGGTTATGGGGCATCGGGTTCAAAGCCATCAGTTTCCCCAGCCAAAGCACTTCACAGCCCTGAGTCAGGGGTCTTTGCCCTCAGGAACAACAGGCCCATAGCGCAGAAAAGGGTGTCTGAGCTGTTCTGCTTTCTTTATGCTTTGCTTCAATGCCATGCAGCACATGTCATATTATATTCTCTGAGATGTTTATGATGTTATGCATTATTGTAATTATGATACAGACATGAATTTAAAAGGGAATTCCACCAGCTTTTTCAGAACTTTAGCATAATTCAGTTATTAAGATAAATTATTATACATTACTGAAAGGTATTTGACATGAAATGTGCTACTCTAAAGATCTCTCGATACTGATATCATTCTGCACTAGTAGTCTGTCTAGAAGTGTTCAGCACTACTTAAAGCAACCTTGTAAAAGTTGAGATGTTGTTTTCTAAAACATATCTGTTTATGGTGGAATTGCACAGAGGAGTGTTGGCAGGCAAAATAGTACATACAGAATATTTGATCGTAATTAACAATATAAACTCTCAGAAGAGTTTATATTGAGAGTTTATATTGTAATTTTGGATAGTAAATGACTAAATGTCTATCTGTTGCCTAGACATCGAAACCAATGATTGCTACAAATGTTAAAAAATCTTTTTTAAACATATCGCTTATATGTTTCTCTACAATGAACCTACAGTGAATCCACAGCAAACCAAACTGAATGACTCAAGAACTTTTGAAAAATCTGTGGAATTTGCCTTTGTGACACAGGTGTGTAATAGCCTATATTTATTCAATGTACTTGACACCAGTTTTCACATCCACTGAGTGCATAAAGCAGTATAAAGAAATCCAGGAGTACAATTAGCTGTTAATTGTCTAAACATGGCTTCAGAAAATCTTTATGGGTATTTTTTAACCAATATTTTCCCCTCATAATAAAATATATTCACTAGAAAAGGAAACTTTTCCTCATGTTCAGATAGTCACATGTTATCAGGAATTCATCTTTATCACTATAGTTTCATTCTTTTCTGTTTCTCCCAGTCCACCCTTCGGAATTGTGTTATTTAATTTTAGATTAACGTTATCAGAAAAAGAGAAGGACAGCGCATATCAAATTTCACTTCTTAAGCTGTCAGGTACTGAATGTGCTATAAAAGTTTTAGTAAGGTTTTTAGGAGCTGCTGCTTTTGTACTTTTATTTAAGGAGGGATATTTTTACTTTTACTTATTTCACAGGGCTTAAATTTGGGCATGGCTTTAGTTTGCATGCTTGACCACCCTTGACAACACTAGCAACATGGAGGAACTTGCGTTTCTGGTCAGTTTTGAAGATTAAATTAAAGCAATACTGATGTAAGCACATAAGAGCTGACGATGGCAGTGATGCCATAATGCTGTTTGTGTAACCTCACAGAAGGTGCATTCTTATTTGAGACTTCGTCTAAGTGCAATCACTTGCATTCATGCTGGTCCAAGCTCTCAGGATGATCACTAGCATGAAAAAAAAAACAGCTGGCTTCCCCTCGTTTCAAATTCTCTTCAAGGCCTCATTGAAAATTCAGCCCTTTCATCGCACCATTGTCAGCATGTTACATGAAGACATGTCTAATGCAGGGGCGCTCAGGCTGATGTAAGAGGCTTTTCCCTACTTGCCCAACAAGCCGCACAGAGGTCATTAACGAAGCACGATTTCCAGCCTTGTGGATGCTTTGAGGTCTGGAGGAGAGAAAGATAATAGAGAGGAGGTGCACTGGATTATCCTGACCTCTGTGCAGGAAGGCTCCCAAATAAGAAACCTTCCCTCCTCTTTTCCACCCCTCTTCTGTTCAAGCTCAGCTGCTCTTCTGGAGGCTATTTTAGTCTTTTCTAATTACCTCCTCATGTGTGGAGGAGAGCAGACTGAAAATCCATTCTCCATTTTAGGGCTATGACATTCTCACTGGTGTCCTCCACCTACAGACTGACTCTGGATGTACAGGGTTACAGGGTTATACTGGGGATGGACTGCTTCCCATTCAGTTAAAGAATTTTTGCAAAAAACATAAGATATAAGAAAAAAAATGCTAGAAAAGTAAACTTGAAAAAAGTAAAGTAAAAATATAAAAGTACATGCATAAAGGCTTATTTCAACAGGCATCTGACTCAGTGGGTAGGATACTTGCCTCCGGACCAAGAGGTCACAGGTTCGAATCCTACCTCCAGCACACCACCACTAGGTCCCTGAGCAAGAGCCTTAACCCTCCAGGGAGACTGTCCCCTGTAGTTAGGGAGTGGAAGTCGCTTTGGATAAAAGCGTCTGCTAAATGCCATAAATGTAAAAGTAAATTATATGTTAATGTTTCTGTTGCAAGTCTTAATATTGGATCTATTTTACAACCATCCAATGTCAATCTTAATCCCCAAAAATAATGAATATTTATGTGCAATTGAATCAGCATACTAATAGAATCTTAGAATCTAAGATAGAATCTAAAATTGCAAGGTAAAAGTCCTTCGCACTCAACTAAAGGCCTAAAAGTCACAGTCTGACACTGCTGTTGTGCGATGTTTTTCCCTTATTGATGGAACAAAACCTGCATATACAATGTAATATATACATACATGCACACACACAATGGAGACCAAGCACACACTGAGACATTGACCTTGCCAAGGCCTAAGAAAAAGCTCGCTTCAGCGTTTTGTGTTCATCCTACTCACCTACAGACTGCGTGATGTCCAAGGCACTTCTCTGCTTTATTCTTCCTGTGTTTCCTACCTTACATGATTCATTCTAAGGGATGTTCAGCTCTTTAGAGTTACAAAATATTGCTCAAATTCACGTCAAATTCCTCAGGGGAAATAACATTATGCTTTAAGGTGACACAGCGTCAAAACTGAGAAGACTCTTTGAGTTAATTTAGAGATTCCTGACTTTAGTTCAATTGCAGATGAATTTGAGCTTTCCTATCTCTATCTTTATGATATCTCTATTATGTAAATCTGAACACAATTAGAGTCTTTACTCTCTACTAAAACTCAAGAGGAGACTTACGTAGAATTACTGGGGAGAAAAATTGGAACAGCAGAAGATTTAAAACTTTGTCTCCTTTGTTTTACTCTTGGATCTCTTCATTGTCTAATTACAGACACATTAAAGAGTTCTCTTTTTTTCTTTTTACATTCAACCACAAGAGTATTGGTAAGGGTACTGATATTGGAACATTAGTTCTGGATCACAAATGCCTCACCAACTCATCCCAAAGGGACTAGATAGAGCTCCATCACACCAGAGAACACAGTTCCACAGCTCCACAGTCCAATGCTTGGTATCTACAGGAAAGCCACTAAGACAAGAAATTGCAGTTTTGCATATTTGCCTTATTTTTCGACAGCATGTTATTCAAAATTCTGCTAATTATATAACGCATGAGTTTTATCTCAAAGCTGTAATCACAAAGTGTATAGAAACTGTGTCTTGTGTTGTTTGGCTCATGCACAGCATTGTTTTCCTGGTCTCTGTGCGACTCATTTGAATGAGGCCCTTGGAGCAGATCTAAACTGTGCTGAAGTACTTGTGAGAATGCTAACACTCGCTAATCAAACAAGCTGCACGTCACCTGCCTGCTTCTTTCGGTTGTCATGTTAATGAATCCAAAATGCTTTCGGGACATAGATTTAACATTTCGTTTCTTAAAAAGGCTGAAATTAATGAAAAATATCGCTGGCTGCCTTTAGCATATTTTGAGAGAGCAGCAGAGTGTTTAAGGCAATTTGAAAAGGTAGCAAGAAAAATGTGAGCCGTGGAACGGTTTGGTGCACAGTAATTAAGAGCTGGCTGGGTGGTGACTTGCTGAGTTGAGATAAGGGGTTTGTGGAGCAGAGAGGGTGTTATTAGCTCTGTTTACTGCTGCAAGCAGAAAGGCCTGTGGGTGTAAATACGCCACATTACCTCCCGCACTCCCCTAAGGTAAGATAATGCTGCACAAACAAGAGTGACGTGTGGCATTAAATGAAAAGCATGACTGTGAACTCCTTTTAACCAATTCTCCACATATGCACATATGCACTGATTATTTTAGACTGTTCATAGCAGATGATTGTGGGCTGTGTGGGAGCTATACCTGCTGAAACATTCACTTAATTTGTCCTGTAACCTGGAGAACTAAAGGCAGTCATCAATGAAACCTTTTTACAAAAGTGATTGGTATTCACATAAACTCAAACACACAAATCACAAGGCAAAGACAGGCAGGGCTTTTAAAGTGATGCCAGTTTGCCTCTTACACTCTGAAGATTTATCGAGTCCAACTTGAGAGGCAGTGAAAGAGAAAAGGAATGATGGGAGTACAGATCAATCTACGTATTAAAATAAGCTACAAATGGGCACAACCCTACTTTTTTTTTTGTATTTTGTGTTTGTATTTTCTCATATTTAAATCCCTCTTTGAATTAAACAGGTTATTTATTGGTATGAAGCAGAATGGACTGGAATTCTCTTTACAATTTTGTCAACGAGGTGTGGGGCTAAACTACTGCAGGCTGAATAAGTGGGTGTGTGTGAATGTGTATGGATCAAGTGTTTTGACATCACAAAAACACTGAACCCTGTTTTAGTAGTCTAATTTCCATGCATAGACTGTATGAAGTGGGGACAAAAAAAAGAAAGCCGTGACAGAAAGTTACATGATAACTTCCTTTAAAAAGCGAGAACATTTCAATATGAACTGGAGCCTTTTAATAGCAATTATGAAATTGTGAGCGTTTGTTTTGTAAGCAGTATTCTTTCAATATTTATTAAAGCAATGTATTTGTCTGCTCTCTGCATCACACCTCAACATCTGAAAGAATCTTTTTGTCTCTGTAGAGGAACCTTCTTCAAATGATTGACTGATTCTTTGAACCTTTTCTCCTGTATAATCATGGCTGCATGTATATATGTGTATCATAATGCGTGCGGATTCACAAACACTTGTTTAGCATTTTGATATAACCAATAGTTCAGAGATTGCAAATGCGGTAAGATTTTTTTGAAACGTTGCACTGGAGATTAAAGAAGATAAGATTGTCGTTCAGACTTCATTACCATATAAATAGCCATGAAAGAACAACTGAATATATGATCAATGCTCTACGTGTGATTGGGTGAGAGACATGATTTGATTGCAGCTTGGCCTGCCTGGTAGTGTGATAGCCCTCGAAAGAAGCAAGCAGCATCAGAGGCCCTGCTGTGATTATATAAAAAGGGAGCCAAAATGCTTGTGTTCATTTGTGTGCACCTAACAGAATTATCTGCAGCCCAAATTCAAACTACAGAACAGGGATGAGGTGCAAGGAACCAGGTTTCACTGGTATCAACCCAGCCTGTGAATTGTATCATTGGTGCACGTATTCAATCACTGTGAAAGGCTATTTTAACTGGGTGATTGGATAACCTCTCCTGCTTGCTGTGGTGGCCTGTGTAGCATGTTTACAGGCCCAGATCCTCTGCCTCGACAGGGCCTCATAAAACCCATAATCCGTTATAGTGACAGGGCATTTTGCTGCAAGCCTGACAAATATTTCCTCAATCCATAAAACAGGCTTGTAAGCAAGAGGCTTCGGACATCCAGATAAAAGTTCTTCATCTGCTATGGAGAAATCTCTGTGTATTTATTTGGTTCAGTTCATTATGTTCTTTAAAGAAGTGTCTACTGAGAGTTTTTGTGGGAAACCAAAAGTGGCTTATCAATGGCATCGCTCCAAATAAACCCTTTGTCATCTTTATTTTAAGGAATGCAGACATTGTTGTGTTTCTCTTCACATAGTGATGTGTCTGTTTCTATATTGCCAGAAAAAGGATAATGTTCACGTATATTTTTCTTAAAATTTTACTGTCAAGGTAGTGTACTCACAACAGACATTTGAGGGCACACTTACAACAAGGACCTTTCGGGGTAGTATGGTGCAATATGGGTTCACAGTACAGAACATACGAATTCATATTTTATAACCTGGAGTCAAGATGCGAATTTTAAATTAAAAAAAATTACAATCAGTCAGTTTCAGACAGCCTTCATGACATTATATTCATGCAGTGATTAATACATGGTATGTTTCTTGGGCGGGGCATCAAATTTCTGTCTGTTGTGTGGAGAGCAGAAATATTACCCCTACACAACATCACCAGTGTGGTACAATTAAGTGAAGATACCATGAGTGTACCATCCCACTGACAATGTTATACTTTTTTGGAGAGTCTAATTATCGATTATAAAATATGTCCTTTTAGCTGTCTTTTCTTTCAGACTTTGATCTGATGTAATGACAAAAACAAACAAACAATTCCCCTTAAAACACACTGAACTTCCTCTGTTTTTCAGCCACGCTCTAACCACCGTCTCTGTGGAATGCGTTTAGCAACCTGTTTGCCAACCATATCCTGGTTGTTGATTGGAAGACAATGCAAAAGCAGCTCAATTTACACCTAATTAAGGTTTTAATGTATGTTATTAAAAACATCACCATGTCCCAATTAGCAGACGCTAGCCTCATGCATCACATTAATTGATATCCTGCTTGTGCTGCACAAGCGTCTCTATTGCATCAGTATTCCCTGAGTGATCCGATGCTGGAAAGCATTTTCATGCACGCACCCGTGTGTGTGTGTGTGCATGCACTTTGTGGCTGTGCATGCAAATTCATGCATGCTGTATCACTGTCATGTTTATATGTATACTTGTGAGCTCTGGGACTTTTGTGTGCAGAGATAGAGTTCTTCATTATTCACCAACATAAATCCACTAGATGGGTGGTTTGGTTTATGAATGACAATTTCTGTGCATGGGTCCCAGTGTGCACTGCAGGCTTTTTCAGCTCTGCTGTAATGGCTGCCGTATTCGCTCAGAGCCCAGGAGCTACAGTTGTCATTAAGCACATAGATTATTATCATAAAAAACAGCCACAATTTGTCTGCCCCTTTCTAATGAAAAGTTATGCCTGGGAGAGAGAAAAAGAAAAAAAGCAAAACTACATTTTATACCCAGAGGGAGGAGTCCAGCATCCATTGTTATGACTTATAGTACCTTTAGCTAATGAGTCCCCTACAGAGCTTGGAGGATAAACTTTCATATCTCTCCTATCCAAATGGTACGATGCAGCCATACATAAGGGAGAGGACGAGGAGAGAGAGGGATGACCCTCCATGATGTGGGATAACGAGGAGCCAGAGCAGCAGAGGAGTAAAGAAAGCCTTTGGAAAAGCCATTGGCACGCTTGGCCCTCTCAGCCGAGACTGATTGTGTTCTCGGTTCATCACCGGTGAGGCAGATAAAGAGGGTTCTGATCGATACCTATTTCTTATCCTCCACCTTGATCTGCGCTTTATCAAAGGGCAAGAACTCTCTTTCCACAGCCACCTTTTTACTGATAACAAACTATATGTGCACAGTTTGGTCTGTCTGCTACCCCTGGCCTGATGCTGGTGTAAAATATTAAAGTCTGGCCATTGCTTTATATACTATACTTTGCAGACCACTACATCAGAATCCTTTTTGAAAAGAACTGTGACCCAAGTTGCAGAAGGGATTTATTAGTAGCTCTAACTTTTCAGTGAATGCATTTATTTCACAAAGATTGAGCAAGTTTGTCATTGAAGGTATTCACCAGTGTTTTTGGTCTTCTCTTTACTGCATGTGTAGCATATAGTCAACAGGGTTGAGATGTAATCAAATTCAAGCACTGGGAATAGGCATTCAGCATTAAAATGCTTGTATAAAGTTTGAACTATTTTTTAGGAGAATTTGGTTAGAATATTTACCCACAATAATAAAAACGTGGACATTTGATTTTTACCATTTTTTCTTTAGAGATTCCGCATCTAGTTTTACCTACTACCAAAAACTCCTTTTATCAAGGTAACAGGTTGAGGCCTAACATACTTTCTTTGAGTCACCACATCTTATTATTGATCTGCAGCTAACTCAACATCATCAGATAGCTCAACATGCTTGAAGGTGAGCACAGCAAATTCTGTTACAACAGGTCAACAGCCTAGTTGGCTTGCTTTGTACTGAGTGATGGGAGGAGACAGAGACCACCCTACTTACCCAGAGAGAGAGAGAGGCAAATTATACTGTCTTGGACCTCCAACCATGGACGACTGTTACATCACCTGGGATTGAATTTGTGTTCTCCAGACAACAGGGCCAATGCGTAAACAGTAAAACCTCTCGGGAGCCCCCAAACGTACAGTCTGCTTGTTTATTTACCAGTGTATAACACATATAAACATACACAGACTGTTTCAAGATGTGACTTATTTACACACCCTGAAGTTCTTGCCAAAGTGTGAGTAGACTGATAAGTCATAATCATAAATGGTCTTATAAACAGTATCATGGTGTAGGTATGTATATATATATATCTATTAGTGGTGGGCCGTTATCGGCATTAACATGCTGCATTAACATGAGACTCTTATCAGGTGATAAAAAAAATATCGGCGTTAATCTATTCACAAAGTTGGGTTGGGAGCTGGATCTATACTACGCAAGCTATGATGACTTTCACCCTGATATTTTAGCACGGATGTATACCTAGCCGAATTGCACTGTAGGGGCGAGAACAAGTTTCGAACCTGTGTGTATGCCTACCACATCAAACGTGACTTGCTCACATGGATGCAGCTATGAAGCCGCCGGGTTTGCTTCAGGGAAAATGTATTTTTAAGAAGCTACCCAATGGAAACCTCAACAAGACTAAGGCTGTCTGCACCTTGTGCAATGCAGTATTAGTTTACTGTAGGAGTTGAGAAACCCGTTCTCAAAGACGTACTTTTAGTCATTATTTGGGTAGCACACATATTCTGAATGCCTTTGGAAGAATTCAAATTAATCTAGATTAATCTAGATGAATTCCAAGATTACAGCAAGATTAATCTATATTAAAAAAAATATTGCCCACCACTTATATATGTATATATATATATATATATAACCAGAGAGAGAGAGAGATAAATATATGGCACATTTAGTTCATTTTACCCAATTTTGTTTTTTGTATTTGGTAAATTGTTTATTAACAATAGGTTGAGTTTAGGGAAAGCTGAACAATGTTATTAATACTCACCCAGCTACCCATACCGCCAAATGAACTACATTTTGTACAATTTTATGTAGCACTCTACTTAATCCTTTACAGTGATGACATAATCATGCACTGTGAGATGTCGTTTGTATCTGTTTCAGATGTACATTATTATAACCATTGATGGTAACTGTCATGACAAAATAAATTGTTTGATTTGATGACATTAAATTTAATATCTGATACCATAAACCATAAATGTGATACTAACTGATACTAACCATAAATGTGTCATTAAAATTAACAGTAATAGTAATGTGACACTTTTGCAATAAAGGACATTTATCATGACAATTCATATCAGTGTATAACATCTCTCATGACGTGTTTATAGCATGGTTATTTCAGTGCTACAGTATGTAGCAGGTTCAAATAAAGTGTAACCCAGTTTCAACATATTTGCATTTCAGAGACTTGCGACAACACACACACCTCAAAATATATGAGGGTCTGCTGGTGCATTTACCAAATAGTGCCCACTTTTGCTGAGGCAGCAGTCCTGCTCAAGGGATTGAGGGAACAGCAGTAGGCTGAAAAAGTGATGTGAAGGGAAAAACAACTGAGAATTTCAGAACTTCATTGAAATGATAAAGGATTTTAACAAAGAAAGTACACAAAAATACAGTCAGGTATAAAAAAGAGCAGATTTTGTTCAATGTGTCTTATCACGATGTATTGTAAATACACATGCTATATATTTTAGTGTTGTAACAGAACATTGTTGAACACATTTAGAATGGTTTGTTATCTACTTACTCAATGTCAGCTGTCCCACTCT
The DNA here is from genome assembly GCA_037974465.1 of Brachypetersius altus. Classification (NCBI taxonomy): domain Eukaryota; kingdom Metazoa; phylum Chordata; class Actinopteri; order Characiformes; family Alestidae; genus Brachypetersius; species Brachypetersius altus. Next base: position 12,605,043 of record JBBPDB010000001.1, read on the forward strand.
GACACTTACCACGGAGAATTCAGCATGTTTTCCTTTACTTTCATAAAGGACTGCCTCAAAATACTCTTACAGCTGAAGCCAAAGTACACTTGATTCAGCAGCTGCCCATTTTCTGCTACAAGTGTCTGTTGAGTTAATGGGATTTGCTTCTTAGCACAGCGAAATGCATCAAAAGTACTGTCCATTGGAGCAAACCACAAGGCACCGATGTTACAGATAGTGAGTGGGTTTAAAAAAATCTTTCATTGCAGAATGAGGATGGAAAGGCAATGGTGGAAAACTAAGCAGTACACTACATGGACAAAAATATTAGGACACCTTTTCATTATTGTATTCAGATGGTCCCTTACTCCCAGTGAAGGGCGACCTTAATGCTTCACCATATCAAGACATTTTGCACCCCACCATGCTTCCAACTTTGTGGACACAGTTTGGGGAAGAACTCTTTTCTATTCCAGCATGACTGTGCTTCAGTGCACAAAGCAACCTCCATAAAGACATGGCTGGATGAGTTCGGTGTGGAAGAACTTGACTGGCCCACACAGAGCCCTGACCTCAACCCCATCCAACACCGTGGGATGAACTGGAACAGAGATTGTGAACAAGGGTATATCGTCCAATATCAGTACCTGACTTTATAAATGCTCTACAGAATGAATGGGCACAAATTCCCACATAAACTCCAAAAAGAAAATCTTCTTCCACTTTTTTGAAGAAGAGTGGAAGCTGTTATAGCTGCAAAGGGGGTACCAACTCCTTATTAAAGTTTATGCATTTGAATGCAGTGTCAAAAAGTTCCTTTTTGGTGTAATCGTCAGGTGTCCCAGTATTTTTGTCCATATTGTGTTACTTTGACTTCTTTACTTTACTTTACTTTGAAATTCTTCAGTGGTATGGGCAAAGGGGCATGTGATATTTGGGTTAAATGTTGTACAGCAGTTTTATACTGCTTGCCTGAGTGAGTCAGTGCCATTCTTAGACGAATGACTTGAGGGCTTGTTCAGAGATTAAGTGATGAAGTGGTGAACTTGATGGTGCTGATTGTAGAAGTAGTGATAGAAGACAATAGATCAGGGTTTAGTGATGAATAATGGATCTGAAGATAAGGAACTGCAGGACCCTTAAGGAGTCGATCTGTATCTCTCAAAGGATGGAGAGATTATACTGGGGCTGCTTCTCCGAATTGGTCTGTCTTGCTATGCTTGCTTTGTTTTCTCGGACAGTGTGGTCCAGGATTGATTGGCCAGATGATCAATGATGGTGGGAAATGTCAAATATAGTGGGAATTCTAAAGAGTCTTTTTGTTGACAGAGTGAGACAAACTAAACTCTTGCAGAGCTTAATATGATAACCATTAAGAACTAATCATTCAAATCCGCTTTTTTAATGAAAGTGTTTTATGTAGAACCAAAATGTACCAAAATGTACATCCATGTAGGCCATAAATGAACATTGTGCTGCAAAACATCACATGTGTGGAGATACTTGACTCTAGACACACAAACAGCACTGTGAACTGCACAATCTGCAAGTCTCTGTTTTTGTTTGATGTCACAAAAACCCAACACATTTACATGTAGCTGCCTTGTCAGCTTCCAGTAGTTTAGTTATATGGAATGTGTAATTCTGAACTGCTTTCTGAATGAGGCTTGATACATAGCAGCCAATTAGAACCAAGGTTATTTGGGTACGTCTGTCTATTTATGTTAGGCTATAAACCACAGGAGCAAAACCAGTCTGCAGAATTCTATGAGGTAAAGAGAGAAAAACAGTTCTGATACATAAACACATTTCTGTTTTTATTTGACTTTCATTTAGACATAACATAAGCAAGTTCCTCTGGGATCAGTAAAGTTTTCTGATTCTGATTCTGAGCCACACAATCATTACTGGTAGTCTTTGGATAAAAATCAGATAAGAAACCATCTTTAATATAACAGAAAGCCAAATAGCAGTCCTACAAACTGGCTAGAAATGTACTAAAAGACAGTAGAACAGAGTATTTTCGGCATGTTTTTCTCTCAAAACTCAGATGTTACACAATTGATTTATACAGAGTAGAAATGCTATATTTATATAGAGCTAAATCAAACCATACACAGAATATGCCTCAAATTTTATAGAGTATTAGTATTTTATTTTGTATTTTTATTGTAGCATTATTTACTTTATTCTCCAATTACCTCTACAATGCAGATATACACGTGCCAAAGCAGTTTTAGATATCTCATACATCCTGTTAAATATTTGGGTATATCAAGAAAATATGTTTTACCATACATGAACTTACATTAAATGTTATAATGCCTCTGCATACATGACATAAAAGACATTCATTTAATTGTAGCAGGGTTCCCAGTGTTTAGGCTACTCTTCTGTCAATCTTTCCGTATGCATCGTTAGCTTTCTATGAACTATTTGAAATCAGTGAAGCTGAACGATACTAGCGTCATATTTTATTTAAATTCCTTTTGGTGCAAAGAAATTAGATTTGTTTGATTTAAAATATAGAATTCAAACTTTTCAGTGGTGCATGTCTTGAAACAGGGGATATGGTTTCTCCCTCAGAGCAGCCGACTAGATTTTATAATGAAATGTAAATTACTCCATACCTTTCTCGGTCACATACTGTGTATATTTGAACCATGAATTCTGTGAGATGTAATCTGGATTCGGAATCACAGTGGAGCTTATAAGCAGGCAAATTGTATTCAGGGGGTGTTATTTACGTATCAGATCAGACGGACAGGTATATTCATAGCATGTGAATGAGAGAGTGTTGAGTCTGGAAGAAACAACACAGGAACTGACAAATTCATGTGAGATGTCTTTCAAGTACTGTTTTTAGAGTGTAGCTCAGAACTTTGACTAAAAGTTTCACACCACTGGCCATCAAAACAGCACACCCGCCCCTAAAGAGAAGAATCAAACCGCCTCATTAAATTTTTTTAAACATTGGGAACCCACAAAAAAAAAGACACTTTCAACCCGTGAGGTCTGATGGCAAACTCCTGTGCTACATGGTTCATTACGAAATATTTACATCCCATCCTTTTCTTTTTCTGTTGGTATAATTAAAGAGCTGACAGTGACCCTGCAACCCCTCCCCCTCTCCACATTTCTTTAAGTGGGGCTGCATTTAGTATGCGTGCGAGGGTGCAGCCTGCAACTCCCTTTTACTGTCGGATATGATGCAGGGGGGAGAGCTGAGTGTGACCTTCACAGGGGAGCCAGCAGTGGATTACGGCTGAATAATGAGCATGTTGACTCATCTGTGCCTGACTTGGCTCTCCTAGACTAAGTTTAAATCATGGCATTCAACCAAGATCTACGCATGTAACAATATAACAATGTAAACAATGTAATGCGGTTTTGGAACTAAATATGGTCAAAATCATAAAAAAAAAGTATTCTGAATTATTAATTTACACTATTGAGAAATAGTGCACCTACTTAATAAGGAACATAAGTGGCTGCTTAAGGCCCCATAGGCACCAAAGGGGCAGCTAAGAACTTTTGTCTTATTACTTATGTTGACTTTATGCCACTTATTTTGACTTTCAGTTCAACAACAAAACATTCAAACTGGGGGCTGTCTTATAAAGCATGTTCAATTTAGACCAGGTTCCAGACTAATCTTTCAGCTTCACAAAACTTAACATAGCCAAGATTTGCTTGTTATGGCGAGTAACAACTTTCTCCTGTTATAACAGGTTTAGATACTCTGTCCCTGTGCCTATGCAGATGAAACTATGATGTTTATGACAAACAGTATGAAACACTAAAAGATGTAGAATGGCTTAGTTTTTGAAGAAGGAAACACTGATAGTGGTGATATGCAACACTGCCACCACAGCATTCGTGATGGAGCGGCATCCGTTGCCATGGTGATGTATCGCGATTAAAGTGATCCACCTTCAGGAGAAAAAAAATCCTGCTCAGTGCCCCCAGGATGCTACAGTGGACCCTGAGTCCCAATGCTAGTATGGTGGCAAATGTGTTGTTTCCAACCTGCTTGGTTTCGATTAGCTACAACAATGCAGCCCAGATCAGTAGCAACCGGAAAGGTCAGCTCTTCCTTGCTTTTCTTTCTTATTGTCGGCACTGTTTATTTTATTGCTGCCCTACAAATAAAGTGTGACATACAGAACAGGGAGGCATTTGGCCCGAACCATTTCCGAGGCGATAACACTGCATAATAACGCATGCAGGTGTGAGAAAATCCTTACACTTTATATGTAATTGGAAAATGCAGGTGCGATAAGCGTGGGCCTCTGATATATAATGTAACACAACCTTATCAGCATATAAGATATTCCTTTAAAATTGTGTGGTAACTGTTCAATTGTGTGGTTCACACCAGGGGACCGCACACACACGCACGTGCACACAGGGGACACGCAAAGGACAAACCCAGAGAAATTAACGCTGAACAAGAGACCACACCAACTAATGGAAGTGAGGGCTCCTTCACGAGATTACAAAATCCCCAGGCCTGTCAACAAAGCACCTGCTTGCGGCTAGACGTTAATTTGTTTTGACATGCTTTATAATTTAATTCCACCACAGAATTAACTTCCAATCCGAAAAGCTATTAGCCCGGGAAATGTCCAGCGGACTTGTGCAAGCTCACTCCCAGGTGAACCGCTGCGCTTTAACACCCAGCACATCTGAATGGGTTTCATTGTACTTAGGAGGACTCAAAGCCAGGGCAGGCTTTTGAAGGAGACCTGAATGGCTGGTGTGGACTGCACTGGAATTGCCTCTACTGATGTAGTGCAGCTTCTTTTCACCCTTGCACTAATGCTGACAATCAGAGGCCTCATCCCAGATTCACTTTGATGAAACCAGTGTATTATCTAGAATGAAGCTTGTTACACTGTGTGTGTGGAGGGTGTGAACTGTGATGGCACACTCTCCACTGTTGGCTTTTTATGTTGGCCCAACTGATTGCTACTGGCTTAGAGTAGACACTACACTGTTATTCCCCAGAATCACTTTGAGTACTATCTAAAACTGTTTTGGTAAAATGTGTACAATCAAGAAAACATCTGTTTATTTATGATCTATTTGTATTATCTATTTGTTATCTTTTGCATTATTAATTTTATGCTCTGGTTTACTTGTCTGTATGGTGTCATTGAGTGCCTTAAAAGGTGCCTTTAAATAGTAATAATAATAATAATAATAATAATAATAATAATAATAACAACAACAACAACAACTGCAACAACAACAACAACAACTGCAACAACAACAACCACAACCATCATAATCATCGTCATCATCATCTTCTTCGTCTTCATCACAATCATCACCATCATCACCATCATCAACATCATACTCTGCATCCATAGTTTAGCATAATGATAATATAATGTCTATTTGTCTGTTTCACTGTGTATTTGTCTTTTTACTAACACTTTCAAATGCAGACACAGTGTTTGTGCAGGTCTTTGGTGACTTGCACCGACTGCATCACTGCAGAGAAGATGAAAGGGGTGCGGAGAATAAAGTCGTACTCTCCTTTCTGAATTATGGCCTTGTTGTGACTTTCCAAGAATAGGCTTTGTATTTTGAGAGGGAGAACAGATGATTGATGCATTGATTGTATTGCTTGGTGTGCAGAAAACAAAACCTGGTGCAATGGCCGCTATAAAACATGAACAGAAACAAGAACGTGAAAACAGGGGGTAAGTGAGGCGATTGACCGACAAGGGGGTGATGTACAAACAGAACTTAAATACAGTCAGTCATAAACACAGAACACAAAACACCTGAAACCAAAACACGTGACACCAAACAGATCAGAGAATCAAAATAAAAGTCCACAAAATCCCATAACAAAACAGAACAAAAACAGTGACCCCTAACGGTCACTGGCCGAGCCGTGACACCTTGATGTTTCTTCAGCCTTCAGCCAGCAGGCAAGTAGGCCCACACTTTTTTTTCCATCCTTGAAATGTATGCCTTATGCTAGTGCAGAAAACTGCAGATGTATCTGGATTTGTTGTACAGTGTAAATAATGAAAGTGAGAAGATACAGTATATGTGATTCTTTTTTTTCTCAAGGCATCTTGAATGTCCAGATGGAGGAGGTCTGATGAAAATCTTCTCAGCTCGATCCATCTGGTCTACACTCTCAAGAGTCTGTTGCTTGGTGGCAACTAAGGACACTGTAGCAAATATTATGCATTATGTAGTCCATGTAAATAAGGACTAATTTGATAAAATTCTGATTTTTTTACATAAACTGGTATGCTGCAGAGAAGCCCAAGCAGTTGGATTTCTTTATTGTAGTGGTGACAGGAACCAGAAGTCAAGATATTTTATACACAAATATTTTATTTATATCCATAGCCATCAGTGAACTTGCATCTATCTTCTGGATTTTTGATGATAATAATAGAAAAGTGGTGGTAAGTTTTTGGATATCATTTTGCCCTATAATGGCAAAGGTATTAAGTTATACAGGTGTCTGGTTTCTTTCAATCACTCAAAGCATTCTGAATCATGTAGTGTAGATGTAATGGTCGTGGGTTTTTAGTTTTAGGCCAGGAACAGATTTCCATGGACACTCTGACATGAAGACTCAGCAAGGCATCTGCAGTGAGAAGTTAGCCATCTCACATTCTCCCACTACTCAGCTGTCAAAGCAACTGTACAATGCCAGCATGTCTGATTTCTTACTTTAGGATAGTTCCAACAATATTCCTTCAGAAAAGAATTGAGGGCTTGATTTTTATTTTTCTTGGATCAGTCATGAGTGCAGGGTATTGCATTGTGATAAGCAGGTTGAGAATGTTGGTTCTTTCTGTAACCAAGAATCTGACTTCTCACAGCACATCCAGTGAATTTCAATGAGCTCGAGTTCTAGCTGTGGTGGGCAGGAAGCAGGGAGTGCATGTTGAAGGGCAGGGAACGTGCTGAACTTGTCATAGTGCAACCACAGCTATAACTGTCTGTGAAAGCAGTTTCCAGCTGGATAACTCCTTTTAATTTTGTTAAAGCAGCACATATACATATTTATTTTGGTATATATATTTATTTGATATCATATCTAACTTATAGTCAGCAATATCTTGAGAAATGTCCTCATAGTCCTCTTCACTTGTCAATTGTTTGGCAAGCATCTCATTTTCAAAATGAAATTCATATTTATAAGGGCTTATTGCTGATTTTCAACAGCAAATTCATATATATATATGTGTGTGTGTGTATGTGTGTGTGTGTGTGTGTGTGTGTGTGTTGCTTGCTCAAAGTGATGGTTAAAGACTAATACCCTCTGACTTTACTACTAAAGAAAAATAATGATGAGAAAATAATAATGAGAAATAATGTTATTGACAGAGAAAAGATTAAAAGATGGACGTAGCCATGTTTTGGCTTACAAAGAATAGAGCATACAATGTATACTGTAAGCAGATATTCCAGCACTGCAGTGTGATACTTTCTATATCTCAGAATCTCACCCTCAAAAGCTGAGCAAGACAATATCGCATAATGTTGGTTTCAGGTAATTTCATCAACACCTCTCGCACGCAAATATTACACCCAATATTGACAGTCATATATCACGCTGCTTTGACAAGATGCATGCAGAGGTCTTGAAAGTCATCACTCACATGAAGGCATCTCCGCTGGATATGAAATATTCAGTACTGAAGGACTGTACAGAGGTGGAGAGGTACATTTCCAGTGTAACAGATGCACTCTAGAAAGAAAGTCCAATGTTAACACACCACACTGTATTTGTGTGGAAGGGCCAAATATTCTAAGGGTCAGACTCTGTCTGGCCAGGGAGAGCCTATATCTTGAAATTATGAATGGCTGGCATCCCATGTTCCCTCTGGACTTGACCCCACTCTTCACCGGTCAGCCCTGTTATGGTGTAAGGTGTATGGGGCTAGATGAAAGAGATGGACCTTATCTGTCATGGATAGACCTGCCCTGACAATCTGTGTGCTCTCTGCAAATGCAGTGATAGTCTTGCACATTTAGACAGAGTAGTGGATAACACCATGAACCAAAAAATAGTGATAAGACAGGAGAAATCAGAGGCAGAGACAGAGAAATATGCAAACCCACATTTCCCTCACAGTCCATGGATTCACATCATAAGCATAGACTCTAACCAGAGTGAATATCTAGTATTTATGTTTTTGTATTGCAGATAAAAATACACGGCACTGATTTTTAAACATCTGCATGATGCAAATGCAGCAGTTATGTGTCGAATCTTGATCCTAATCTTACTGATAAAGCATGGCATGATGTATAGGTCCAAATAAGAAAGATTCATAGAGTTAGTGTTAGCATGGGCTGTATATTGGCTGTATCATCCCAAGTAGTCTAACCCCTTAAAACAGCACCTTAGTTATGAATTCCTTGCATTCAGTGTTGATGAAAACATCTGGATAACAATTGCAATTGGTCACAACTCTGCATTTCCCATGATGATAGATGCTGGATGTACTAAGAAGTCTCACAGCAATTGTATAAGGTGTTTTTGACCCAATACTTTGGCACTTTTGTTACAGCTTTTTTGAGAAAGATTCTTTAACCTTCACTTGAGTTATTATTGGATTAAAATAAAACCAATTTACTTAATTATTTGTTTAGACAACTCTATACACCTGTGAATCACACCCTGACTCTGTTATCAAAACAGATGCCTTTCTGATTTAACACGAAAGACCATCATGTTCCACCTTCAAGAGCTTATCGTAAGCCTCTACTCCTACTCAAGTTTGGAAATGGTAGCTACAGTTTTGTCCATGGATGGAAATCTAACATAAATATGGAAGCAATTTGTTAAAAATGGATGAATAGTAATAGAAAAATGTCTGAAACAGAAACATGTAGCTTAATGTGTAACTAAATCAATGGTTGTAACATGTAACTAAATCAAGTTTTTTCTAATTAGGGTCTAATTAGGCTGATCATGCAAGCTAAGTGATGGATTATGACAAAACTCAGTGGACCAGTTAATTTTTTCCTATTTAGTATCTTAAGAGGACGGCCAATGCAAAACGGGACCTTTAACCAATCACAGAGCATGAGGCGGGACCAATCTTAATTGACCAATCCCAGGGTTCAATGCCACACTCCCTGCGCGGCAGGCGGAACAATTCTAACCAATCAGAGTAAGGAAGGCGGGACCTCTATTAGCCAATCCCGGCGAAGGAGGCGGGGCACTACTAACCAATCCGAACGCAGAAGCAGACACACTACTGGCCAATCCCAGCACAGAACTCTGTGCTTTCCCCAAAACGGGTGGAGGAAAAAAACCCACTTTAGCTGCTTCTGAGTGGTTGCGGTTGAGGAGCTTGGAGTGTTTTCGCCCTGATCTGCCTGCTCTGCCTGTTTCTGAGTCTCTGAACGGCAGTCACAAGTGAGAACGAAGCCCACCTAGTTTGAGCACGTCTGGCTGCAGACATGGAAGTGTAGTGGGCTGCGTGTAGTGGGGGTCTGTTCTGGGGTCAGTTGAGCGTCAAACACGGGCAGGAAAAGTGGGTAAGTGATGCACTTTTTGCGTTCAAATTGTCTTGGTTAGGCGTTTCAGCCTCGGATAACTTTACATTGAGGATGGACGTTTTCTTATATTTAAAGAAGTTTAGTGAGGGGCTGTGAAGCTTACAGTGAGTGGAGCAGATCTGTAAGAGCACTCTGGATTCGATACTGAGAAGTTTGAGTGCAGGATGCTGCATCAGCTCTGGAGCATCACACTGCAGGCACGCTGCTGGTTAAATGCCCTGCAGATGATCTAGATTACTTTTTTCTTTTTTCCATCAGAGCTTTTATGATGTTGTTTGAGTGTTACGTGAGTTTTTGTTTTAATTCTCTCTTGATTCCAGCATTTACTGACAATGAACAGTCTTGTCTTTCTCATCTGCTCTCTGTATTGGTTCTGAAATGGGTCATTTGATGCGATAGTGGTTCTGATGCAAAACTGGTCGTAAAAACAAGCTGAAGTTCCCCTTAAAACCTCGGACGGGAGAGCTGTACCCCGACCCGTGGTTCTGAAACTTTCCACACCTATCAGTAGCTGTAACGTGTGTGAAGTGTCCCTAAGTGTCCCTGTCCACTAAGTGATGCAGTGGGCAGGCAGAGACGCAGCGCCCGAGAAGCTGTGCGTGTGGACGGTACCTTGCTTAAGGGTATCTCAGTGGTGCCACTGGCAGCCCTGTTTTACCCTGATTCTAGTCTTTACTGACAGTGAACAGCCTTGTCTCTCTCGTCTAATTCCTGTATCGCTGGTTCTTAAATGGGCAGTGTGACGCTGTGGTTGTTCTGATGCAAAACTGATCGTAAAACAAGCTGAAGTTACTCTTTAACAACTCGGACAAGGGAGCTGTCCCCCGAGCCGTGGTGCTGAAACTTTCAACTCCTTTAAGTGGCTGAAAGTAGAGCTGTGCTGTGAGTATGTGGATGCTGTTTCCATTGGCCGGGTAATGTCCTTCATAAATGTATGAAATGGAGAATAGCCCCATGAATTAATCATCGATTTCACCGCGTGCCTGGTTTGTTTAACGATGATAATGTGGCCTTTCGCTGGGCTTTGTACCCAAGAGAAAGCAGCATAACAGGGTCTTGCAGGAAAATGAAAGTGGTTTCAGAAGGGTGACAATGAAAGGGAAGTTGGTGCATATATTAATGCACCTGCTGCTGCTACTGCACCTGAAAGAAGCAGCTCACTTTCAAAGTAGGAAACGAAATACTTTGCTAATTAAACAAATTTCATGTACAAAGAATGATGCAAAACTGCTGGTGCTTTGTGAAAAAATTGCACGGGTGAGTGAGCGAGCCTGTGTGCCTGTCTTGGCATGTGGAAATGCTTCAGGAAAAAGAGCGCCATTCAGCCACATACACATTTGCTGGCAATTTGATTTCACTCACAATTATCATAAACCCACTGGCTGCAAGACCGCTGCACAATTTGAGTGCACTCTTCCTTTCTGCTGTTTACCACTGAAATCTAGTGCTTTTTCAGAACTTCTTTTTTTAATACCCGCCTGCCAGGGAGCCTTTTGGGAAGCAGTAAAGTGTGACTGGTTTTAAATCCTGTGACTTGTATTCCTCGTGGAATTTCGATTAAAATGTGAATTTGGGGGATTTTGGAGAGCAGGTGGAGCAGCGGTGTGTAAAATACTCTATTTCTCGCCGACACTCAGCATCTTTATGCTACTGGTCCCATGTGTGACCTCTACCATGGCATGTGCCTCACCTCACTGAATTTGATCGCTGCCGCTGCCAATTTCTAGAGTGCGTACCCCAGTAGATGGCTTTGGACCTGAGCCAGCCTCTCAAGATTTCAATCTCTTTCCTATCTCTTCTTCATTTACCCTGTGTAATCCTGCCTGAGTTTTACAAACATGAACACACAGCCCTATATTATAGGTGTGAATGGATATAAAACCATAAGCAGATGTACTTTTTCTTTTCTGTAATCCCCAAGCAAATCTGAGGTAATCCTCTCTTAGTGAGCCGGTGGTGCTGTATTCTCCCTGTTCAAAATCAAGGTGCCAATAAGGGTTCTTGGAAGGATACAATAGAAAAAACACACAGGTAACCCAAAGAACATTTCAATGAAATCATTTTTTAAGAAGCAATTTTGTGAATGAGTCTTATTGTGAGTGTGAGGAACCTTTTATAATCTTAAGTGGCCATGACTCTTGACACCAGACAGGGTTCTTTGTGTCATCCGATAGAGGGACTGATTTTGGTTCCAGGACAATCCTTTAAAGTAATAAATAACCTTTATTTTAAGGGAAGGTTCTTTTACAAGTAAAATAATTGATTAATGAAAATATCTCTAATCACCCTATGGTTCTTTGTGAGTTCATTATTAAAGACAAAGGAACTAGACATTCAACATAGAACCATAAATACTTATTTAACCATAAATAAAGAGTGATGTATTCAAATCATTTGAATACATCACTCAAAAACCCTTTGTGGCACTTTTTTAAAGAGAGTATAGGCAATTGCATCTTGCAGACAAGAGTGTTTGTTTCTTGTTTTACATTTTCTATTACTACATGCTTCATATGAGTGCCCAACTGAACAACCCGATATCAGTGTAGCCTATATGGATTTGTAAGGTGTATTTACTTTAGCATGCCTGGCCTGCTTGGAATTCTCTGTGCTGGCTTGTCTCATGGTCATGATAAATACTTGTGCTTTTTGATTACCTTTCCTGAAGATATCTCTCAGTGGCAAAATGAATCTCACCAGCCAGGAGGCATGTTCTCACTCTCACTGTGTGTACTATTCAATCTCAGTTCTTCTCAATACTTGGGCCATGAATGTTAAATGTAGGGTTGGGTGAATATCAGAAAAAGAGCATTTGTTATTATTTTCTTTGCTTCTGTAGGTTCATGCTTCTATGGTCAGTACTGCCTGAGTCTGATTCTGTTTCTTTCTTTTTGTATGTCTCCACCTATCTTTTTCTCTATCTCTTTCCCTCTCTTTCTTTCATTATTTGCACAGATGTTGCACAGAAATGCTGATTTAAGGAAAAAAATGCAAACGTCCCAATACATGCTCCGCCCACAAATATGTTCTTTCATCGCAAACTTTAGATAATATCAAAATTCAATTGACTATCAAAATAAGTGGTATTATAAAATCCAATTTAGTCCATATAGGCACATTCAGAGGATGATTATAAATTCAAATGCTATTTATTTTATCTTGTCCTGCCTCGCATAATGGAAATGAAAGGATGCATTTGTGGGCGGAGCTTAGATGTGACAATGTAAATACGTCAAATGATTTGTATGAATTCTCACCAGGTTAATTGTTATAAAAGCTTATTTCCTCAAACAATGGTTTACAAATTGTCCTCTAAATGATGGTTGAATGCTGTGTTACAAACTTTGAGTTAAATGGGAATCAGGTAAGAGTCCCAGGACAGGCAAAGATGAAAAGCTGTTGATGACCTACCTGTGTCATCAGACAATGATCTGAAGTAGGTAGTAACTACATAACAGTACCTTCCACCCGCATTCTATATACTTGTTCTTTTCTGCTTAGTCATTTAGCAATGTAGGGCATGTTGAATTGGTATTCTACACAACAACCAGCTTTTTGAAAAGCCTGGAGCTATCGACCTTTTTGTTTTTGGTGGGGGTGATTTTATTAGCTGCCCAGAATGCAATAGGGGATATGTTCCTCTGGGGTGGTTTGATTGAATCTTTTCTGGTCTTGAATGTCTGCTTATGCCTAAAGGGATGTATGTGGTTGTGTGTTGGGGATGGTTCTGACTAGGTTATCTTGACCCCGGCGCTATGAGTGGTGTAGCCATGCTGCCTGGGCCACATCAGTATAGGGCCACAACCATATAGGCCGCAATCATGGCCTGTATTTAGAATCATATTATGTAGCTCTTTGTCTTATAATTATATATTTTATATAATTATATCTGTAAAAAAGTAACAGTTCTCAGGAAGATATTCACTTTCTTAGCTTTCAATGTAAAGTAAAATAAATTGATTCTAAGGACCATTGTTGATAGTTACTGGTTATGAAACCAGTTTTTTCCGGATGTATTATTGGTTTTTTTCTGGATGTATTATGTTCTGAATGTTTAAAACTCCAGTCCATGTGAGCTGCCCATGTGAGTCACCCACAGCAGAGTCTACAAAGAGAAAACACCATCAGAAACTGTGTTTTTCATGCTTAATGATAGTTTAACATTTGTTTTTGGAGATTTTTTCACAGGTCTGTTTTCTTCTACTTCTACAGAAAGATAGAGTGTAGCAATGCCAACCAAGTTATCATTTTTTTCACTTAGCTGCAGTTGAAAGGCTGATGAGAAGCTAAACAAACATCCACCAACTCACATGAGCTTCAGCAAACACACCATGAGCGACCAAGAGTTTGGATGTGAAACATGCTTCAGAAAGTTTCCTGTAAAACTTTCACTCTGTGTGAAATGGCCATTGGCATTGTCAACCCTCTGGCACAATAAAGAACTGTCCCAGATATGCAGAATATGTGTTAACAGTGTACCATAGATTTTAAATAATGAATTTCCTTTCCCAACCCTAATTCTAGGTAATTTTGTGTTTTTTATGACATTTTCACAGTGTGACACAAACAAAGAAGCAAATAAATTAAGTAAAACAAACCAAGAAACAAATAAATAAGTAAAATGGAGATACAATATTTTGGTCTGACTGTAATGATAAAGATTTAGAAGCAGGATATTTTAATGGCACATAAGTGATAGATGGTCTTGCTTTTAAAAGTTCCATTATTTTCAGTACAATAATCCATCTAGCACAATCACTGTGTGTAGCTGTATGTGGTATGATGCACACAATGCACTTAGTGCCACATGCATCATAATTTAGTGCCTTGTGCTGTGGTAAAAGTGTATGGCGCTGCAGTAAATGCTAGTATTATAGAGAAAATAGATCTGAAGAAAAGTTCATTTCTGTAGCCTGAGTGTTCTGAAATGCTCAGCACTGATATTAGCTCTCTGGTAGTGTTTTAATCATTTTTCCAGCATGTTTCAGCAAGCTAGCCTTTAGCAAGCCCCGAAGCACCACAGCTTAGAATACGTCTGTGGTATTAAAGCACTACAGTCAGGGAGAAACCGACAACACCATCTGTGGAGAACCCACAGCCTGCAAACATTTAACCCCTCGGAAAAAAAAGCATGTCTTCTCCCTTTTTTGTGTTCCTACCGCAGAGAAGTGCTGCATTATTTAAAAGACTGTAATGTCATAAAACAGCTTGGGCCTCAGTAGGGGGGTGGGGTGGGGGGTGGGGGGGGCGAGAAATAATTGGGGTGTTTTTCATCCTCAGTTCTTCTTAAACACGCTTTGTAAGTCAGTGCTTTACTGGGTGTCCTGTGGTCCGTGTGAACTGTGGCCAAGGCGGTCCGGTTCGTCCCTGGAGAGGAAGGGGCTCTTTGTCACGAGGCTGCTTCTATGAATCCATTCCCTTTTGGGAGAACCAGGGTCTAGAATAAAAACCCACTGCTGAGTTTTCATCGTCATGAAAGACCATCAATGAAACGAGTATGACGTTATAACTTTACAGTCAAACCAGTCTAACCAATGCAAGCTGTACTGTCCCAAAATCGTAGAACACGATAATATAGTATAATATAGTATATATAAAATGTAATTATATATCTAATGTGTGTAATATTTTATACATAAAATATGATATATATGGGAAAAAAATATATATGCCTTTCAATATTTACTCAGTAATAAATGTAATTACATGTTTTTTCTCATTCTTATTAATAATTACATTCATTACTAAGAAATATTGAAATAATAGACTACAGCAGGCTAATGTTTTTGAAGAAAATACGTCTATTTTTATCTGTTATTACGTGATGCTGACTCAACAAATGGCTGACTCAAAACCACTTCTTGTAAAGACACACACACATACACACAGACACACTTACACATACACAAACACACATACACACTCAGAACACCCAGACTCATCAGCAGCAGTCGTGAAATACAGTTTTATCTGAGACAATAGAGCTGAATGTGACAGACTGACTGTGTAAACTGATAAGCCATCCATCAAAACTAAACCACGCAACACACAGTCACTTCAAGGTCAGCTTGTCTGCATAAGCTAACACACAATGGAAGAACTATAATATCACATTCCACAGTTCTGTTGTGATAGTAAATATTTGAATTGATCAGTACTGCTAGCATTTTGTGAGCATTTGGACTATAATTAGGTGGCCCAGTTGTGTCGTTCAAACTGAATAAAAGAGAATTTTGAAAACCAACACTAGTGTATCAGAAAAGCCCCTGCTCTCTGGACCAGTGACCCAGTTTGTTCTGGCAGGAGAGTGTGAATTGCATAGAAAGTTATCCTGGGAGCAAGTTGTTACAATGGGGTTAGTTTTAGATTAATGAAATCTGCTTAGAATCTGAATTTAGTGGTGATCCCCTTCTATTATCATCTTCCTAGAGATTACTTTCTCTTTTATATTCTATTTTAGTCCTATGTAGTGTTCATCTAAGACGCCAGGCTCTGACTTAGTGGCTACCACTTTCCCCCTTTTCCACTTGCCAGACTCATCCCTTAAAATGGCATTGTATATTTGATTGATGCTGTGTGCAGTGGTCTCTGTGATGACACAGATGACCCTCTGCTATAATCCAAGCCCTCCAACCAAAGCCCCTCCTTCAACCTAGGGTCAATGGCCAATCCATTCAACAAGGTCATCTCATCACTAACCTTGAACCTCTACCCCCCTTCCCCCAAAAAACACCATCACCATCTATTACAAAGCCTGTGTGATATTTTCAATATTTTCTGACACGCTCTATTAGGCCCTTTAATGCAGTATCATAACAAACAAGGCCAAGATTGGCTAAGCTAGCGCCCATTCGTCTGGATGTATGTCAGCAGGTCTGACTCCACTGTAACTAAGATGAATGACGGGGGGCTGCCTTTGGTTCCCTGACTACCAGCCAAAGCATCAGGCCCTCGCTGCTTATTGAAATGACCTAGTGTGGATACAGAATCAGCAGGGAAGGATATCTATCTATATCAGCATTCAGGAGACAGGAGTACCTTGTGTGCGTGTATTTGTGTGAGCCGAGCAGCTTGTTGGAGACTGAATCAGTATGTTCTGGTTCTGTGTAAGCTAAACCGAAAAGTGAAATTATTTCTGATGGATCCTTTTTTTTTTTTTTTTTTACTTCATGCCAGGTTATATATAGACACATTTAAATGAAGCAAGAATTCTTAAGACTTGGACTCAACAAGACAATATGTAAAAGAAAATGTAGCAAAAAATTCGTTGTCTGAGCTGCTAATACTGAGGAGTGGCTCAGCTCAAGAATATATATATATACAGTAAACCGAGTAATTGTTTACATTGTAAAGTACCTGTGATCAACTGTACTTGTTTTGATTAGTTCAGCATTAAAACACCTATTCTTAGAGCATTCCAGTGCTTGGTAGTGCAACTGAAAGCAAAGAGTCAACAATGGATGACAAGGCACTTTCAAAAGATCTCAGGGACAAGTTAGAATGAACAAGCTAGAAGATGGATAGAAAAAGATTTCAAAGGCTTTATCAACCCTTAGGAGCACAGTAAAGTCTATAGTTAAGAGGTAGAAAGTGTTTGGGACTACTAGGACCCACTTGTCAGAAACTGGTCTGAGAGGCTACCAAGAGGCCTATAGCAACTTTGAAGCAGTTACAGGAATTGAAAGGTGTGATCACTGTGTGCAGTCTCAAATGAGTTTTCCAAAACACACCTTGAAGATTCTGACGCCAAGTGGAAAACCTTAAAAAAGGTTTAATTGGCCTCAACACCTACATCTGACAAAAAAACAGAACAGCTCACCATCTAAAGAACACCATACCTACAGTAAAGCATGGATGTGATAGCACTTGTCAGGACAGAAGGAAAATGAATGGGGCAAAACACCATCAAATGAATGAGGACGACCTGCTGCCCTCTGCAAGAAAGTTCACCTTTCCAATATGACAATGACCCAAAACACACAGATAAATTCACCACACAGGGACTGGAGGAGAAAAAGGTGAATGTACATAGTCTAGTTAGAGCCCAAATCCTATTGAAAAACTTTGGAATAACCAACGGTCAGCATCCAATTTGCATTTGAACAGGTCTATAAAAAAGAGTGGGCAAATACTGCACTGTCTGAATGTGCAAAGTTGGCTGAAAAGTGTGCAAACAGGGCAATTGAAGAACCACTTTAGTTCCCTACCCCCACTTTAGAACCATTTTTGTTGATGTGATGTGAGTGTAAACAACATTTCACATTTCTTCATCAAGAAGTCGTCCAGGAACCCTTGTTTTATGCAGAGGGTTTTTTTTTTAATTGAAGGTTCTTCATACATCTCATTTACTCTTGACTCTAAAAAAACATGCACTGAAATGTTTTGAAGGAAGCCAAAAATGTTTCTTCTCTGGCATCACAAAAAGAACATTTTTAGCACCATTATTTTTAAGAGTGTTGGTTGGAAATGATAACAAATTTACCACCAAGATATCATTAGCTCCATTACTCAACAACAAAAGTATGCCTCCTTCATAATAACAGTGTGACCTTACACCTAAATACAAAAAGACATGTCGACATGTTGATAGTCTAATCTTTTAATGAAAAAATACATTTGTTTTTTTTCTGGAACTCACTAAATACTTATGAATTATCTTTATTTTTTATATTGAAGGGCATAGTATACAATATTATGAGCAATACCTTAATTATAGCAGTAGATATGTGCTTTTGTGCATTATATGTCAAATATTATCATTATATGTCACATGTTACAAACTTTATGTACAAATTTGTTACTTAGCAGCATCTTGGAAAGAAATTCTACATACAATATACTATATACTACATACAGACTGTACCTCTAGATCAGGATTACTGTGGGCTCTCAACACTACATTTGCTGGGAAACAGCTTTGAATGGCTCTGCAGGTGTGGATTACTGTATACACAGTAAATGGCCCCAAAAAAGAGAAACGTGTATTTCTTTTCAGGCCATGGCATTCCTTATTCAGTCTAGGCCCTCTAAGGACCACTGAAGTATGATTCCTGTTCATATACTTAATCTAATTCCTCTCATGTGAGCAAAGCTCCATACAGACTAGACACAGGAAACACAATGACCAGTAGCAACCTTCTGACCTTTCGGGTCACAGGTTCGATTTTGACACCCATTTGTTTAGCTTAAGGGGGGAGGAGTGACAAACGTCTGCTTAAAGTTTGTTTGATGCCATTTTCTTGCCATTTTAAATTCACTTCTCACTCTCTGGCATTACTGATTAATCTACAGAATCTCAAAAGCAAATTAAAAAGTGTTTCATTTCTAACCAAAATAGAGAATTAGTCACTATAGTGGCTCAATAACCTGCAAGTAATAAGCCAATTTATGATAATGTGCCATTGGAGAATGGCAACAGAAAGCTAATTCAGGCCCTGAAGTGCACTGCTGAGTATTGAGCGTGTGCTGAAAGCCTTCTTAACCCAAAGGAATGCAGATGTAGAAATCAGAAATTGCATTCCTTTGCCTCGTTGTATCGAAACTATTAGAGAAACTGGAGGAAATCTGTAAACAATTGACATTCTCTTGAGGGTGGTTTGAAACAGGAACAATCTGAAATTGTTGTGACATTTGCAGACAAACCAGCAACTTTGATAAATGTGTCTTTTTGAAGCCCTTGAAACAGGTGAAAAATCTGTACAGAGCGCTGGCAGTATGCAACTGTAATAATTAATAGCATTCGTGTAAACGGTATGCCAGCCCTCTAATTAACTAAGGCTTATGAGAGAAGTAATCTGAGGATTTTGTGTTATTAAAACGCATTAACTTTAATCACGCTTGTGTGGGATACTGCCTCATTAGAGAAAATGTCATTTATTTGTAATCTGAGTAATTTAAATACATTTTTAAACAAGTGCAAATCAGTCTGTCCTGGATAATTAAGGTTTATGCGCGGCAGTTTTAATTGGGGAAGCTGAGCTGTTCTGTCTGAAATACCCCTGAGGAGCAAGAGAATCTGCTGTAGTCAACATGTGAAACTGTGCACGAGCAGTGGAGCGAGGTGACCAGCGACCTGACTCCATGTGTGCAGGCATCTGTGTCATCGTACAGCAAGTGTTATCCATATTTCCAACAGAACTGAAGGAATTCAGAAAGAAAGAATGAAAACACTGCAGAACTGCAGGACATAAGTAGCCTTTGGGTCTCATATTGATGCAAAGCAATCCATTGTAAATATTGCGAATATATAAGTGCATCAAAACATTGTAATATTGCAATACAAAACTGGGATGATTTACATTGTGGAGATGCATCCTGTAGAACAGACATTTTATAAATGATGATATCTAAAACAGGTAGTTTTCAAACAACCAGCAACAATCAACAACCTGCCTAACACCTTTCAGCTCTGTTGTCACTAGTAGATTATGCAACAACATGGGTATGGTCATCATTTTCATATGATGAGAATATCAAATTGGGGACCCAGTGATGTAAATCCAGTCAAATTGTGAGCTAAGTGTATCATTATAGCCATAAACAGTAAGTCACCAATAATAACCGTCATTGCAGACTGAGTTTATACCTTTCAGGTGGCCAAATGCTAAACATTTGCTTACAAAGATGAAAGCTTTCTGGAGAGAAGGACACACATGGCACACATGAGAGTAATCCCATTTCAAGAAATCAGATAAAGAGGTCTTCCCTCTGAATTCAGTCATCTGTCTATTTTTGAGCATTTGTTGAAATAGAACAGTAAGTGCGAAATGGTTTTACACTCCCAAATAAATATTAAACAGTAAATTAGGAATCTATGTAAGTAATGTTGCTTTTTTGGAAACTAAGGCTGCACAGTATATCGCAAATTTACTGTCATCGCGATATCAACATATGCAATATCCATATCACCAAAGACTGAGTGAACTGCAATAAATCTTCACACAGTGCCACAGAGAAGAGGGCAAAAAAAATCACTGGCCAGTTCCTTCCTCTTCTGTGCTGCTGTTATAGATTGTTCCTTTTGCTATTTTTTCTGGCTAAGAACTTACTATAATTTAAATTAGGTTCACATTTATTTAAGGTTTAAAATATATTTTCAGACTTTTTTTTCAACAATGTTCAGATGTTTTATGGGAGGCATTAAATGCTCTGTTTAAGTAAATTCTTTTTAAAAAAAAACATGTCAAAATGGAAATATTGCAATTCATTTTTTCTGCATAGACTAGTCAGCGTCTGGAGTCTGTTACCAGTAAATCCAAAGCAGAAAAACATTAACACTATAAAGGCTAAGTTTTTGCTTACTTTATCGCATGTGATATCATCATTGCAACACTAATATCGTGCAGCCCTAACATGCATGTAAGTAAGTCAAAATGATTGGATTGCTTTCCATTCTGTTTGCTCTAGTATTGAGCACTTTAATCAGTCTTAGTTCACATTTAGACACACAGCAGTAAATTGCCTTGTGAGCCTTTTTGTGAGTCACAGCATGAGATAGTATCTTGCACACAGGGAAAGTGCCATCAAAAGCAATATTTTTGTGCTTAATTATGCGTTAATGATTAGTTTGGTTTAACACACTGAAACCTTCGCATTGAATCAGATGTTCTCATTTAACAAAGGAAGGAGGATTTAAAAGAAATGGAAATAGATCCACAGAGTAGTAAAATTTTTAGTTCAAAGAAACTGACACTGGCCAACCACCCCTGCTAAAAGGTCACAAACAGTATGAGGAGTTCCTCCTAATCGCAGGAGCTGAAGCTCTGCCATGGCTCTGTGTCTGTGAAAGCAGACTTGACTTTTTTTCCTCCAGTTTTCTCCCTAACTTAGTCAAGCTAACAGCCCCCTCACACTGGCTAAAATCACACTGAAAGTGAAAAGTGAAAGTGAAATGAATTTACCCCATCACTGAATGATGGGGTAAAGACAGGGTCACCACCCTGCCAAATCAGTCAGTCCAGTTACACTCTTTTGAATTAACAGCCACGGATGGCTGCAGTGTCATTAGGAATTGTGTGAGGAGTGTTCATCCACATTGGCAAAATTGGGAAAAACTGTTTAAAACAACAAGTTTATTTATTTATTTATTTATTATTTTTTAATAAAATAAAAAAAAACAAGTTTCATTAGCATTATAGAGTGTAGATTGTAGGGTTGTCAAAACAAATGGATTCTCAGATACAAAATTTAGTATTGAGTTTGATATCAGTTAGCACTTGTATCGATACTTCAATGCCAGTTTCGCATCTGCCGGTTCAAAAATCAACAATTTTCAACAAGTATTGCAGCTCGCAGCCCCCCCTGGCTACCTGGGGGACCCAGGTAACAACCTAGTGCCAGGAAATTTTACACAGACCCTCAGCTAGTGTTGAACGAAACTAAAGATTGTCGTCAACGAACATTTATCATCTGACAAAACGACACGAGATGCATGTAAATGCTGGTCATGTGATGATAACTGTAACGAAATAGATCATGTAATATTGTTAATGAATATGAACGAGACTAAATGTGGTTTACAAAATAAGACTATGCTAAAATGTCTATTTTCGTTGACTATTGTATATTTCCTGTACAATAGGGAGGGGAGAAAAAGTATTGGGACGCTCAACCTTAAGTTGAGTTGAATACTTTTGTTTATTGAGAGGCACTGTGAATTAAATCTATCGAGAGTTGGGAATTGGGACTCATGGCCAATATAGTGCCAGGGACAGACAAATTACACACACACAGTCTTTCTCTCTCTCTCACACACACACACACACAAAAACATTTTGATAAGCATCCTTTCCCATATCCATCCAAAATAAGCTTATCCTAATTTGTTCTGATTTGGTTGTGTAGATAAATAAATATAATGTGGTGTTTTATTTATTTTATTTAAATGTGTGCATGTACTTCTAAGTTCTAACATGTTAGGATAATAAGATAACCTTGTTTGAATTGTGAAATAGTTTTAGAAATTTAGAAATGGTCTTTTCTACTATCGACTTTACTTATACTATATTGACTGGGTTAAATAGAATTGCATTACTAAAAAAATAGACAAAAATACAACTTTCATTGACAAACTACACTTAAATGTCATCAGTTTTCAATGACTAAAACTAGTCATAGATGACTCTGACTATAAGAGTAAAATGCTCAGACTGCGGACCGAGGAAAGACCTATCGAATGTGGCCAGTGGTCAAGCTCTCCTCCCCACAGAACCGCCGTGTTGGTCCCGAGAGCAGACTTTCTGAGCCGTGACATGCCAGTAGATCTCCGTTCGCCCAAAATCTTCCTCCATTGATCTCCCAAGTAATGAGTAAAAAGAATAATACATTTAATTTATAAAGCGCTTTTCAAAATACCTGTACAATTTTAAACAGACAGAGAAAACGGATCATTTTGTTTGTCTACTCAAACGCTGCCAAATTTTATAGGGACTCTCAGTTCTCCAGCGCAATGGCCCCCGAGCACACTTTAATTTTTATTAAAAAGTTCCTGTGTTTGTTTTTTCTCCCTCTGTAGTATCGAAAGAGTATCGAGTCCTGAAATTTCAGTATTGTGACAAGCCTAGTAGATTGAAGTACTAGAAAGGAGGAAAAAATCCAGCAAAACTGCAACAGATGAATAGAACATGTGGCTGCTTGTGGGAAACAGGCAAGAGAGAATAGAAGGGAAGAGTCATTTCCGCTTGAATAGCTGAACACCTTGCCAGGTAGTTTTTTATGGGTCAGTGTGCTTCAGATGGGCCATTTCAGTCTTCAGTAAGCATGTGTTCAGCTGTGCTTTTCTGCAGTTCCATTTCCACTATGCTCCTCAGAAGCCATCCTTGTTTTTTAATGATGCTGCATCCAAGCGGACAAGGGCAGGAGGGTTGTAGCCTTCTTGACCCTGAGTGAGTGTGTTTGGAGGGCAGTGGGCTGAATGAGGTATACAAGACCATTTTGTTATGTTTCTTTTTGGAATAGATAACTAAACAGCTTTGACCTTCAGAATCAGACCTTCTATGTGTTTACAAATACTGAAAGGCCATGGGCAATCTCATGCTTCCCTTTTTGATATTGTGTTGAACTTTTCCATGTCTCTGTGCCCTACTAGCCCAGTCTCTTTGGCTGTACCTTTCAGCTTTCCTTATATATAACTACCACTCCTACTATTCATGCTTTGCAGATTTTCTCACACTTGATACACTGCTTCTGCATCATCATCCACCTCCTCATCCCCTCTCTTCTCCTTTCATCCTCCTACCCCTCTCATCTGCTACCTGCAGGCTGGTTTAGAACTAGGGGTGCACATTTCTGTGTTTTGGTCGAAATCAAATAGCCTTGTTTTTTAAATGAATAATGTTTGAATCTTGCAGCATTTTTTTTTTTCATATTGATGTGGTGAATTATCTTTTTTTATATCTATGTGATTTAACACTCTACTAATTGACTTGCAGAAAAAACAGGAGTTGCAAAACTTACACTGCAAATGTGTCACCTTTTGTTTGAAATATTTCCATATTATTCCTTATTATTAAAAGCGCATGCCTAATGTAGTGTAGGGCTCCCTCAAGCTGCTAAATCAGCTTTGACCTGTCTGAATTAAGGACTCCACAGGACCTCTGAAGCTGTGGTATCTGCCACCAAGACATTAGCAGCTGATTCTTTAAGTTCTGGAAGTTGCAAGATGGAGGCCTCCATGGTTTGTAAAGCACAGGTTCTTAATCAAATTGAGATCTGGGGAATTTGGTGGCAAAGCAAACGGTTGTTTGCTATGTTCCTCGGTCCATTTCTGAACATGTTTTGCATTGTAGCAGGTCACATTATCATGTATCAAGAAACCACCACCTTTAGAGAAGATCGGTTCCATGAAGGGGTGTACCTTATTCCATTGCTCCATGGTCCATTTCTGATGCACACATGCCCATTGTAGGCACTTTTGGAGCTGGACAGGAGTCAGCGGGAATTTGTTTCAGCAGTTTGTTACACAGCTCTTCTGTGTAATTAAACCTGATGGGCAGGTCTTTACTTCCCATGAGCATCCCTGAGCCTTTAGGCACCCATGGTCCTGTAGCCGGTTCACTGATTGTAATACATCCAGTTCACTTACTGCCCACTATATCCAATATTACATCACCTAACAGGTGCTTTTATTGTTGAGGTTGATTAGTGGATAGCTTTGTTTTAAAGACGAAAAAAAGGAAAAATGATGTTTCCTGATGTTTTCTGTTGTTCACTCAGTCTAATTATTAATGAATACTTAAATACTTACAAGCCAATACACAATATATTCAAATGTTCAGTAAACAAGTGGTAATGTAAGTTTATTTATTTAAGTTCATCCATTCCTGTAGTTAGAACGCCAGTCTCACCGAACACATTTCACATCCACATACTTTTCTGCCTGTGTGTAGTGTGGAGGGTCAGCCGATGCTGCTGCCCCCAGAGCAGCTTCAGGAGTTGAACCTGCGCTCGACGGCCACACTGAATGCTGTGCAGCGCCTCTTCTCGCACCACCTGATCCAGACGTTCGGCTGTGATTACTCCACCAGTGGCCTGAGCTTGGAGACACTGCAGGGCAAGCTACGCTCCTTCCTCGAACTGCGCACTGCTGACGGCCCGCGCCACGACACCTACCTCATCTACTACAACGGGCACACACTGCCCACTGGAGACTGGGCCCTGACTGGTGAGTCCAGAGAGTACCAATGCTGAAAACCAGTTGAAATTCTGATTTCTACTCCTTTCATTAATATTTGTTTGCGCATACACTACCAGTCAAAAGTTTAGACACACCTTCTCTTTCAATGTTTTTCTTTGTTTTTATTATTTTCTACATTGTAGATTAATATTGAGTTAAACAAACCAGAATATGTTTCGTAATAAGGTAACGATTGTTCTTTCCATAATGTGGGGTAGATCCATAGTGGAATAGGATCACTAACTGTGTACCAACCCGACCTCTGCACATCACAACTGATGGTCCCAAACACATTAAGAGGGCAAGAAATTTCACTAATGAACTCTTGACAAAGAGCACCTTTTAATTAATTACCATTCCAGGCCGATACATCATGAGTGTGCAGAGCTGTCAGAGCAATAGGTGATGTTTTCAATATTAATCTACAATGTAGCCAATAATAAAAACAAAGGAAGTAATTGAATGAGAAGGTGTGTCCCAAGTTTTGACTGCATCAAGTATGCATTATATGAATACGATGCCTCATTGTTTTCAAATGATTTGTCAGTGACAATCAAAAGTGAAATTTTAGGTGCTTTAAATGATACATGATTACTGAGAAATCTGAAATTATGAAACATATTACAATGCGTTGTATTTCAGAAGTCATGACCATATCTCTAGACAGGAAATAAGTATCGATAGATAATTGTACCTGTATATTATAACACCTTCTAAAAAATAACACATTCTAAAATGCCTTCTGGTGTCTAGTTAATGTTTCAGTCTTTCTTGTATGCATTGGTATGGAATAAAACAACAGCAATATTTAATGTGACCAGGGATTCCAAGGGATTATAGTAAATTTCAACGTATCAGCTACAGCATCTCCACCAGCAAACTCATGCTGGCCTGGTACTTTAAACTTAAATGCCCACCTAAGGTTTAAACACTTTATCAAAAGTGGCACAATCACACCTGGTGCCTGATAAGGTTATTTACGGTGTACCGTTCTCAGTTTATGAAGGGAAGTGATGTTTTGTTGTAAATACAACTTAAGGCCTTATCAGACACCTTATGT
The DNA here is from genome assembly GCA_037974465.1 of Brachypetersius altus. Lineage (NCBI taxonomy): Eukaryota > Metazoa > Chordata > Actinopteri > Characiformes > Alestidae > Brachypetersius > Brachypetersius altus. The sequence goes on from JBBPDB010000001.1 coordinate 12,631,313, forward strand.
TCTTCCATGCTGTTAATACCTACATGCTTCCTTCACCAAGAGCCTTTCATAACCTAGGCTGTTCTGTTTTGGCTGGCTTTTTACTATTCATTGTTCTGAAAGCTCTCCAAACTGTAGGAGAAATATCTTATCTTGGCTCTGTGTCTGCGCTGCGCTTTATCTTCCTGCCTGTGTGTCCGTCCTGCACCTTACTGAGCTATTAATCCTTATGAGGGATACACAGTGTCACAGCCTGTGTCACACTGTTTGATCAGACCAGGCCGGCCGAGAAACAGCCCTGTGCTGCTGCTTGGTTCTGACCGGGGCGTGCAGGCGGAACAGGTCCTCTGTCTGCCACTGACACACACACACACACACACACACACACACACACACACACACACCTCTAGTGTGTGCTTTTAACAGTGTTTCCTTTCATGTCTCTCACTTTTACTTGCTTTCATTTTTTTCTCACTCTGGATTCTAGATGTAGTCTCCAGATAACCACCATCAGTTACATCTATAAATATCACCTCTTTTTTGCTTGTAAATTAGATTTTTACTGTAGTAGATTCCCTGATTGTCAGATGTTTATGATGCACTAAACAGTTACACCAATGTCAAATTTTACAATATTTCGTTTTGATTGTTTTGGTACTTTTTTTAAACTAAAAAGAATTCCCACACATGACTGGAAGAAGTATTCACACAGCAGTGTATTACAGACAGTAAAAACGATGCATCATGCTTTATGGTTTGAGCACATGCTATACTGCTGTACTGGATAGCATTTGAATGGATTATTACACATTCGGCGCAGTTAAATCACCGCCTTCAGATCAGTTCATGCATTTTCACGCACTTAATTGAGTGACTGTTGCATTTGCAGGTGGGGATTGCCTACGCCTGCAGCAGCTCCTTGATTGGTGGAGGGAGCGTAATATTGGCTTCTCATCCCGCCTCATCCTGGTCCTTGACACTGAGAACTCCCTGCCTTGGGTGAAAGCAGCGAGGAGGATAGAGGGACTCTACGTTGCAGTTCAGGGAGCTGAGATGAGTCCTGCAGGGGACGCTGAGAACCAGGATGCCCCACGCCTGGGAGACTTCACCACTGAGTGGGTCGAATACAACTGCGACCCAGATAGCTGCGTGCAGTGGTCAGAGAGAGGCCGTCTAATCGCTGCTATGTACGGTGTGTCAAAGTGCTGGAGTGACTACAGGCTCCACCTGCCCACTGGCGACGATGTAGCCAAGCACTGGAAATCCAACTTCCCCCGAGCTACCTACCCATTGGTGGCTGTAGCCAATTGGTGTTGTGGACTGAACCTGCTGTGGCTGTGCAGTGCCTGCCTGCGCTGCTTCAGGAGATTCAAACTTGCCTGGTTTCCGCCCACCATACTGGACACAGGACAGGGAATCAAACTAGTGCGATCATAGATGTGAACAAAGATTTGGGTGTGCTATATTTCAGCTTATTATGTGCCTGCCTTTATGTGCCTTCTCTTGCTTTGATGGTTTAAGTGCTCATTATTCAGTTTCGCCACTGGCCTCGTTGAATTTGGAGACTCTTTGGAGAGCCATGAAATCTGAAGGTCACTGTGTACTTCTTGTTCAAATTCTGCCTTCTGTGCACATCCAAGTCACCCACTGCTGCTTTTCTATTCTGGAGAAAATCAGTTCACGCAATACAAATTCCTGGGCCATTGCTGATGTTTGATATGACCAAAACACGTCTTTACATGAGTACAGCAATGATTTGCATTTTTATTACTGTGAATGTACACATCTTTCCCACATATGCAGTGTAGATATATTGTATGAATTCTCAAAGTTATCCAGTTTGGAATGAAATTGATAGTAAACGTTAGTGGATTTTGTATCCACTAGGAATAGTTTAATTATTATATTATGATATAAATATCATATATAGTTACATGAACAATAATTGTTAAGGCATCACGTATAAGTACAAGTAATGATGGTACTATCATTGTGCATGTCCGCCAAAGCCATAAGGTAGTCATTTTCTCACTTTCTAGTTTTTATGTGCCTTGGGCTATACACTTCCATTTGACTATATGAAGGTAAAGTGGTAATTTATTGAGTTCCAAGTGCCTTTTTTATATGAGGTGTGGGGTGACTAAATATTATAATTTATGAGGCCTATTTTTTTGCCTCGGGAATGAAACACATTTAGCTAAACAGGAGCTGCCACCGAGATGTGATTGGTGTGTGGTGTGCAGTGAGTAGAGGAGGGCACCTCAGGCTGACCCTCTGTTCCTCTGGAGAATACTGCATGAGTGAGTGCATTTTAGCACTGGGCACAGGCCTTCTCTCTGGGACAGTGCAGTTACGTAAGATGTTCTTTTTTTTTTTTACTTTACAGAAATAGACATGCTTTGTACAGATTTTGGCACGTCACCTTATTATTTCATTCTTGTTTGATGCAAATAAATGTTTTATTCAATCAAATTAGAGTGCAGTGCAGTGTAAATACAACAGTCAGTGGTTTATCTTTTGTCTTTTTAACATGTTCTATCCGTCAGTAACCGCAGGGTCCTTTATATACACTACCACCCAATTTTGTAAACAGCAGGCATTTAGAAGTGCAATGAAAAGCATCACTGGGTATATTTGTTTGCCTTCAGAATGATGACTAAAGCTCGTACATTCATCTGTACATGTCTCCAAGCTGATGCTTTTAAGAGCCATTTGATGCATTTTATTAGTTCAGGACAACTGCTGGACAAACCTCTGTTGCCCTGGGACTCTGTTTTCAAATTCACTAGGTCTGAATGCATGCACTGAGTGGCGTGTCAGTTTGTGTTCTTATTAGTGGCAGTGAGAGCTCAATCCCCAGTCCCTGCTACCCGGACCCCCATGTGAAATAAAGCCAGTGTTTTCTCTTTCATTAGCCAAGGATGGGAAGTGTAGCATTATTGGCTAAGGTCGGTGATTCATGTATACAGCAGAAATCATTTATGAGAAGATTAGATTAAGGGCCTGGCTTCATCTCCCAAACTGGATTAGGTAATAAAAGAGCACTCCTCTGTGGCCCGGGGACGGCCGCTGAGTCAGGCCCTGCCAATCATGCACGCACACACAGGATTAAACTGTGCCTTTTTTTTTTTTTTGCACACCTTTGCCATATTTTGAATCACTTTTTAAATCTGCAGTCAGTTTATTGGGTCAATAGACAGATTTTTTTTTATTCAATTATTGTAGTGCAGCACAATACGGCAAGGATGATGGAATCAATGCACTTAGAAGACCTTCTCCCAGCTTTTTTTTATATTATTAGAAGGAAAAGAAAATACCTTTTTAATATATATATCATTTAAAAAATTAAATAGCTGAACAATCCAGTTTTGTGAGATGTACCTCAAATATATTACACAATTCTTTTGACTTGGGGCATATTTTTTCCAGATCATGTAGAGAGAAACAAAACAATCACAATTCATACTTTGTTGTTCATCCTCAAGACTGAATTCTTGGAGGCATGGACTTCATTCATAAAAAACAACATTCTCCATTGAGCTTGGTTCTAGCTTCCTTGAGGAGCGGTTGACAGATTAGAAAAGTGAAAAATTCTGTAAGTATGCTGATTCCATCATTTTTGCCAGGGGCTATATTTAAAATTGGGGATTTCAAAACATGCTTCTCAAGCTACAAAACCAACCCATTTAGAATTTGTTGATTGCCATGTCATTTACATATATGTATCAATTCAGCCTGCAGTGTTTCAGCCCTGACTGCCTTTGTATGATTCAGGACCACCAATACAAACAGAGATCATTTAAACATATCAGTCTTAGCATAGCAACAACAGCCTGATTAATTCTGAAGAATGAAGTGGGGTTAGAAAATGGTAAAAATCAAAACGTAGATTATTTCTAGATTTTACTTTTTTTTTTTTTGAGTATTTTTAGCTAAAGAAATGGTCATTTGTTTGCCAGATCCTTTTAGAACGATTTTTGTGCATCAAATAATAATAGGACAGTGTGAGCTGGACTTTTCCAGCCATGTCATTCTGACCCAGAAAAGTCAAAGTACCTAAAATAACAGCTACTGAGAGCTACTTCTCCAGGAACCTATTCTTCAGCTGGGTTCTTCAGATAACTCCTCACAATATGAGCATTCTTCAGAGGCGTTTTTAAACCACTGGCTCAAAAACTCCGGTCACAATAGCTCTTAGATCAGGGACTTCAGTGAAAACACTGGCACTAGTGTCGGAGAGTGACGTTATTACATTAATTAGCCCAGCAGCGACAGACAGTCATCCATTGTGCAGTCTTGTGCACTCTCAGCTGATTTACAGAGCAAAGAAAGTTAAAGAGCAGATGAAAGGAGGCCGAGGGGAGACACTGAGAGACACTGAGAATAATGATGGACTGAAGTGGTGGGTGAAGTGGGCATTAAGCTATAGACCGCACTCTTAAATAAGGTGCCAAAAGGGGCTCTTTGATTCCATAGAACCACTCTTTAGTGGATGGTTCTTTAAAGCAGTGGTTCTTAAAACGCTATGCAGGGACCCCCAGACAGTTATCAGTTTTGCTTAGCTGCAACTTCAAATGCATAAAGATGGAGCAAAAACATGGACTGTCTAAGGATCAGTCTCTAATCTGTACTTTCTGTACTGTAGGATCAGTTACATAGACAATCGGTGTGTCCGAAATCGTGCACTACCGTCAGTGCACTGAGATTTAGTGCGTAGTGCGCACTGCCTTCTGTAGTGCGCACTGCTGTGGGTCAGTGC
>JBBPDB010000001.1:12645463-12656361 GCA_037974465.1 Brachypetersius altus
ATGTTTGAGAGAAATGGTAATATTGTGTATCTGGAATGAATTTTAGATCTTTAAGTCCATCTCATGAAAAATCGGAGGAGAAACAAAGGTGTTGCGTTTATATTTTTGTTGAGTGTATTTATCTACCTTAAGTATTTGGAGATACTCCATCAAGCCCTATGATATTCTATAGAGGAGATAATGGGCTTCCCAGTGATGTGTCATGTGATGGGTTTGCATGCTGAGAACAAGGACTGTAATGGCAAGACATACATGAGGTGCACCAAATGCAAGATGTTCCTCTGCATAACCAAAAAGAAAACATGCTTCCAGCTAAAATATCCAGAGGATGTTCTATGCCTTATAATTCACAGTTGAACAAGCAACGAGCAACAGAAGAGTGTGTCATGTCGGGCTGAGGGGAGAGAGCACAGCAGCACGCAACCAGATATGAGTTTATTGAGAACGAAAGAGAGCTTAAAGTTCAACACTTTCAAGTCCTGAGGAGCCCTTTCCTTGAGGAGTCTCTCTACTCCTCGAATCCTTAAAGTCACGCCTCCGTCTACTACGCACAGACGGGTCCTTACTGTCCTCTGTTCATAGCCAGGACCTTATTTAGAGAAACAGGCCTTTCACACTTTCACTTTCTATTTTCATACGGAAATATTCAATATTCAAAGAAATTGTAATTTTTTTAGCCCAAAATAGATAGTAAATCACAAAAAAAAGTTCTCAGGAGGATATAAACACCAATCAGCTAAAACATCAAAAGTAATATTATATGATATTATGCTGGTTCTCAGTGTGCCAAAAAATAGCTCTGATCTGTTTAGGCTCCACAAGACCTCTGAAGGTGAGCTGTGGTATATGGCACAAAGATGTTAGCAGATCCATTAAGTCCTGTAAGTGGTGAGGTGGGGCCTCCATGGATCAGACTAGTTTGTCCAGCACATCTCACAACTGCCCGACTGGACAGAGATCAGGGCAATTTGGAGGCCATATCAACACCTTGAGCTCTTTGCACATTAACTGGTCTGTAGCTACACAGCCCCACTGTGTGTTCTGATACCGTTCCCTAATATATCTCACCTCTTGAACTCTTGAAAGTCTTGAAAGAATCACCAGCCCGTATGAGTTATGTTTTAAAAGCACAGGTTGTGCTTTTTCAGTTTTTCACTTTAAGGTCTATATACTATATATATATGTTCTGCTGTTGTGCATTATTTTGACCATGTGCAATTCTTCTGATTATCCCCTTCCCTGTTCATCCACTTAACTTACACTGTGTATATGTTGTTTACCTATATCTTTACTCATATTTATACATTGTTCATTGTTTTCTATTGATTTTTCTTTGTTCTTATATTGTTACTTTTGATCCTACGGATCCTGTTAAACTGTCTTTCTCACTACTGCTGCTGTTTCTAAGGAATTCCCCCATTGTGGGATTAATAAAGTCAATCTAATCTAATCTAATATAAATATAAATATATATACATACAGTATATACAGTATATGTAAGCCAAATAAAGATAGTTTGGCATTCATTATTATTATTATTATTATTATTATTATTATTATTATTATTTAGAATAAGAATAAGAAGAATAGGGATCTGTAAGAGGATTTATTGTATAAATGCAGTTCAAGCACACAGCTGCCCATCCACATCATTTCAGCAGAGCACAATGGGTGAGTGAAACATGAGTCAGGAGTGGACTGTAAATGCTGAAAAGATTGAAATAAAGATTCGGTTCGCTATTGAACTGGAGGAGGAGCTCACAGCGAGTTCTCTTTCCTCGTCTATGAATCGTATTCTCCTGCTCGAGGGGCGGTCCAGGCCGGACTAATTGTACCTCCAGCCATCCTCACTCAGCTTGTGGCCCGTGGGAGTGAATGCTAAAGAAAAAATGCATTGCTATTGTGGTTCTCTACTTCACTCCTCAATCCAGACTATTCAAATTGATGCATTTGTATCATAAAGAAAACCAAGGATGATTTGTCAGAGGCACTAACAATTGCAGGTCATTTTTTGTAATTTGTCTCTGGCACAACATCAACCGTATGCTCCCCTTTCCTAAGTAGTCTTTTGTTCTCTTTCTCTCTCGTTCTCTCTTTCTCTCTGTCTGTCTCTCTTTCTCTCTTACACACACATACACACACACACACACACACACACACACACACATACACACTTGCTCCCTCAGCTGAAAGTTCTAGGTAGCTCCAAAGGCAGAAATTGGAAGATGAAAGGCGGGAGATTAAGCTGAAAGGAACAGTGGGTGTTGTCAGAGGTAATTTGAAGTGCATTTGATTTCTCAAAGCCCTCTGAATGCTTTCCCCAATGATTTACCTGCTAAGCCCCTCAACTTTAACACACTAACCTCCCTTCACAAGAAGAGAGGGGTCCTATTCATGTGCAAATAGTGTCATGTCATTTTCCAAATGAAAGCATTGGGTAAGGGAAGAGACAGTTTAGTGTGTTCTGTCTGCATGTGCTTGTGTCTGGAAATGAAGAGCATATAGGGTTTAGGGAGGGTGCTGACATTGTCTGCTGTCACCAGCCTGAAAGAGAAACATAAAAAAACACAGATTACTGTTCTTCTCCATGATCTTCATCATGGCTGAGCGAAGAGTTTTTTCTTTTCTTTTTTTCCAGCAGTGTACACTCCTTTGTCTGCTCTTGCAGAATATCTTGTTGTCTACCTGTAATTAGATTCATCTTCGGTTTGAATCTAAATCACATTTTAAGATTTAGTAATGGGGGTTTTGAAATACTTTAATAAAAAAACACATCTTTTTTTAAACCATTTACCAAAAATAGATGAGAAAATGATTGAGAATGAGCTGTAAATTAACATATTAAGCAAAAAATCAACCAATAGGGTAACAATTATTGATTGTAGTGATATCTAGTAGTAATATTACAAGTAAACCAGTAGAAAAACACTCAAATATTACACTTCATTACTCAAACAGAATCTCAGCCTGCAGCAAAATTGTCTTACGAAGAGAACTGGATGAGAAAGGTAGACTTACATGTACACTGAGGCCCTAAATCTTTTTACTGTGCACAATACAAGAGATGCATAGATAGAAACAATAAAGAAAAATGCATAAAAAGGCCCTAAGTTATTGTTAATAACTAATTAACTTGACTCGTGCCAAGACTTAATATAAGGATAAAAGTCTAGGTGAGACTGATTAAGGTGGTTGTTCTTAAAATAATCAAATGAACATATGTACCTTATACTCGGAGTGCCTTTAACACAGGTAATCTGATCAGAGGGGAAAAATAAGAATAGTTTGCAGTGCAGTGATCCTGTACAAATTAGTTGACATGGGGCTTTGTTGCACCAGAATGCTGGTGATATTGGGGCACACTCTATATTTTGGGGGTTTGGACAGCCCAGCCTCTTTGTTTGTTAGTTATAGGGGTAGAACAATCTGCACTAAAAGCTGAAATCTGAAAAAAAAAAATCAAAAACAATTTTTTGAATGTATGCTCTAACCAGAAAAAAATTGTCTAACCAGGTACAATTAAAAGCTTCCTCTTGTTCCAAAGTACTAATGTAGACATTTGCTTTGAGCATGTATCCTTTTCTCCCATGTCTTCTCATGTTTTTAAAGCTACACACACAGAAATGGCGCGCCCTAGGGAAATCTCATTGTGTGACTGGTTTTTATTAACCAATCAAGTAGCTGTTTCAATATTTTCAGTGCGAAGTCAGATAGACGCACACTGTGGCATAGATATAATGATCAGTGTCAGTCAGCTACCACTGTTTCTTCAAAAACGCTTAGCATATGATTATTATATGCTAATTATACCAACTATCATGCAAGATATAACTAGCTTCATCAATAAAACTTAAAATGGTAGGGAAAACTAAACACAGATTTGAAATCAGTATGAAAAACACCCACATAAATATATGATTGTGACTTGTTTTGACCTGTTGACCTGTGCTATTGATTTGGCAATGCAAATCTCTCTATTTTGTTTAGTAGATTACTGATTAGCTCCACAAACGTACATGTAATTTAGCAGAGGGAGGTGTTACATATAAATCTTTCTTTATCTTGAATGAATCAGTTAATTAATCAGAAGAAATGGAATAATTACTCTTAGCTGTCTGAAGCCGTACCTGCTAGGGGCAGGGTTTTGTCCTGCGTCAGTCCTCCTCCGCGAGACCTTTGCTTTCTTCCTGTCACGGGGATCTCTCGCCTGGTAATTGGGTATTTATCTGATTGTTTGTGAAAGGTGCTTTGGCTGCTTATCTGACACAATTATCAGAGAGAATTCAATCTCTTTCCCTGAACGGGACACTGGTGGGACAGGCAGCCGTGAACATTATGAATGAGAAAATGAAAAAAAAAAGGAAACAGAGGATAAAATGATACTTGCCCTCTATCGTCCAGTTAGTGGCAAATGCGCCTGTCATCACTGCATGCAAATTGCGCAATTGTGAGAGACACAATTCATAATTCTATCAGGCTGCTGCAACAGTGAGGGGAAATAAGGAGCGATAAGAGAGCAGAGTGACAATGAGTCGGCCTATAGCTCAAATCTGATAGTGCCGTGCTCAGCCGCAACTCTAATTCTCTGCCCAGGAAACACTCGGAAAGAGAGAGTGAGAGACTGTTTACTCTGGGCTCTATGATAAGAGTGGAAGAATAGCTATTCCAGTCCACACTGCAGCTTCTTCTTCCGCAGCAATAGTATTACGGTCAGGTGGAGGAAGCAGAGGGAAAGAGAGAAAGAAATAGAGTGTAATTGTGTGTGTGTGTCCAGGTTATTGGGTTGCTGTTGTGCTTTGTGGTCGGCTCAAAACTCAATATGAAGTGATAGACTTTTTGCTTTTCTTTTTGAACCACAAACAATTACTCATTTGACACAGTAACTTTAAGATTTAGGAAACAATGCACATATTTCCAGATTTGTACTATGGACTTATATGTTTTTAATGGGTTAAACTGTCTGTATTCTACAGCTCAAATGCATTTACATTCATCAAAGACATCAAATAGAACACAATCCCTAGAATATATAGGATATTTCAGAAAAAGTGCACCATTTGAGCATAGGTTAATGCATAGCAGCAGCCCCATTCAGTTCTCACCTGCTTTATTCTGATAATAAATATCTAGGTGCCTAATTTTGATTGTGGACAGTGGCTTCCATGGTAAATGACAAAGAGATTGTTGGCAATACTGTTTCCAATTTTGATACACCTTATTAAACATATTGCGATTTGTTTTTAAGACACTAATATGAACAAATCTTTATCGTTGTGATCAATATGTATTCAGCATTGTTTAACTGCTGTGGTGTGGACTGCTATTTAACTGCTATTATTGTGTCTGTTGCTGTTTTTGAAAGAAACACTACATCACTGGGTTCAGATTCCAGGAGGAAAGGCTGATGATGGCATGATTGTCTCAATTTCTGTGCAGCGTAAACCGTCTGGCCTGTGGATGCTTGATTAGCACTGCATGCATCTGAGTCATGATTATAAAAAGACTGAACAATATTTTGTTAACAACATTAGCATCTGCGTTATTGATTTTGGAGAAATCTACAATATGTAAATGGGCACTCTGACAAATGACAGTATTTTGTGTTTGAGGGCATCCTGACTAATCTCATGCACTTTCTATGAGTGTTCTGTGGGTGTTTTGGTGACAAATTGTTTTGTTACAGCAAAGTCAGATTAATTGACAGTATATTTTTAACCATGCCATATTTATAGTGGTGCTATAAATATTTAAAGTTAGGCTTTGGAAATGGGATATTTGGTCAATATCAAATGGCTTTTCATTACAGTAATCACACTGACCATTCTGCATTTGCATCTCACATACTCCGTCGTTAAGACGCCATTTTAAGACAAAATAAAACGTTTTATTGAGATTTGAAAAAAGTTTGATGATCATCGTATTGTTAAAACTGAAAATATCTTTCTATACTCCCAGCTTTTGATGAATTCCTAATGTGTTATGTACCTCAGAGTTATTGCTGTTATTATTAACCTTTGAGATGAAAGCCACATTTAAAATTTATTAAAACTGATGTTTATTTTTAAGTTTTGAAGGAAGAATAAAAAAATATTAGGTGACTGTTGCTAAGTTACCAGTGAATAAAGTGAAAAATCTAGTTATGTTGCCAATATCAGAAGATACTGTTGCTCAGAAAACATCAGTGACATTGCAAGGCCTGACTTTTGAATTCTAATGAATATTAATTTTAGTCTCTGTTTTATCTCCCTTTCTTTGTAGATGAATCAGGAAGGAGAGTGAACTCCAGGGATGCCAGTTGAGTAAGCATCATGCGGATCGCATGGTCAGAAGCCACAGCTTTCATATTCATCACGTTGCTACGGCTTGGACAGTCAGAAGTATTGGATAGCTCTTTGGTCCCTGGTAAGAGTGACTGCTTTGTTCTTTTGTCAGTGTTTCTGAAGGACGTATCCAGAGTTACATACGATATACCTGCAATTTGGTATAACCACACCCTTTTTACATACAGTTTTACAATATTCCCATAATTAGTTTGTATCTCAATTAATGGTCACTGTGTCCAGTAGTCCTTTAATTTTGAAGCAGGTTTTTCTCCATGCAACTCTGGTTTTCAGTTCTTAACCATCTTCCTAATATAGCTGTCTCTTTGGGATTGACACCATTAATGGGGAAATCAAATGGTTATTTTCCGTTCAATTGTAAGGGTACACAGTGAATGCACTTGAATTTAATAGTTTTGTTTGAAGCAGTTAGCTGCAAGTTAAAAATATATATTGCTTATTTGACATTGGGCATAGCACTTTGTTTCATGCAGGTCTGTTTTTGTGGTAGCAGTGTCATGACAATCACCTGCCCCTGCAGGTCAAGCAAAACAATGGTATGCTTGGTCAGTCTGAATGTCAGTCAAATGCCCCATTTCTGCCAGTTCTTGGCCATGTAGAGCTACAAAACCAAGCAAAAACATTTGCATTTGTCAGACTTGGGTCTGGCTGCTTGACATTAAGCGTAAGTTGTAGCTGTAGGGTATCAGCAGACTAGTGGAACTGTAGAAACTTCTGCAATTTCTTGCAAAGCACTAATTGGAGTGTGATCAAAAAATAAAACAAGAATGTAGAAAAGAGCTGTTGTGAGTTTGACAAAAGACTCTTGAGTGGTATTAAATCTAGGCATGACATAAAACTCTGAATCAAATAAACGCTATTTAGTTTTAATTAGTATGAAAACTGTTTGTCTAATGTCCTACTCAGTAATTTTGAATAGGAGATTGTGTGTTTTGAAATCTTGACGCTAAAGTCTTTTACCACTCGGATACGTGACGCAAATTGCATTAGAGTTCCCCGCACTTCAGTAATGTCCACATGTTGTGCAAGGAGTTAGTGCAGTCTGTTGCTATAGACAGTCCAATGTTTGGGGGAAGCACTTTCCTTTTGTCACTCACAGCTCGCTATCAGTTCACTGCTGCTATCTTTATTTTCCATCGTCTTCCCCTTAATTTGTAGCTGACAGGGTGATGGCTCTCAGAATCACCGTCTCATTTGGACGGTCTCTTCTTTCAGTCTCTCCTTTATTGCCTCCCACTCCTCTGTCTTCCTGCTGCCTCTCCTCTCTTGTTTACCTCTGTTCTCTCCAGCTCCCTCCATGGATTCTCTTTTTACTTTTTCCTATACCCATGGAACAATTTACTTGTCAGCTTGGGCTGTCGTGTGTCTCACTCTCCGGATCTGATGTTCTTTGCCTGTGTGTAGGTGTGGGCGGTAGTAATTTCAGGCAAAGCGGCCGTGCCGAGTTGTGTTTTAGTTGCTGCGCGGCTGCATTGATGGCTGGAGCTCAATATAGCAATGCTAATGAATGAGGCTGTGCCAGGCCTCCACTCCAATTCCTTTGCTCTGATGGGATGCTGTGCCATGGCTACTGAGCTGCAAACCAATGTTCCAGCTTCCCTAAGGCCAGCAGTGCCGCGGCATGACCATGTAATACTGCATTCCATTTTAGTGCAAGGCCCAAAACAAGGGTGTAAATGTTGTAATTTGAAATGCTGAGAAATAGTTAAGGAAGAAAACTTTTTTGAATTGCGTTGTTTTTATGTAATATTTGCTGCAGTTGTAAGGTCAACATGACATTTGGTCATTTGAACACTAGATTAAGCAGCAATCATGTCAAGTGATTAAAGAAAGACAAAATTATGTTTCCAGCTAGTTATTAGACCCTGGCCAAACCACATGTTACCTGAAAATGTGTTGTGATTTTCAAAATTAACTTTGACTTTAAGCACTAATGGAAAATGGTAAATCGCAGCAACTCGATTCCATTACAAATTTTTAACAGTTCAATTTTGAATGTTAAATTTCACAAAATTATATCTTGTCAAGTGAAATCATAAGTCTTGTCTATATGTGTAATATATATTACTATTACTATATATTACTATTACGTTACTATATATATATATTACAAGACTCCTGTTTCATGTATCAAACCTTCATGAAAATGATAAATACTAGATATATACTACAATTATGATGGTTTCACTTGCCACCATATCATTTAGCAGTGTACAGCAATTTGATTCAAATATATGAGTCAATAAAAGTGTACTGTACCATCCTTATAATAGCCACAAACATGAAGCATTCTAAAATTAATGCAGATGAACTGCTGCCTTCATTTACATCAGTACATCTTTAGAAGCATGTGATGGTACTAATGTAGATTAATGAATTAGCTGAGTTGAGCTTCTTTAAACAGTGTTGATGAAATCTGTCAACATTGCTTCATTCTATTTAGGGTTCACTTAAAGGTGACAAGCAGTTGATTGGCTCTTTGAACTGCAGTTATCTTCATGCAGCACCGTGCTTATTTTTTTTTTAGACAGTTCTACTTTTATTGAATGAAGACAGGGGTTACGACAAAGTTAACCTCTCAATATGCCTCCACTTTTCTCATATCGCAGTCTCTTTCTTCACTCCGATTGTGAATATGTTGGAAGTCTGCCTGTAAATAGGATGGACGCTTTGGGGTTCAGGTTCATGGCCAGTGGAGAGAAATTGACCAGAACTGCTTTGAATACTGTGGAATGTGCAAAATTGTTCATTTTCTACCACTACTGTAAGTGTACAAGTGGACACTCAGAACTCATATTAATCACTTTCAACTGCTTCCAACTCCTGCTGCACAGGCCGAACCACTCGGTATTAGCCTCTCGTCCATCATTAATACGCTGCTGAAGGCAGCACTTTGGGCTGCATATGTTCCTTTGCCCTGCCACATCGAGGCATTCTGTCAGTGTCCTACCTTTGGTGATTAAATATGTGGTTAATACAGCTCTATAAGAATATTGAATTACACCGCAGCCACTATGACCTTTTTCGAAATTACAGAGCCAATTGTGCGCGACGGCGGAGCATTTTATAACAGGTGGTGCCAGGACACAGCCTGAAGGAGAATGGATTCCCCCTCACCTGCATATTGCTGACGACACTTCTTAAAACTGTTCTTCACCCTCAGCACTGCTTAGGACATATCTGTCAACTGCCTCTACAAGCAGTTTCAGTTACAGGATTTTTCTGAATTCACCCCTGGCAGTGTGCTTGAAGTCAATTCCTGTGTGATTACTCTGAGGAATCTACTATGATATGCACACAGTGGTGTAGTGTTAAAGGGCCCATGCGGTCCTTTTTTGTTATTTTTTTTATTTGAAGACTTTAATGAAGTATTTAAATATTTTTAACATTTCAAAATGCCACTACCTCCCCTGTGCATGCAGCCTAGAAATGGAATCTAAGCTGTCAGAAAATGTCAAATTTATATTGCCAAAAAAAAAGTTTAGCCCTGCCAGTTACACTAATGTTTTAAAGAGGGGTTCAGGCATGCTGGCAAGCGAGCTGAATTATAATACTACTAATCATACAGTCCAAACAGAGGTCAACCAACACAGCCTGTGTAATGCTAAGGGATAATGAGAGGTTGGAAGGTGGTTGTGTAAAGTTTTGGCCCTTAAAACTACAAAAACGTCATAAGTGAACCTCATGGATTAAAATTAGAAACCAGAAAAAGCAGGACATAGGTCCCATATTGTCATTTTTTGTGCAGTGCATATTTTGTACAAAGTATTGCCATTTTATCATAGAACCTTCAGAGTTACCTTAAATGGAACATATTGTGCAAAACTCACATTTTTTAAAAAAGAAGTTATAACAGATCTATGGGCTACAAAACATGTTCATGAAGTTGTTTGCATGAAATCAGTCTCACATAAAGAAATCTCACCAGCTTTATTCTTCACAGTTTCGGTCCTTTTCTAAATGAGCAGTTTCAGGGCTCTGTCCCTTTTAAGCAAATAAGCTGTTGCTGGCCACGCCTCACCCATCCCATGCTTACGAAATGAAACGTACAAACTAGTTCATACTTAACTGCGCTAGAAACACAAAAGTCATTATTTGAAAGTACTTACATCTCCCTCATCTGCTGACTTGTCATGGACTATAGGTACAGATCCCCCCATGATTCTGAAGTTGGAATGAAACTGATTGTTGCTGGGACATGGCCATCAAAAATGAAATGGAGCCAAGCAGTTCTTCGGTTTTCTTTGTCTGGGAGAAAGTGTCAGGATTTGTGTTGTGCAGCAACAACACAACACTTCATGCGTAACCTGCCTTTATCTGAAGCCATAGCCCTCAGCTTCCGTAAAACTAGCAGACAAAATGGCGGATCTTCAATTAATCTAGTGGGTGGGGTCTTGACAGATGAGGGGTGTTTCTATGAAAATTGGCCCAGTATTACGTCACACTGGGCCCTCGTCCAAACGGCTCATTTTGAAAGGGCCTGAAAGTGTGAAGAATAAAGCTGGTGAGATCTCTTTATGTGAGAGTGATTTTGTGCAAAGAACTTCATGAACATGT
>JBBPDB010000001.1:12656461-12676490 GCA_037974465.1 Brachypetersius altus
CTGAAAGTGTGAAGAATAAAGCTGGTGAGATCTCTTTATGTGAGAGTGATTTTGTGCAAAGAACTTCATGAACATGTTTTGTAACCCACAGACCTATTATAACTAAAGTGAGTTTTGCATAATATGTCCACTTTTAATGTTTATACTATCCAAAATGTACCATTGTGGAGGTAGAAGGTTTTATTCTGACAGTGAAGGAATCCTGTATAATGACCACATTTGCAAGTAGATTGTTTTACATACATGCATTGATTTGAGAGCGACTTTTGGTCAAGGTTTTACATCTCTTTCCATCATAAAAACAATATTCAGCCAGAACAGGTTTTCAAATATATTGGCTTCTGTTAGAAAGCAGCTGGATGTCAAATTGCCTTGAAAATATTGTCTGTTCCTTTTCTGTTTTCATTTTCTTCTGTTAATATTTGTTCTACTCTTGTTTTAAACCAAACCTATCCGACAGGAAACAGGGTCTGTCTTGTCCAGCTTTGACCAAATGCATCTTTGTCCATTTATCTTATGCTGCAGCATTTGCCAAGATGACGGGCAGTCTAAGCGGTAATGTTCTCTGTTGGCACATGGAGGAGGAAGGCTTTTTTCTGAATGAGATGAGAACAAATTGCTTGACGTAGGCAATGCCTTCTTTAACCCTGGACTCTGCAAGAGCGAGTTCTGTCCCGCATTACTCCGTGCAGCACTCCGCAAATTACCTTGTAATTGTGTTTGTTTTTTTTTAAAAATCATCTCAGCACTGTATTTTCCTTTTTGTCCTGAGCTGCATTTGAAAAGGATGTGAATATGCCCTGGTTACAGAAGTGGAGGGAGAGAATAACATGCTTGATACATTTGCTTGTAACAATTGTGCCAGTGGTATTGACACAAAACAATCCATGTGAGATGAGTGTCTATAGGGCCCAAATTGGGGTGAGTTACTTGACCCATGTGTTTGGGTGGTTACTTTAATAAACATATAGTGTTTATTGTGTGGTTTGTGGGTTTTCCCCATTCAAAACCACAGGGCATTGTCATTCCATGGACACTTTCGCTAGGAGTAATCTTTCTCCATCTCTGCTTCTTATTTTGTCTCAAGGGAACTATACTGTATCAAGTGCTCTGCAATATTTCTCCATCCTCCAGCTCCAAGAGCATTACTCGTCACCTCTCTGCACTTCACCCCGCTCAGAGGACATTCAATTAACACTGTGCCCCGCAGGGTTATTTCATTTTAGTCTTAGTAATACAAGTATAAGATGGTGTATTTATTTGCATGGCCACTTCCATTGCCAGTAATGTTTTAATCTCATTAAAGGTTCTTACATGCATGTAAATGAAGCCCTCGAGTTATACTGCATTCATCGATTTACAGTGAGCTCCCAAATGCCGAAAACTAATAACAGTAGTGTATTACTGTGCCGACAAAGTGAAGCGTATGTGAGTGCAGTTAAATGTCTTGCATTCGGAGCTATTGCGTTCCATGCATTCCTGAATATTATTAAAGTGAGGGAAGGATTGAGGCTGCTGAACATCCATTAAATTTAAAAGTGCTGACAGCTCAAACAAACATTTACCACCCACACGTTCACGTTACCCAGGGAACTCTTAATAACTTTCCTCATAGAGTTTATAAAAATATGCTTGATCTGCATTTTCTATGGCTAATGACTGCTATCAAATGGGAAAAGATTTCCAACAGCTGTAACTTATACTCTGTAAGCTCTCTTGTCTTTGTGTAAATTGGTTTCTCTTAGAGCCTGGCTGATATGGACACTTTGGTACCATTTTTATATACCTCTGAGTTACAAAAACATTGCTGTAACTTATTCTGGTCAAAAGAATTTAATATGGTCCAGTCATTACAGTTACACTGTGATAAATGTCAACAGTAAAATGACATATACATGCAAGGCAAAATAACTCAATAACTCATAAAGGGAAATAAGTTATAAAGGAGAAATTGCACAGATTCTTTAGATTTTTTGGTAGAATTCAGTGATTGAGATGTCATTCGGATGTTCAGAGTTACACTGAAATGTAGTGACAATCAGACATTCGGAGTGGGTTTAATGTAATATGGTTCCTTGTAGAGAAACCTACTCATTTTGTTATTTACATATTTGTAGTTGATAAGAAATGATAAGTTCTATTTTGCCTAAAACCATAAAAATCAATCACCATGACGTCAACCTGATAACAAGTTTATGTAGGTTTTAAATTTAACACTTTAGATGGCTCCTATCTCCACCAGTCTGTTTTAGCAGTGAGAGGGCACTAGCCTTTCTAAAAACATGATGGGCAAAACCTCACATTAGGAGAAACAAGCAAACAACAAGCACAGTCAAATCAATATTAGTACTTTATTGACAGGATTTGGATGTTAAAACTTGCATTTGTTGTTATGATTATTTTGTTGGTAGTAAAGGTTACAACACGAAGGCCCCTATAGTCTTTCATCCAGTCTGGTACATCTAGTTTACTAGTGCATCTGATCTAGTGCAAACTCATTCCTGGATGTGAGGTAACACGCATCAACCACAGCAGCAGGCCCCCATGCTGCAGCTCACCGATGCTGGAGATTTGAACACCACTCAAATTCATTTCCCCTTTCCTCCCAGTCGCTATTACCACCTCCACTGCCCCTGCCACTGTGACAGCCACCCTCTCTCTCCTCTCCATGGCCTGTCACCCTGCAGATGATGACTTATTTTCTGTCCTTGTGGCACCAGTGACTTCACATGGTGCTTCTCTACTGGCACGAGGAACCGCACCATCCTGTGAACACCTGCTTTTCTTTTACAAATAAAGTAACCTGTACCCAAGCTGTACAATGGCAGGGCTGAAAGTGGGTCATAGCTGTGCAGACAGTGTCACTGCTGTTTATTGGTCAACATTTTGTCATCTCAACACGGAAAAAGTACACTGTTTTTTATTTACTGTCCGTGCAGTAACAATGGAAATACACACTAACAACTGGGCAGCTGACAAAGTACAAGCACTACTGTCTGTTTGGGCTTAAGATAAATTTCAATGTAAGTTTTCTTTGGTGCAAACAAATGTATCTTTAATGAGAAATGTGACGCACGAGACCATCGGAAACAAGTTAGCTGGGTCAGGTTTTCAGTGCAAGGCTAAACAATGCAAAGAAAGAATGTAAAAACAAAAGAAACACTTTCCGCTAGTTCCAGTTTTGGGACAATGACCGACCATAAACTATGGGGAAAGAGTGGTGCTGCTGGTACTGTCACAGGACTGATATACACTGGAAAATGAAAGCGCCCTAGTTCCATGCAATCGCAGTATGATTTAGGTACAGCATACTTCCTGTGGACCTGTGGAAAAGTGACTACAGTGTTCTTGGTCACAGTGTAACCGAATACATGTGACAGGATTTCAAAGATTTTAAAACTTGTTTTATCTCTGAACAAGCTGAGACAGATTTACAGTTAGGCTTACAAAGACCTTGCCCAATCCTTTGTAAAGTGTCGAACCACCCAAGTATCTGTCAAATACTTAATGTTATATTGATCTCTTCAATACATGAGACTAGTGAACGTACCCATGAGCCATGTTACCCACTGGAGTAATTCATAACGATAATGAGGAGATCCAACATTAAGCCTCTTACACGCATTTTGAATGGCTCCTGACTTTTGAGCCTGTAATATAAGTGAGCTTTAGGTCAGCTGGTTTTCTTTTCTGAGAACAGGGAACTCATTGACATTATGATCTGTGGTAAATGACCATACACTGCAGATGTAGCAGATAAGACTTGATTAAAAATGCTGGTGTGTTTTTTTAAGCTACTGTACATCTAATAGTCAAGATCTTACTGTGGCAAGCGTAAACTTTTCCATTTTTTTCTTCAGGCATAGTTCACTTGGGTCTGTAAGAGGGAATTTTTAAGAGCTGTTCATCTGTATGGACCTTGGGATATCACCTTTACTGAGGCTTTTTTTTTCATTGTCCAAGTTCTCTTGTGGTTGATTTGGATCAGGTGCTACATTGTGCAAACGGCGAACAGACAGGTGTGGTAGTCAGACTGAACAGGTCCATGATGGGAAATCTATGCTGCTACGTGCCGAGAAGGGAAATGAGCGGCTCTGTCTCCTTTGCTTTCTCTCAGCCCCACTTCCTTTGCCAAATACCAGGTTTGCAACCGTTTATCGCGAGTGCAATCTTCTCTCTTTCTTTTCTGCGAGAGTGGCAGGAATCTTTGACTTCATAGCTCATAGTTTGCCGCATGTAGAACTGTGGTAATTTGCAGTTTCCTGCAGAGAGCGCTTGGCCAGTGTCACTTCAATTTTTTGGAACATCATTTTCATATTCCTTTCTTTCTGATGGGCTCTTTGCAATATTACAAGAGTCAGTCTAAAGCTGCAAAGTGTGCTGCTTGCTGTGATAAAACATTATGTTTCCCATTTCTTTCCAAAAAAGAGAGTGAAGCTACAGAAGAATACGTTTTGGTTTCCTAAAGAACTACAGCTCTCCAAAGTAAACTTGCATATTAGTTAAGTACTTTTACAATATGCAAAGTTTCTTTATACTTTTAACAAAACATGATTCTTTTAGAGAACTATGATCATTCTTCTGTGGAACTGTTCATACAGCCTGTTGTCACACCTTTTTAATAGTGGAATAAGAACATTTTGTAATATTTAAAGGACTTCACCATAATGTTACTCCCAAAAATAAAGTTAACACACAACATGACATTCTTTCTCTGCATTTAACACATTCATCAAGTGAAACAGTGAGCTGCCTCCAATGTGGAGCGTCCCGGGAGCAGTACCTTGCTCAAGGGTACCTCAGTGGTGCCACTAGCAGTCCAGGAATGTGAAAACACAATCTTCTGATCTCAGGGCAAACTCCCTAACTACTAGGACACCAGCTGCCCAAATGAATGTGCCTAAGTAGTTCTTGACTTATATGGTTCTAGGAAAAAAGAACTTGTGGAAGTTCCCGCCCACACATAAAGAACCAAAAATGGTTCATTCCAAAGTACCTTTTCTAGCCCCTTTACTCTGAAGAGTGTATGCTTTAACTCACTGTGATTTTATGATAATAATACAAAGACATCTTTTTATCCATCAGTGATGGCAGGATTAAGATTTAGATCCCATTGTGACTGGAGCATGGAACCTGTGACTGTAAGATGGCATGAATAAGCACTCTAAAGCAGACCGATAGCGGTCCTTGAAACGTGGCATTTAGCAATGAGTTTGACAGTATTGAATTGCCCCTTTTCACTGCAGCAAGATAATGGAGATGATCCTCCAGCTCTACCTTCTAAAAGAGAGGTGATTTCAGTCTTTTCATTTGTCAATCACCACTCTAGTGAGCCCGGGGAAGGAAATAGTTGTAGACGGCCCTCTGCTCCCCAGACGGGCCTGTCGCTTTTTGCATGAGAAAGGAGAAAAAGAAGTCAGGACTGGGGCGGAAACGACTGACACCTGGGCTTTTTGTCTCTATTTCATTTTTAGCTTTGATGCCAAGAGACTGGGCTGTGTCTGCAGAAGCAATCAGGGAGGAGAAGGAGAAGTTCAGGGCCTCTTTGTCCTCTCCATTTTCATTTACTGGAGGGTCAGATGCTGAAGGTCCTGCCAAGCAGGCTGGCTACCTGGAGGAACACCACCAGAATTCATAATAGAGCAGACTGATTAATGATGTCTGCACTAGCCTGAGTTTGCGGAATTTGCATCTCAATTTCATCACTATACATGTGTTAAATGGTAATTTAGGTCTATGGCCTGATAGTGCTATATATGTTTTATGTATTTTTGACTAGAAAAGTTGCTAAGATAAAACCTAATATCAATTATGTTTTAGTATCTTATGACTTATTGCTTGAAAGTGATTAGTGCTCATCTCATAGTTTGCAACATATCCCAGAGTGGAGGTTAATTTCCGGATTTTAATTACATATTTAATGTAATCATTGGTTGCTCTATGGAGCTTAAATACCATTGTCACTGTGCTGCTTAAAAGGCAACATTTTTCATCTGATTGTTAAAAATTTCTGCTTAAGGGCTGCAAAATTCCAACAGTCTTGAGGAGCTGACATGTAGTGCAGTTTGGTAGTACCTAAACACACCCAATAAATCTGGCAAATAACAGACGAGAGTCATAGGCATGGAAATAAAAAAAAAAACGTGCTGTTTATGCGAGCTCAAGGATTGGAGCTATGCAGCTTTTTAAAAATTTTGTGAATTTAAAAGTCAAAATAACTAATAATGTATTTTTATTTCTGATCGTAAAAAAGTGGAAAAAACATTATGGCCTGAGAAGTCCAATCACATGTGTGTTAGAGTGTGGGGTGGGAGGGAGGGGTGTGTGTGAGTGTGTTGTGTGCTTAAGTAGGAAGTTCCTTATTATTGACTGTTTTGAAGCATGGCACAGACAGAGAGGAGCTTTGAATAAATACATTCTTACTTGTGATTGAAAATATTTGTATGTAGTTTGATTATTCAAAACATTTCAACACATCTAATTATAATACTAATATGTTTACAAGCTGAAGATCTGAATGTGAATGAATTTTTATAGTGAAAAAAGAGTGTTTTATTCTAGAAAATAACCATTTTTATCATATTGGGTGTGTTGTGCTGAAAAATACATGACACAATCGAACATCACACATTATTTATGGCTTTGAACATTACAAAAGAACAAGTAATGCATAAACGGGAAAAATGCCCTCAGGGTTCTGTGGGTTAATACAGCCTGATGCTTTAATGCTTTCATAATACACTGATTAATCAGACATAAAACAAGCTCTTAATCACCCTTACAGTAAACTGACCAGCAGGACTCTCTCTCTCTCTCTCTCTCTCGGCTCTAAATCTTCCTGTTGTTTAATCAATATAATGAATGCCTCTCATTCCCAATGTGCAATTTAAAAAGACGAATCATGCATTTTAAAGTTATAGGATAGCGCTGATCAGAGATGCAACTGTCCATTTTATTAATGCAAGAATGGTTCAACCTCCACCGAGTCTCCAGAGTTACTTATCCATATGCAGTGAGTATACAGAAAGATAGTGGTCTTTGGGAATAGCTTTTAGGAAATGAAAAACAGACTCTGTATTAGCTGGCTTTATCAGCGTGGTGCTTCTGCCTTCTGCCTGGCTTGTGTCCTTATCTTCAATGGCACTGTTGTCTGGAGTCTGTACATGTCATAAGATGAGCTTTTGGGGACTTTAGAGGGAGAGGATTACTTTCAATAAAAATATTTTTCTTCTGATTAAAGTATCAACAAGCCAAACTTTTAATAAATAATTCTGTTTGACTGAATCTGACATCTCATGCCAAGCATGTCCTTATGCGGTTTGGTATCGAAAGTTTTCTATAGATAACTAAGCTCTCCTGCATCTCACGTATATCACGTTTATGTCACGTATTTCATTGAAAATCATTCACACTGTATTCTAAAGCACATAGCCAGGCAGTAATCTGTTAGTTGCCTTAATTAATATGGAGAAAGGTGAGCTCACACTGTACCTTTTGAAAATTGGTCTCATGCAAGCTTCTCCCCATGATATTGACTGCTTGTCAACTCACAGACAAATTTTAAAGACATCAATTTTACCTTTAAATAATTTAAATGCTAAAATCAATGATCAATAGTATCTACTGCATCGACATGGCACAGATACAGATGTTGCTACCTTGTGATGGGGACTGAAAAGTTCACAGTTCAATACCTGGAAAAATGCTCTTCCAGGATAGTGTCAATATTAGAGACAACTTATTCTGACAAGTAATGATTGGACCCAAATTAGAGCAATATTGCTTATTTCATACGTATTTCTTATTATCTTATTATGCTCCCTCAGCTGATCTACAGGGACATACATTTAATTTATACATTTAATTATATTACACCTCTGACTTGAGCAAGGGAATTTGGGAAGCTAATGGTAGCTAAATTAGCTTTCCCTATCAGAGTGAAACTGGGCCCGATTCTCCTCTGATTTTTTAATTGGGTAGATATTTCAGGAGTGGCAATACTGTTTGACTTTAAGTCACTTTTTGTTACACATATGACATTTTACTTTGTTTCTTAAATTGTCCAAAGTTAAATACAGCTTATTTAGCATTGTGTGTGATGTGGAAAGACTTATTTTTCAGACAGGGTGTCTAGATAAGAACAGCAGACATGACTTTCAGGCCATGACTGGAATCTAAACGTGATCTAGCTGACAATTCACAGCCAAAGCTTGGATTCTGATTCTGATATGTTTTACTATGACCAACATGAACATCAACTATGCTGGGAGTATTACCGAATGAATGAAAGGGAACAAGGTCTCTGATTGTATCTCTGACAGTGCTTTAGATAAGATAGATGGGGTTAATAACTGAAATTTAAACATGAGCTTGGCGAATCTCAAGTGCTGAAACACCAGGGACAGCGGTGTGAGCAGAGTCTGGGGACATTATGTTTGTGACATTGTCTGGCTAATAAGCTTGATTTACAGCTCCACCTTTGCCACTAGAGCAGCCGGAGGAAGTACTAATTAGGGAAGGTGGTGTTAGCGATGCTCAACGCACGGGCTTGCTTGATCAGTTATTGCAATTTATGACCATTAAAGCACTATCACACATCCTCTCTCCGGGCCGGTATCTCATTTGTTCTCTTGCTTGCTCTCTTTCATGCACAAACACGCGCGAGCACTGCAGCAAATATCGACCAACCAAGCAAATATTGTCCTTTCCTGCAGGTTATTTTCTCCATAAATGTGGATGAAAACTGGTGATAAGCTGAAAAAATCGCTTTCCAAATGGTACATAATGACAGGAAAATATGTCAAAGTGTGGGTTCAATTTCTTATAGACAGACACGGCAGGCCCCATTACCGTACATCATATGATGTGGACGTCTGGATGACATTGGTGTTATTGTGCCTGAGCCATGCTAGCGGTCGAGTCGCAGTGCTAGTGGGTACAAAAAAGGAGATGATAGCTTGCTGGAATCCTGCCCAAAGGATGTAGAGAGGACGTGTAGCGGAGGACAGTTGACACTGCAGAGGATAGAAAAGGGTTAAGAGGGTCACAGGGCTGCAGTTTGCTGTGCTGAAACGTGCACCCCATGCGCATGTTTAATGGAACTGGCATGCCAGTGTGTTTGTGCATAAACTAGGATGTGAATTCACATTAAAGGGATCGTTCTGATCTTGAAGAAAATTATGAAGAAAACTAAATTGTAAAACATATGAGACATTTTGATTTTGAGTACAGGGTTTCTGGACCAAAATCAGAAAACATTATTGATCCCAGAGGAAACTGTATAAAATATAATATAAAATATAATAAATACATTATACGACATAAAATACAATACAAAGGAAAAATGTAAGGTGGATAGAAATACTAAACATTAAGAAATGTGGACAGCTGAGCTGGAATTGTGGGTGGATATATTACAGTTATCATTTATTTAATTTTTGTTATCAAACAAACAAGTACATTTATATTGAGACCCACCCGCACCCCACACCCCCTACTGTGGTTCTGTGCTCTGGTGCACCTTTATTCAAATAAACAGCTTTATTCAACAGCAGTTCGACTGCAAATTCACCCTCAGTCTCCTCATCTTGACTACAAATGGGTCTTTAAGCTTTGACAGCATTAGGGAGAGCTACAGATACCAGGACAAACATCATTAATGCTGCAGCAGCAGGAATCAAAGCTTCAAGCAACAGACAGAGCAATCCAGAGTATATTTCAGTCAAGTTTAATCTTATTATGATCGTATAATGGAAAATGGAGAAATCAATTACTTTATCCCTGTGTGCTTGAAAAATGTGAATTCATTCAAATGAGTGCCATTATCAAGAAAAAAAATAGCTATTGTAAATCCAATAAAAACACAAAATTCAGCTAAACCTTACACTGTTTTTGTCTGTAGTAGAAAACAAGAACAGGTCTGCATGTCAAAACAGGTGTTTCTGCATATATAAAAGCCCTAGTGTTTTCCAGTTGTTGCAGTTTCCACATCACAGCTGTTTTCAGCATTCTCATTCAATTTCACTATTGTGACTTTTCTCCAGTTTTGCCTGGAGGAACATTGTTCCAGCTTTAATACTGAGATGGACAAATACCCAATGGATCCCCACCCCCACTGTGGCCACCTATGATTATCATCATCCGTTAGGAGGCTATTGTCCAAACTACATGCATAAATGATTATATAGCAAGTTTTTCATTATTTAGACTTCCTTGTGTGGTTTATGGCCATGGCTGACATGGTTTGGTTTATACAACTGGACAAACGTATATTACATAGCTGAGAATAGATATAGCAGTGGTAGAAGTCAAAAATTTTGTCCATTTAAGCTTCCATTATTTAACTACATTGACCTTGTAGCTCCAGTGCAAATCTAACAAATCAAACTTGTTAATTTGATTAGATATTGATACACTATTCTTTTAGACACACCCACGACTTGCAAGATAGTCTCCATTAACATGATTATATTGATGGTTACTGTTCTTCCTTGGCAGAAATACGATGACACCTGTCAAGTGTGCGTGTGTGTATCTGTGTCTGGGTCTTGCTGTGAATCTGTGCCTAGCTGACATACGTGAAGCATCAGTCTCATCCATGTTTCACGTGTATGCAAGTCAGAGAGACCTCTCAGGCCCCTCACATTACTGTCTCTCTGTCATCACACAGAAAGACCCTGGTGTGGATCTGTGTGTGTATGTGTGCATGCAAAGAGAATCATTGAGTGACAAGCCAGAGAAAGAGTGTTCACAGTGACACTCTCATCATACTGCATCTTCAAGGCACCATAATAGCACAGCAGTCTAAGTCTAAAATGCTAAAATTGCCCATTGACTTAAATTGCCCAGTATGTTTAGCTCTGCGCGAGAGGCTATGCCATCTCAAGTGTAATTTCTTGAGCGATACAGGTATGTTTCATACATGCTATGGTCTAACATATGACCGCTATGATGTAAGTGTGAGAGGAAATCAGTAGATTAGGGAGTTGCCGCTGCAATCAGAAGGCTGTGGGTTTGAATCCCAGGACCGCCAGTGGCAGGTATCCCGTCCCCACACACTACTCCCTGGGTGCTGTGTCATTTCCTCTGAGACCAATATAGTATGTAAAAACAATTCAAATTAAATTGAATATATTGTCTAATCAGCTGATAATAGTTAACAAGCATACTAATGAAGTAGAATCCTATAACATAATTTAACATCTAACTGTATGAGTCACCTATTATCCTTACTGCCATACACCTCCTCAGTAATCAGCGAGAGATGAGAGGCCTAAATAGCTAATGAGAGGAAAATGTGAACAATAATTGGTGTAGGTTTATATAATAAATAATGTAAAAATATCGAGTTAATTAGCGGACTTCAACATATATTTTCAGCTCAAATGAAACCAGTATATTAATAGTAATTGATAGAATACATTTAGTATTTATACCTGGACTCAACTTTCGTTGATGGAGCAGTAATAGCAGTGTATAGTAGAGTAGATGGTTGCGAATGAATGAAAGTAAGAAAAGGCACATAAAAACATGCACATGTTTGATAGTTATTTTATTCCTTATTTTATTCCTGAAATCTCTCCCCATGTACAGTCTATGTTGGTCATCTTCAACCCCTTCATCAGTAGCCAGTTTCTGACCACAGTTGCACAATTGGCTATTTTTGGTTGGTGCACAGACTATTCTCACCCCAGCGGTGAAACCCCAGTAACACCGCTATGCCTGATGCACTCGTACCATTACAGCACACATAATAATGTCAGTACCATGTTGGTGCCCACTGCTGTGCTGAGATTGGTCCACTGCACACATAATATGTGGTCAGTGGTGGTCCTCTGTTGGTTTCTGATGGACTGGACAGAGGGGGGGCTGATTATTTTTGCAGCAACAGATGGGCTACAGTCAGTAATTGCAAACCTACAAAGTGCAGCTGTGTGGTGTGCCTGAAAAAATGGCCAATGAATGTAAGTACAAGGGAGGTATAGCTAAAATAGGAAACTGTGTATAGTAGCATAATAAACCTAATTTGCCTCTAGCTCTGAGATAGATGCTGCTTTCATTTTTTTTAAAAAAAAAGTTATGTTTGATTCGTCAGCTTTTATTAGAGTGGATGAATGTTTCACAAAGACTGTTTCTCTGTTTTCTGCTTCCTGCCTTTGATCGGTTCTCTGCCAAGTCACATCAATTTGAAACTCCCTGTAAACACAAGACATAGTTTCTCTATTGTTTTGTCTCAGTGTGATCTAGCATGAGATGTTGAGTTGGGAGTTTCACTCTAACGTGATATTGGTTTAAATATTGATTCCCATATTATATGTTGTTGCTGCTGGCATGTATAGCATCACTGTTATAAGTTGTTATAGTGTTGCAGGGTGCATTATTCTGCTGAAAGAGTCTTCTGCCATAGTGGGATACCATTGTCAGTAAGGGATGTGCCTGAAAAACAATGGCATTAATCTGTCTAAATAACAGGACTTGCTAGACTAGATGACCTTCATTCTTTTCTTTATGTATGTAAGTTTTCCACTGGCGCACTTGGACGTTGAGGGCTCTGCATTCTTCATCCGCGAGAAATACATCGGCGGCATACAGCAGTGACACAGAGTCTTCCAACTGCACATCAGTTGTCTCTGTGTCCATGCAGAGGATGAACAGGAGTGGAGAGAGGGCCAAACCTTGGTGCACTCCAACGCTCACTTGAACGCTGGCGAGGTTCCCGCAGGGCACCAAACGACACTGGTGGTGTCTTTATACAGCATTTGCATCCATCCGTTGTACTTCTGCAGGACTTTGTGCACTCTGAGATGACCTCCAGATGAGGTCTTGAGGCACTCGGTCATATGCTTTCTCTAAGTCTATTTATATACAGCTCCGAAAAAATAAGAGACCACTTTATGAGTATGACAGCCATTCCATGCCAGTGTCTGTTAAATTCCAACACAAGCACCTCATTCTGATTTATGAGGTACTGATTAGTGAGTGATCACCTGAATTTTATTTAATGAGGTAAAGTCTAAAAAACACTGCTGTAATCAATACTCTCCTCTTGCAATTTGCAAGAATGTTGAATGGTAAAACACGACTAGAAGTACATCAAAGGTACTTATTGTCATTTTGTTGAAGAGTGAACAAGAGAGTGATGAAAAAGTGAAACTTGGAGCTCTTGTAAAAGGCACTTAAAATATTGTTGATTAGTTCTGGTTTTCATACAAATTCAAGACATGTGCAAAGCACACTCACAGCCACATCAAACCTGCAGTGCCTACTGCGCATTATCATGGACAAGAGCCCTCCAGATTCTTTGACAGGCCTTTTTAGCTGCCTGTTTTTGTTACAACATCAGATGAGTCAGGAGTGAGAGAGTGGGCGACCAAGAGAAGCCGCACATTGATTAGCCACTTGAGTCTTCGGCCTCAGAGGTTCGATCGCTATGGATTGTGGGCTGGTGGGGGAAGGGCGGCTGCCTGCTCTATCGGACACAGATCTGCAGCCTTTTGTCTGTCTGATCATTAATCATTTTGTCATCTGGCTGTCATTCAACACAAAGCACTCCTTGCAGCTACATTTTCTAACTACCATAAGTAAAATGGAAATGTTTTATTATTAACCCTTAGAACACTGATTTCAGTAAATATAAACGGTGTAAAACAGTCTGAAACCCATGTTTGTTCTCCTACATGCTTGCCGTTTGCTGCTCTTTCTCTTGGCGGCCGCTCGGCTGCTCTCTGGACCCCCTCCCTGTGCAGGTTTTCCTCACCCACTTGTGGGAGGAGACTATCCTGAAAGTTCTTCTGGGTTCAAAGATCTTGTGGGTTTTTGTTTGTAAAATTTGGGTATTTTGTTCATTATGGGCATTTGGGTGTAACGATATAGTTAGTAGTTATTATTATTATTACATGTTTTTAAAATTAAAATAACTTTGGTTCTACTTGACATATGAACCCCAAACAGCTCAGCACAAACCCGGGGTGCTTCCGTATAAAGGGCTGTTTTGCTGTTTTGTCATTTGTTGCTTTTGTTCTGAGGGTTATTATAATGTATGTTTTTAAAAAGGTAAGACTGAAAAAAAAGTTAGAATGTTTTGATACGATGACTGTGTCTTTTTTTTTGGGCAAGTACACAAATAATAACTCTTTTATTTCACTATCAATATCTGTCTCCCTCCTCTATCTCTCTTTCACTCTGTGTCACTGTCTCTCTCTGGCGGGACCAACTACCCTGCAGTCACTGAATCAGCCCATCAGTCCATCAGTGCTGGCCGTAGATAAGGCCGCTGAGTGGACGTGGGCCAGTCTTTTCTGAGGCTCTGGCTGACAGCTCTCCGTGAAGGGAGGTCTGAGCTTGCCATAAAAGCAGAAACATGCTGAGAATTAGATTTCACTGACTTATAATGCAATATCACCACACAGCTTCTATCCTCCTTTCTCTTGAAGCAATACTGAGCTGTTTCAGCGGCTTGTTATTACATTTGAGCTGCTTTTGCCTACATCTGTCATATTTACTAAGTAGTTTGACCCTCCTAGGTCCCTTCATACCCCTACGGCTGAATGGCATGATGTTATTCAGTGTTAATTATATATTATATAAATATAATTATATTATATAACTGATTAGTAACTCATTATAAAAATAATAATTTTATTATGATTTGAATGTGATGAAATGTTCCTGTCATTCACACAGCCTTGTTTACTAGATTTTTGTTGACAATAAAATGCAAGTGCCAGAAGAAAACATGTGTGTATTAAATGTGATTTGTTAGGATGCTATAAAGTTTGCTATGAATATTAGTGTGATTGCAGTATGATCTCTTATTATTATTATTATTATTATTATTATTATCATTAATCTATTACGGAGATATAGACATGGCAGGCTATAGCTCTGTAATAGTTTAATTGTGGTTTAATAGTCCATGGACTTGGCTATGTACACTTTTCCAAGCCATTTTTGGGCAAAAGTGATTTGTTCCCCCCATTTTCAGTCTTCCTTCATCTTTAATGGCTTGGTAAGTAACAGTGAGTTAGCACCCCTCTTGGATGCTTGGTGGTAAAATGCAGGACACTGAATGACGTGTTAGAAAATGTGCTGGTTCGATACAATGCTGTGAGCAGATTTTTTTATGGCCATAAAACCAGTGGCTGTCTCCAAACACTGGGTTTTATAGCAATCATGCAATCATGCTTCGTGTTTTCTTGCAGAAATGCAATCTAGTTATGTTTATATAATGTGTTTCTCTGTTGTTCAGTGTTGGCTCTTTCTACCAGACGCCACTTATCTCTTTCATTGTGTGTCTGACTACCATTGGCAACCATTAAAATTATTTTTTCAGCTATTTTAGAACTGGGCGAGCACCGCACTATTTCGCCGGGTGAACTCGGCGGGGGGTATGAGCTAGTTTGGCTGCGTCTGAGGTGGTGCCCACTCAGCACTGACTGTGGGCTGCAACAGCCATATGACCACGCTCTGAAATGCTCTACTTCAGCTGGCAACACACAAGACAAGAAGTGTGTCAGTTTCTGAGTATCGGTGTCATGGCATTCTAACTCAACATGGGGATCTTGTTGCAATATGTTGTATTTTGATAGGCATGTGGGAGAGTGAATAGTCTTTCTTTAGAAGAAAAAAAAACATGAGTCATCATAGACTAGATCATGATTGACGTTTCATGTAAAAGTTAAAACACTAATTAGCTTACAGGCATGGTTAGACCAAATAAATAAATGTAAAAATTACAGTTTTCTTCTTACATGAATTGATCAGGTCACGTATTTGCTGTCTGAAGCTATCAATGTTGTGCAAACTGTATGGTGAAATGACATTTTGTGTAATTGCATCAATAGTCTTTATTTGTCGTATTTGTATTTTTTATATTTTAATTTGAGATTTAATTAAAATATTGAAATATATACAACATAAAAATTTTTTTTAAAAAAGCCTCATAAAATGGAGGCTTCTTTCCAATCTGGCAATATTACACTGTGATGGGAAGTGATGGGGAGTTGCGAAGAATTGTCAAGAAAATGTCTTTTGAACCATCATTAAACATTTCTTCTTTGTTTTTTAAAAATCTTATAATGTTTTGATTAATGCATTTGTTGAATTTGCTGCTGCCATGTTAACAAGTAATGAAAACACATAGCTTCAAACTGTGTTACATTGTTAACTGAAGTAAGTTTGACATACAAAAAATTGACATGTAGCCAAAATGCTAAAGACTGTATTAAAACCATGGCCACAATTATAACCATGGCAGTAATACTGATGGCTTTGAATCACGATGATCTATGGCACTTCAAACAAACATCATAAATAGGCCAAAAAGATCAGAAAAGTATAAGATTTTGTCTCTTTAAGGGGAAAATAATGTAAAGTGGGTTAATGCTTGGACCACCGCTTTAAGCAATGAATCTGCTTTAAATGTGCTTATAATCTCTGTGCCTTTGTGTGCAAGGACAGTGTGTGTGTGTGTGTGTGTGTGTGTCTCCAGCTGCTGTGGAGTAAATGTTGAACACGGGCTCAGCTCTCATTGAAAAGAGTGCTGACTCTGCACGTGTCAGTGAGTCAAGGTTACTCGTCTGTCCTCTGAGGTGGCATCATTGTCGAAGGTTCTCAAGTAGAACATTACTTATTTATCCACCCTATTTATTTATCTAATTGGTTTTTACTCCTTGACCAGTAAGTAGTAATATGGCATACCTCTGGGACTCAGGTGATCAATATGTGGTGGGAGGATTGGGGCCGCTGTGGCCAATAGCTTCTGAACTCGGCGGTGGCTGTGTGGGCTGTTTCTGTGTCTCTGATCGCTTCGGATCGAAAACACCCGCAACGCACTCACTTGTCATGAGCAGAGTGAGATGTTATAAGCCCTCTGATGAGTTTGAGATGGGTATGTTACAGCCTCAGTCAATGCCAGCTGTGCCTCTTCTCGTCCACCTTTTCTCCCAGAATTTGGCTGCTCGGTATTGATCTGCCGTCAGTCACTGTTCCTCTTTCGGCTTCGGCTCAAAAGAGTAATTCGCACGTGGAGCCCCGGAATAAGCAATTGATGAGTGTGTGGCATCGATTGGCGCTGGCCTTTTGTCTGTACTTGTTCACACATCTAACGACATCGCTAACCCATAATGAATTCATGTTCCCAAAATTCCAATACCGATCGAGATGGTTTTGCACTTCGCAATTTTGTGATGCAAATGCAGGTGTTTCCCTGGGGTCCATTTCAGATCAAACGGCCTCTGTGATAAAATCCAGCACCGGACTCTAGTAAGATCAGTTTTTGCGGATGTAATCACAGTCATGCTTTTGACTTTATTGCGGTGGTACATAACAAGATTAAATACATACAGTTCAGGCGCCCCTGGGCAAACACCATCGATTTTCTAAGTAAATATATGAGTTCTCAAACACACGACTGCACATTTTTATTCAATATGACTGCTTAGCCTCATGCAAAAGTTATGGCACATTTTATGTTTATGATATGGTTATAATATTATATGTTTTGTAATATATTATTACAAAACATATAATATATAAGTTTAATGTAAGTTTAACTCAGCAAATCAGTAGACATTGAGCACTGAGTAGAGTGTTAAGTTTGCTCCCTTTTGCTTAGTTTCTCTTAGACAACCATGTCATTTGACTAGGGGTGTTCAAACTTTTGCAGATGACTGTAGTCATGCTTACCTCAGGGGACTACAAATGAAAAAATTGAACTTTTAGTGATGCAAAACAGAAATCCAAGACATTGTGAGAAATGTTTTCTTCTTGATTCTTCTTTGTGTGATTGTTTAGTTCATACCTTCAGTGTGTGACGTACGGTGAAGTACTGTTGTTAATCTGTCCACTCAAACAGGCGAAGGGCTCTTAGCCTATTGATACACATTAAGACCTCCTGCCACGGCTCAGATTCAACCATGCGTGTGTGTGTGTGAGTGTAAAAGTGTATGTGTGCATGTGTGTATGCTATATGTCTGCGAGACAGGCCACAAATTGAGCATGGCAGGGAAATTGCTTTAGTTTTTCCATGCTGTTGTTGTTTACAGCAATTGACCCGCCGATTCATCGCATAAATAATGGTTGAGTTTATTGCTGCTGCTCGTTGCTGTTCTGCCCTTGTCATATCCTCATCAGTCCTGGTGTCAGAATGGAGGGGGTTAGAATGAATTAGCTCATCGTTAGAAGTCCAGTGATTGCTTCAGGTGGAGGCGATGGCTTTAAGAAGCTTCGTCACTGGAAAATGAGGTACATTATACCGTTTTAAACTGAACTCCCAATCTAGGGCCTTCGGTTAAACATAGGTTTTGGCCCAGTGTCAAGAGTATCCAATTAAGGCTGCCACAGGAGATAGGTGTTCGCTCCTGGAGACGTGTGCAGCTCTGCTCCCTCCCCAGATGCCCCATTAGAGAGCCGAGAAGCCTGCAAAAAAAACTCAGCCTCACATGGACTGACCCCCAATTCAGCAAAGAAGAGCACCGGCCAGGCCATTAACCCCCAAAGCCCAAAGCTACCTTCAAATTTAGAATTGTCTATGTGCATATTTGTATCAGAGAAGGAGAGGGCATTTTGGCTTTTCATGTTTTACATCTTTAATGAGATTCTTGGGGCAAGCCTTTGTCCAAGTAAAAAAGCATGGACTGTTGTACCGTTTAAGGTTTGCAATATTTGGTCCAGTGTTGTGCACTATTACTAAATGTTTTTAGTAATATATATATTATATTGCACTAAAAAAGAATTCTCTGAGGTTCTTATAAGTTCTGGTTACATTAGCAGAACTGTGTCTGGTGCTATATGGAACTATTTTTTAAAAAAGATTCTTTAAGGAACTTGTGATTACATGAGGTTTTCAATAATAGAGAACTTTTTATGCATGAAAATTGTTTTTTGTGTGTTACTAAAGAATACTTTAATAGCAAGAAAAAAAAAATACATACCCTCTATAGCAGTGTAGTCCAAATCAAGTGCCAGTGGCCAGCACAGTTTTTAGTTCTCACTCAATGAACCTGGCAATGAATTAGCAGCTGAGATGAACCAGGTATGTTTGAGCAAGAAAGTCACTAAACACTGGACTATATTTAGGAACATATTTGACAATTCCCTTATTTTCTTACCCTAAGTAAATATAATGTGTGGACTAAAATGAGTAATCAGTTTGTGAACTTAGTTTTGTTTACTTAGACAAACAACACAATGTTATTTGATAGGTGGGGTTTGTAGACTAACCTTTAATCAGTTTACATTATGTTTAGGTTCTTTAAACATAATCTCAAGATCCAGGGTGATGACACAGCATCTCTAGCATCTCTTTGGTGGCCAGTGTGGGTGTCTGTTTGCTGACACGAGTATCAGCAGTTAATATTTTCCTCTAAGCATGTTGAGCTGTTTAGTGATGGGGCTTCACTAGTCAGAGTTAAGTGATCCTTTGTCATGTGTGAACGGATGGTACCTTACTCAAGGGTACCTCAGAGCTGCCACTAGCATTCAAACCCATGACCTTCTGATTGCCGGGCAAATCCATAACCACTAGGTCACCAGCAGTCCTTCATGCCAGCTCCCCTTCCACCTTGGTGGCACAGAGTGATATGGGAAGACCTAGTTAGCAGGTGGAACTGCTCATGACTAAACTGAAGGGAACTAAACTTGGGGTAAAAAAAGATGTGATGTGTTTTAATGGACATTTAGTGAACCTATTTATAGTCTGATATCTGATTCATTTTTCACTGTTGGTGCCAAATGGATAATAAAACCTGATTTTTAAATACAGTGTCTGTTTTTGATGCCTTGTTCTGTTTATTTCTGTTCTGGTTATTTCTGTTCTGTGCTTTCTGTTAGGGCTTTTATTTTGATATCGCTTCATTTTCCCTGCCTGTGTCCTGCCTGTTCCCCTGTTTAAAGTTTTAGGAGGCCATCATGCCTATTTGCTTTCGTTTTCTGTTCAATACAACCCCCTGCATGGATCCCTGTTTGTCTGACCGTTCCTGCTTCCCAAGAGGTAGCTCCGAGTGCTGGCTTCGCGGCCAGCCTCGTGACA
>JBBPDB010000001.1:12677481-12690138 GCA_037974465.1 Brachypetersius altus
CTCTCTCTCTCGCTCTCTCTCTCTCTCTCTCTCTCTCTCTCTCTCTCTCTCTCTCTCTCTCTCTCTCTCTCTCTCACATACACATTCTCTCTCCTCCCTCTTTTCATCTGGGACTGCAGAAGCCTAAAGGTAAACAATAGTGTTCGTTCTCCCCATCTGTTCGTCTGGCTGCTGTTTGTCCAGTCGGCTCAGCAGTGACCACGTCCATTCCTGAGGAGCTGGGCTGAGGCAGCTGCCTCAGGTTTACTGCTGGGATTTCCTCCTTCATGCAGAGACAAAGGCTCCAGTCACACTGTGTCCGCTCAAGGAGAATGCATTTGTCTCCATTGGTGGCCTTAATCTTTATCAGCTTTGTGTATAATCACCTGGAAGTGCATTTTTAATAAACATTTGCATATTACATATCCTCAGTTTCACTTAGTATTGTTTACCCTTACATTATTTTAGCGGCACTATGAATCAACCTTGGGTGTGTTTTTGTGATTGTTATAATTTGATTCTGATGAAATGTGAGTAAAAATAGCTTGATAAATGTAGTGTTGCATTGCAAAGACTGAGGTGTGTCTGGACTGGAGAGGTCAAGTCTGTTAACCAAGTCCGTAAGCAAACTGCAGACATATTGCCATTAGCTACAGATTTTACATGTGGTTTTGGCCTAGTGTGTAGGATACTTGCCTCTGGACCAAGAGGTCATGGGTTCAAATCCTTCTTTCAGCATACCACCACTGGGTGTCTGAACAAGACCCTTAACCCCAAGGCGCTCCAGGGAGACTGTAGTTAAAGAATAGAAGTTGCTTTGGATAAAGGGGTCTGTTAAATGTAACTCAAATCAAAATAGATTAATTGTGTACTGATGAAAAACCGATGGCTGAATTCCCTGGTGGCTTTGTTGATTAAAGTAAGAGCATTTTGGTTTTGTCGTTAATGCTCACTTGTGTCTCTCTCTGTAAGACATGTTATTTCTTATCATTCATTTCAGCACGATTTTTTATTCGATTAATTTGTGGCGGCTGCTATATTTTGAGGGTTGACATTGCTATAGGCAAGTAAGGTAGGTAAGGCAGGCAAGAAAGTTTATTATCAGGTAACTGTACTCATAGAATACCTCTCAGTCGATCTCGTTGTGAGATCAGAACTAACTGTGGTACAACTGAAAGTTGTCCGTTCACCATAGTTCTGCTTGTTGGAATGATCTAGAGAGAAATATGTGAGATTCATTGTGATGCTCTGGTCAATGTTCTGCTGGGAAACACTGTTACAGACATTTTCATAAACCTTCATTGCAACAGGATTCCCTAATGGTAGTGTCCTCCTTTTGGAGGAAAATGCTCCTCCTACACTGCAGAAAAATGTTCCTGACTGGTCTGAGGAACAGGACATGAATGACTGGGCCTCCAAATTCCCCAGATCTTTGTCCAATCAAACATTTGTGGGATGTGCTAGACAAACTAGTGCATTCCATGGAGGTTCGATCTCATAGCTTACATGAATTAAAGTATCTGCTACTAACATCTTGGTGCTGGATACCACAGAACACCCAGAGATCTTGTGAAGTCCATGCCTCCGAGGTCAGAGCTGTGTTGGCATCAAAAGTGGGACCAACACAGTATCAGGCTGGGGGGTTTAATATTAAGGCTAATCAGTGTATGCATTAGAAGGGTTATGTTTAAGCTTAACTAGGAATCCTGCATGATATATACCATTAAGGTGATCATAATACTGCAAAAATATATATAAAGTTTTGGGGCAGCTGGTGGGCTAGTGGTTAGGGAGATGCCCCTGTCATCAGAAGACTACTAGAGGTGCCACTGAGGTACCCTTGAGCAAGGCACTGCCCCCTCATGGGTTAAATTCAGAGAACAATTTCATGCCATTTACTCTGTGTTCTGTGGTGTGTTCATGTATGACAGATGGGCGCTTTACGCTTACTTATAAAGTGTATGGTTGTATTTCCAAACAAAGAAAATTTGTATTAAATGTAATAGTAGCTCTGCTCTCAGTGACAGTGGTATTTAGAAGCATTTAGGAAGTATAGCTCACTGTGTAGATTTCTTCTGACAGCATGTCCATACTGTAGAATGTGTCCTTGCAATCTGAAATTTCATCTTATGTCATTTCACTCACAGGCACTTAATTATAATACAATCAGCAGCTCTGGGCGTGTAATTGTAAGTCTACTCCTTCCCCTGATGGATGGGGTGAGGGCTAAAGGTCAAACCAAACTGTGACCTGCCTCATCTAATTTTATATTCCACTCACTTTTGAAAATATTGCATTCAGCAAACTGTGAAATAAAAAATAATGTCGGGAGCTAGCATGCGCCTCTTAACCCGGTGATTGTGTTGGTCAACTGTGTCCCCATGACTCTATTAGGGGCTTTATGAGAAGGTAAGAGGTTTTTCTGAAGGTAATGGTAAAAAATGAGCTCTCTCTGAAAGATTCCTGAAAAGCTCACCGTGCGTCTGGCCTTCCGGACCGCTACTCAGCCCATAACCAGGCAATTCATTAATGAGCAGGCGGAGAGGAATTGGATTCATGCATGAGCACACAGCAAGCAAAAACATAAAGTGGCTTCAGAGTGTGAAATGCTGGAGCATTTACATAATTTCAAGTTAAGGGTTGGGAACGGTAATAAAGAGTTATGATAAAACTGTCATTAGGTCTCGAGGAAACAGGAGTGACGGATGCAGAAGCGTGAAGATTAATTCTCTGTTGCCCTCCCTGGCGCCGAAATGCCACGGGACCGGATTTAATGAGTTCGGCTTTGCCATGGATAATGTACCTGTTTGGCCATGCATCGCTTCCCAAGGGAAAGCATCAGTGTCCCTGTGTAGATTCCTGTAGCATGCTCACACACCGTAGATTAAGTGTTTAAAAAGCTGAAGATTGAATAGTGACAACTTCTCAGTTTACTCTGTTACGCTGATGAGGAACTGAGATCCGTTCTTATTGGCTGTTGCAATATTTGCACTGTACATTCAAGCATCCTTCAAGTGTTCCGAGAGATTTTTACACACGTTGACATGGCAGTCTTGTATTTTGAAAACTGTGAATTTGGGCAGTCCTCATCACATCATAAACTTGTCATATACAATTAGTTATGGCGGCAGAGCAGCCACGGGAGGCCACATTCAGTTCGGTTATGGGGACTCTTATTTTGACGTGTGTTCGTGCCCTGTCAGCTGTTGTGTATTATGTTTAAGTGATTGGAGTTTGTGATTGGGTTTTGTCTGAGTGTGTTTATGTATTTAAGTGCTTTGACTTTGTGTTCTAGTTTGTGGGTTATCCATCACCATGCATCACTCACTTCCCTGTTCCTCGTGTGTCCTAGTTTTAGCCTTTGTTTGAGTTAGCCCCTTGTGGCTTTTTGGTTTTGGTATTGTAGAGTCTGTGTCCTTTTTGTAATAAAACCATCTTACGGAACCTGCCTTGTGCCTCGCCTCACTCCCACAGCACAGCCCGGCGTGACACAATTATAAAACTGCCATTATGACTTGACAAAGCTTACATTCAGGTGGTCATCTGTAACTGCTAAACATCGAATCGCATTGTATCAGAGAATGATCTGGCTGGTATTATGTTGTCAGAAACATTCACACTTTCATAGCGCACTTTGTCAGTCATTATTTCCGTCCAGGATGGTTTTCTATGCTGTGGTGTGCTGCGGTGGCAGTGTGAAAGTGGCAGACGACACCTAAAGACTCGACAAGCTGCTCAGGACAGTGGGCTCAGTGGTGGGTGAGGAACATGATGACTTATAACTGTGGCTGAAAGGAGAACATTGTCAAGACTTCAGTTCATCATGCGCAGTGCTGTTCACCCACTCCACAGTGTTGTGACTGAACTGAGAAGCACTTTTAGCCGCAGACTGACCATCATAAAGCGCTCTATTGAAAGTCACAGAAAATCCCTCCTCCTCCGCATTGCCATCAGACTACAACTCCTCCCTCTGTCTCACACCCACATAATAATCTGTGTAATAACCTGCTGCAATGTGCAATATCTTACTGGGTTTAGATTATAATCATCTTTATATTATGTGCACAAGTCTTACCATGTGCAGTATCATGTGCTATTTCATATAAGATGCTAAATCATTGTCCTTATGTGCAATAGTCTAACCATGGAAAATGTCACCACTTATGTGGGTATTACTTATATACTACTGAGCTATTTCATGCAATAATGCACTATTGGAGTTACTAGCAAACAAATATTTGTTTTTAGTTTATATAGCATAGTGTATTTCATACAGAGTATTTTGGAGAACCTTTCTGCAGAGTTCTTATTTGACTTTTTATTTAGAATTTAGATTTCATGTTCTTGTCTCTGTGTCTCTGGGTGACTGTGCAGTTGTAACATAAGCAATTTCCCTAAAGATCAATGAGGTTTATGACTCAGAATCTGAAAACAGAAGACGTTTAAGGCATGCAATGTTGCTACTGCATCTAAAACATGATACAGTTTTCCACCAATGTGCATTTCACTTCTTTCCACTGTTCAGCCATAGCCTGGCTTATGAATCAACCATAAGCAAAATAACTTCTACAGTATGTGGTTTATTTGACTTAATTTTCCATTTTTATTTTCACTTGATAATGTGATGATATTTATCAAGGACACATTAAAGGCAAATTTAATCGATTTTTCCTTTTTCCTGTGAAATTAGGAGACTGCATTATTGCATTATTGCTTATCTTTTGTTAGCTCTTGATTTTATTAGTTTCTAAGCACTTATTAACATTTACTGAAATGTACTTTGAGTCACACTGTTTGCTGGTTAAACTTTGATTTCTGCTGCTGTGATATTAATGAAGTTTTTCATGTTGCTGTAGTGGCTCATGTTGTGGAAGCTGTTGAAGCTTAAAATCCCTTTTGTAGTCAAGACAGAGAATAATGAGTGACAGAAACAGTGACAGTGCTGTTTCAGTAGAGTAAGGGTGCACAGTAAAAGTGGGCTACAGAAAGGCAGCTGAAGCTGAACCTAAAGTAAAATAAAGTAGCCTTAAATTCATGCATGAACACAACACACAGTTTGAACTTCTTTCTCTGCATTTAACCAATTCACCAATGAGGTGCTCTTCGGGAGCAGTGTGTGGGGACCATGTCTTGCTCAAGTGTACCTGAGTGGTGGATTCAACCCCACAACCTTCTGATCGCAAGAGACTTTAACCAAGAGGCCACCAGCAGCCCAAACTGACACAATCAGTGTTTAATAGACGTTTCCTTCCTCACATGCAGTGTAATGGGTGGGCCACCTCACTGTATAATTTCTATTAAAGTATAACTAAAACAAAATAAAATGTTTATGACTGTAATATATTGACCCTGATTTTTGTTATATGGCTATGTGAAACAAAGATTAACCTATGCTAGTGCTCATTTGTGTCCATGGGCTAAATAAATATTGAGTTTGAATAAACTGAAATCAGCTGAATATACTGAATATACTGAAATCAGCGTTTTCAAAAAGCTACGAAATCATAAAATGATTTTACTATAAAATAAAACTTTCCTTATTAAATATATTATCATAGCCTACATGCTAGATACTATATCCAGGGAAAAGCAGTATGTCATCAGCAATTTTCTTATATCTCCATTTTGCCCATAGACAAACATTCATTTCCCTGCACAGAGAGGGATTACCAATGTAACTAGTTTGTCCATTTTGGACGGTGACATCATCAGCAACATAATTCTCTAAACCGATGAGTCACTTCATTATATACCCCTGCTTTGTATAAATGTTCATGGTCCACTCAATCATTTACTTACTATAGTAGGTACACTTTAGTCCATCTGAATTAGCTCTTAATGCCACTACCATATCAGTGTTGATGACTGAAAATGCTCCAGGACTCATTTAATACATACTAATTGTAGGACTCCTGACCATTGATGAATAAAGTGTGATAATAACAAATGATGTGGAGAAACAGATCCGTCTCCAATCTGTAATGGTAAAACACAAAGTGTACCTATATGGTAAGTGGAGCTCATAAAATGGCCAGTGATTGTAGAGACAAAGTAGGTCCCTTATAAAATGGTAAGTTGATGGATATTTATTTGTGTTTTGTTTTTTGCCTAGCCTCCACCCATAGCTACAGGCTGAACAATAACAAATCATTGGGTGTCCTGTGAGGAAACCTCAAGAGAAGCTCCTGGCAACCATCCTGCCCTTGAGTCGCAGCCATATGCTCAGACAAGCAATATTGCCTCTGGAACCCCCATTGCATGTCTGGAGATACTTGTGCTGCTGGGCGTTTCCTTTGGAGAGCTATGATGCTCTTTTGAGTTTTCTCCAAAGAAGAAAGATTCAGTAACAAGTATTATCCACTATCTGAGCTTAAATACATTGAATAATATTTAATGTTTTGTCTTCTCTTGCCCAATCACATTATATTGTATGTTACAGCAGGAATCCCACTGGAAGCTATGCTAACCATGCATTATTTAAGTTGTTTTTGTGTCAGAGACACAAAAGGCATACATTTTTACAACATCAATATGGCTTACATATCAATGACAAGGCCGTACAGAGTGCATCTGTTCAGTCAAGACCAGTTTATACTCTTGACGACAGGAGCAAGGCCTTGGCGCTGAATCCGATTATTAAGATGACTGTGCGACCCACCGTGCCTGGCTTAATTCTTTCTAGTGTTGTCACGTTTAGCTCTGCAGCCAGAATCCTATTTAAAAGCTTTGACCTTAAGAGAATATGCCAGCAAATGGAGAGTAAGCATCTCAATGACATTTGGTGGCTTAGATAACACAATGGCTGGAAATCCTATTTGTAATCACCCTCACGGTGGTGGATTAAGAAGCCTCGCTTGATGAATTTCAATTCCTGCAGCAAAGTTTATCCTGCCAAAAGTTGTAGGCTTGTTTTATGGGGTGTTGTACTTTTCAGAGACTTTAAATATTAGTGTGATCTGGCAGCCTGCGATGGGTTAGCAGGAGATTTTATAGCCCTCCACTTTAAAACTATTGTGTGGGACGTGAACAGAATTTTGAATGGCCTTCTGGCAGAATGGCTGGAGGACAATGTGTATTTTTAGCAAATCTGAGACACTTTTTTAAAAAAGAACTTTTCTTGCTCCTTGTGTGTGTGAGTGGGATTCATAGAGAGTATAGAGAGTGATTTTTACATTTTTAGAATAGGAGTTTTTGCTATTTTAGGAGAATATCTACTGGTGCTATAGGTGAGGTTATATTTACAGGCCAGCATCATCAGTCCAGTCATAATTTACCCAAAGAACCATGTCGTTCCTGGTTCCTGCAGTGGTTTCACTGAATGTCTGTTTCTGAAGCCTTTTGTCCTCTGAAAGCGCTCTGACAGCTTTATTGAGACAGTGTCAATTTGATAAGAATGTCGCAAAGGCTGCAGCACAGGATCCATATCTAATGGGGAGAAGAGAGCAAACACAATTGAGAAAAATCAATGCAGCTTTCACATCTGATCATACATCAGCCAGATATAAAGTACTCTTTTCTGTCTGTCTGATCCAGTGGAAAATGAAATCAGTCAACAGGATGGTAGTCATCCCATTGGCAGTCCTTAGGAGTCTCACATCATTAATGTGTATTTAAACATAATTACTAAATTCATTCCATAATTCATTCCATACTGACTGAAGCCCTGACTCTGCATCGTTGAATTCATTTCAGAATAAAGCAAAATGGACTGTGTTTTCTTGTTGTAATACACACAGCCTAGTTCTAATAGTAATTTGCTGTTTACTACAAATATTGTACTTTACTGCTGACTGCTATATTTATATGAGCTTTTTAATTAGACCCAGTTGGACCCAGGTGTAATAATTTAGGCCTTTAGACATAAGACTTTATCCCTCATTAGCAACATTACCCTCATAACCTCATAGCAAATCTAATAAAAGATAACTTTGGATACCATACGTGTCTTAACTGATTGATTACATTTGAGGTAGTGGGAAAGTGTTGTGAGTATAACTGCATTTCTGTAGCTCTAATAGGGACTCTGGCTAAGCCTGAAGCTGTTAAGATGCTTCTGTCCCCTATTCAATCGTAACACACCGCTGTGCTCCGCCCAAGTGTGAATGTGACTCCTGACGCGGCGGCACTTATTACCAACAGCCCACGGGGGGACAGGAGGGGAGGGGGAGGCAAGGGGGCCGGTCCGGGCCGATAACCCTCAGAAGTGGCGTTTGAGACAGGGGGCGCAGCGGGTGGCCGACCTGTCTGCCTCTGTCACCTCCGTCTGCAGGAGGTGAGGAGTGACTGCCCCCCTACACACT
The DNA here is from genome assembly GCA_037974465.1 of Brachypetersius altus. Lineage (NCBI taxonomy): Eukaryota > Metazoa > Chordata > Actinopteri > Characiformes > Alestidae > Brachypetersius > Brachypetersius altus. The sequence goes on from JBBPDB010000001.1 coordinate 12,685,761, forward strand.
GCGCTTGCTGGGCTGGTGGAACCGTGCCGTGTGCCACAGGTGGGGCTCAGAGCTCAGGGCTGCTGATGAAAGAGAAGGGTAATGGATATTCCCCAGCATCCTCCCCCCTTCCAACCCCACAGCCCACCTGAGCAAGCCTGACAGCCCCGACCCACCCCTCCCCTTCCCCCAGCCTGGCTTCATCTGCTAATGTCTGAGAGGGAGTGGAATTCATTAAAGACTAGAATGATGTGTTTGTGTCTTTGTCTACACCTAGTATTGAGTCATTCTGCAATTCTTGCCCTGGTGCTGCTTTTGTCATTGTCTTTATCTTCTTTGTCTAGGTTTTCTTCAATAAAATGTTGCTACTTTAAAACAACTGTAATGAAACTGTAAAAAGTTAACAAACTGAGTTTATTTGGCTCAAAAAATGATTTTCCAGATGGATTTAAAATGTATTGCATCAACACAGTTATGGCAAATTTAGGTAAACTGAATGGCAAGTCCACAAAAATGTCGATGTACTTCATGTATGTGAAAATTATGAACACATATGAATCAAGTAATTTAGTGCAATCATCAGTAGCATTCTATGAACAAAGGCACCCCTTTATTGAGAGTGTAGAATACGATTTTTGCAGTGTTTTACATGGAAGGGTTCATGGTGGAACTGTTAATATGTTTGATTTTACCACATAAGGGTATAGCTCCTTCTGCTAAGATTTTGTTGGAGTATTAGATCCTTCTTTTATTTAATAAACTTCTCCTGCATTGAAGGAACTGCTACTAAGTACCTTGAGTAAAATACTTAATACTTAAGTAAAATACTAATCATCTTCACTTCACTTTATCACTTTATCACTTTATCACTTTATGGTTTATTCAGTCGTATACATGAATAAACCATTGATAAAAAGATTTCATAGATTATTTTGCTGAATTTTATAGTTCCTGGCATGATACCATGGCATTTGAGAAGAAAGAGTAGGGGGGTGTCTATTAACCACGTCCAGAACGGGTCTTCAGCCAAGACAAAGCAGTCTGCAGTGTTTTGATGTGCTGCAATTTAAGCTACCATGTCCCCTGTTGGCCTCTATACCCAGTGGACCCCCATCAAAGTGAGGTGTAAAATTACACCTACCACCCCCCCAACCCCGCCCAACTCTGGCCCATACACTTTTCCCACACCCCACTACACTGCGTTTTGGCATCGACCCTTCTTTTTGTATGCAGTAAAATTCAATCAGATGCTTAATTACATCTTAACATGGGTTTCTACCAGCTGGCTTTTATTCCCCAGTCTCTGATTAAAGGGATTAGAAAAATGAAATTTAACAGCAGATTTGCATACTGGCATGGAGTGGAGGCAGCCAGGACTCATCGTAGGATGTGTTTGGGCTGTCTTGGCTGGCCATCAGAATGTAAGCCCTTGTTCTCTCTCAGTGCTTGTTCCTCCCCTCTCTCCCCCTTCTCCTCCCTGTAGCCTTTCGAACAAGCTATAGGCACAAGCGGGGCTGCCTCGCTGTCTCTAGATCCCTGTGCAGTCGGAGCATGCAAACTGCATGAGTGTGTAATTATGCCATCCCTGGCTATTCACTATTCATACTGGAGAGTGTGGAGGGGGCTTTGGGCTCCTCATCATTCCAGGAACAGTCATTTGTAATGATACTACTGCCAATTTATTCGAAAAAGAGAAATTTGGTCAGATCTAAAATCTCGGAATATAATCAGGCATAACTGTGCAAACAGTGTTTTGTTCTGCTTAAAACTATCTAATCATCTGTATAGTGAATAGTTCTGGATCCAGATGCAATCTTTACACTCCAATTTGGCTGGAAAAGTCCATTCATATGCAGCTAAGCCATGTGAAAATTTTCATTTGTTTCTGTTTTCACATAACATATGGATGATGAAGCCATCCAAAATGTGTTTACTGAAAGATGAGCTCTGTCATAATGCTCTGGCTTGATGATGCTTAACTAAGTCTGTGAACTTTTACAGTAATCATGACATGCCCCTCTAAATAGGATAAATGGAAATAATGACTTAAATAAAAAAAATTCTCTCATGCGTCTAAATTACAGTCACGTTAATAATCTGACTTGCTAAATAATGACTTCAGTGTTGCAAACTGATACATGAAAAGAAAGGCTTAGCCTTTGCTACTGAAAGGCTGTGGGGTCTCTGGTGTTCTGCATTTCTCCCATCACGCTCGGTATTTGCATTACAGATGAACGCATATTTACTTAGCTCAATTAAAGACTGCCTGTCCTAAAGTAGTCGTTTTGGGTGTTAATTTGAGAACAAACCGCATCAATCATTAACATTTTGCTTTTTGATGAAGGACGCAGTAATTGGTCCCAGTGAAACTTGACAAACCCCGGGTTGGTTTGAGTTGAGTCTGCAACTGCAATAAAACTAGGGCTCCTGTACAAGTGATGCAGCACTGCCCCCGCCTGGATGATGGAGAAACTGCTCTACCTTGGTGGAGCCAGGATAGATCAACATTCACTGAGACTGGAGAGTGCTGGAGAGTATCATTATTTGACTTTTAGATTTAATTATAGGACTGTGTAGGGGATCCCCTAGACAGGATGTTCTTTAGGGCCCCCCAAATGTTCAGAAAAGGCCACAGGATCGTGCAGTACTGCACAAATTATATAAGTAATTCCACTCATTAGCGCTTGATTTAATTACTAGGCATTAGGTTGATTGAGCCAACTTGAATTAGACTAAAGAGGACCTGAAACTGTGCCAGACTCTGAACTTGACTGTAGCCGGAAAGCTCTTTTTTACTGATTAAAAAGAATCGATATAGATGTCAGGAAGTACTGTTAAAAGGTAGGCAGTTGAGTTCATTTCCATTTCAGTCCGGGCTTGGAATGAAATGCCGCCTCCATTTTCTGTGCCTTTTCATGTGTTACGCAAACTTGTGAAATCAAATAGTGTCTGTGCGCCACCTAAATGTTGGAAACAGCATCTGTACCAAAATGCATCACTGTGAATATTGTAGGGCTTTCCAAGCGTTGGGTTCCTAGTCTATGCACATTTTAATGACTTATCTCATCTTGCACACCTGACTGGTGTGGATCAAGTATAGAGGATGGGAAACATAGGATCTCCGGAACTGAGAACTTTGTCAGGCTACAACTTCATTTCTGAAGTTAAAGCTCCATCTTGTGGCTGATGATGGTATTACATGGCGTGAGAGACAAGGCTTTGATTTTGTGAACATCATCTTCTGAAAGCTTTAAATAATAAACATATTCAGACATTTTTACAACCTGTGGGTCTTTATTGTAATGATATATTTAAAACTATATAAAAATTTCAATTTTTGTAAATGTAGTCTGTACATTTTGTAAATGTGGTCTGATTGATGCTGCATGTAAAAGAGAATGGAATGAATGAAGAGAACATGGAATAAATATGTGTAACTAATATGGGATAATTGAATGTGCCTCAAAAATGCACTCATACCCCTTTGCATGTTATATACAAACATCAACCAGCTAGCAGCAGCATTGATACTGTTATTGTGTAACTTATAACAAATTTAGATCTCTAATATATATAAAATTTTTGATTTATACCAGGTGTAGTCAGTGAAAGAGTTCAAAGCTTGCTTCTTTAATGTAGTTCATGAGCTACAAAGCCAATGGTTACATCAAACACTAGAAGCCAATAGTCACCAAAGTCTTTGCTCCAATACTTCTCTCTCATCCTGCTCAAACCACATACAGCTCTTCATTATGGTGGTGCAGATTTGTCTTTGTGACTTATTTAGTATTTTAAATCTCACCATGTGGCTGAATGCTTAGGTCAGCCAGACAACAGGGCCTGTTTTCACAAATCACTTCAGGAGTCGGAGTACTCCACGATCAATTCTCCTTGTGACTGCTTTGTGAATGCCTGCCATAGTGTTGTCTGAAATAGCTGCCTCTAGTGGTGAAGGTGTTACTTTTTACACAAGTTCTTTTGTGTTCTAAACGATATCCTCATGGGACAGCTGATGGCCTAATGGTTAGGGAGTTGCCCCTGCAATCAGATGGTTGTCGGTTTGAATCCCAGGACACCCCTGAGGTACTCTGAGCAAGGTACCGGCCCCACACACTGCTCCCCGAGCACCGTGTTCCTGGCTGCCTGCTGCTTCACTTAGTGAATGGGTTAAACACAGAGAAGAATTTCATGCTGTTCACACTGTGCGGTATGATGTGTTAACATATGACAAATAGACACTTTACACTACACAAGTCTGTGATACCTTAATGACGAGCTGAATGGGGGTAGAGAAGTTTTAGCTAATTATTGATCTGGAAACAATTTACATTTACATTTACATTTACAGCATTTATCAGACGCTTTTATCCAAAGCGACTTCCAATTCCTAATTACAGGG
>JBBPDB010000001.1:12702038-12721184 GCA_037974465.1 Brachypetersius altus
TCTCTCTCTCTCTCTCTCTCTCTCTCTCTCTCTCTCTCTCTCTCTCTCTCTCTCTCTCTCTCTCTCTCTCTTTGTGTCTCACGCTCTCTGTCTTTCTCTCTCTCTCTCTCTCTCTCTCTCTCTGTGTCTCTCTCTCTGTATCTGTCTCTCTCTGTCTCTCTCTGTATCTCTCTGTCTCTCTCTGTCTCTCTCTCTCTTGGCTCCAGGAGGTTTGAAGCCTCTGTAATTAGATAACAATGAGCTGTGAATCTCAATTACTGTACGTCCCCCAAGGTCAGAGCGCAAGCAAAGGACAAGAAGAGTGAGCAGACTGTTTTTGGAACCAGAGCCACTTTCTGAACCTTATGTCACAGCTGAGCTGCTCAGTCCCAAAAATCATTCAACACCATTCTTTGAACAAACATTGATTTTTCTTTCTTGTACAAATGACTGAAATTTGTGCAAAATCTTTGTCAGCAAAATAAGTGGCAGGCATCAAAACCCAATGTCTTCTCAATCTTGTTTTTTCATTCTGCTGTTTCCACTGTGAGGTATGTGACCTTAAAGTTACCAGGTCGTGAATTATGAGGGAAAAGCGAAACTCTGTGGCGCTGGAGTGGAAAAACAGGTGGACAGGGTGGAAGAGGCACAGTTCATAAATTACAAGCTAGGAAAGGTGCTGTATGAAAAAAGTGGGGTCTTGTTGGCCACTCTTGGGATTTGTTGGGGTCAAAAGTGCATTCACTTGTGCAGGAATGAACTTTCGGGGTCAACCGGCAGATCACAATCCCCTTGAAGTTGGTTTTTGCTTTCCTTTACGGTCCTTGGGTGCCGTCATTTTTGCACACATGGATGCATGCACTCATATGCACATGACCGTGAGAGCAAAGACACCCTGCACATCCAACTGCACAGCCATAGGCTCAGACAACGTACATAAAACACCACCACATATCCAAAATAGTGACCTTAGAGGCAAAGTATATTTATCTACCAGTGAAAAGTTATCAGTGACATGTTTTTACATTTGCATGTGACTTAACATTCACAAAAAATACACTTAATGCACTTTGCTAACAAATACATTTACAGTAAAGTCACCATTTGAGTACTTTTTTAGCCAGAAATGTTATATTTTTACTACTGGCCTACAGAAATCATCCTAATATAATTATAACTACAAAGTGGATCGCCAGACAACTGTTAGATATTTAACAAGCTATTAAGCAACGGAAGAGGTAACAAGTGTCTAGTGTCGACTCTGCATCACCACACAACCAGTTAAAAGGATTTCAGAAATGCACTGTTACAGATTCTTTCATCTTAGAAAGGAAACCTGTTTTATTTGATGTATTTTCAGATATAGTTGTTCACTCAACAACTTCCCAACACTTAAGAACAAAAACCTGTTGAAATAAACAGATAAGTGATAACTGTAAGAACTGTAGATTTCAGATGGTGTAAAATAAATTCACTCTGAGAAAAATAAATTACATGGTTTTTCATACAACACATTTTCAGAAAACATATACAATCTGAGTAGTTACCCTAAAAATAATCTATACGTTGTGATTAGTGTTGAATCTTCTGAAAATTTCTGGAAAATCTCTCCATTCCTAGTGCACACTTCTCTCATAAGCCTTATTCAGGTCATTGCTTTGGGTGTTCTATCATTCTGGCACTGGCAGTAGGGGCATTCATTACTCAGCCTCTTGGCCTGAGTGGTATAGTGGCTTTTAACATTGCACACTGACTTTTCCTTGAAGTTGGAAACCTCTGAATGTCTCCTGCGAGCGACTTCTCTCCAGAGCCCAACCACACTGGAGTGAAAGCCTCATCAACATGTTTTCATACTGCATTATTTATGTTAAATGAGGGTGCGAGCCAGTGAGCGAGGGAGCGGTTGTGGGGTTTTTAGTTTGGCAGCTGAGTTGGAATACATTTCTCCATTAGCAAGGGAAGGCTAGATCACAGTAATGGCTTACATTGTGTCTATATTGGGAGAAGATGTGACATGGATATAGATATTAAGCTCCTGTCTTGGTGGCAGTTATTTCGCCACAGTGAGTTATAGATACATTTTAGTATATCTTGGGATTTTTTCACTAAATTAAGATATGTTAGATTACTCTGTAGCATCTCTTCCCAGCAGAAAGACTTTTGTTAGCGAGAAACAGATTGCCTGTATTAGGGCTTTTGTTAGTGAAACATTCTGTTGTCTGTATTAGGGCTTGTTTTCACATGTACTTAGTCTGCTGTAGGTTGATATTTATAAAGTAATAATAAGTGAACCCTTTAAACCCCAGACATTATCATTTACATATTAAACCCAAGACATTATCATGTAAATCATGTATATATACACAGCGCGGCCCAGCACTAATATATATATATATTAATTTTGATTAGTCACTAATCAAAGTACTGCTATATGAACAAAAGTTCAATAACATTTTGCAGTTTGCAAACACTTTAAACTTTAATAACACTGTTACACAGCAAACAGATTTTGAACATAAAAATTTGCACAAAAAAAAGCCATGTTTAAGTTGGTTCCCCGCAGAGGATATGCACTTATTTCACTTGTAGAAATGTTTAAACTTTGTATACAACTATTTGAGCTCTTAGGGTTTAATGAGTTCAAATTTGCCACACACTGCAAAAAATGAACCACTGAATTGATACCATATATCAGTTGTGTTATATACGATGTTGTACAATGGGAAAGCGCGCATGCTGTGTACAAACTTCGGAAGACATTGTCAACATCGCCATCACTGGAAATGTTTGAGATACAATAGCAGGGCGTCTGCAAGGCGGTTGCTAATCAGAGGAAATGAAGATTGGCACTTCAAGGCCACACTCGAGCATAAATGAGTTTGATTTTAATAAATGTGCTAATTAGAAATCTGAGGACAGCCAGTGGGAGCATGCACATTAGTCCACCTCCCCCCCACACCTTTTGTGGCTGAGGATTGGACGAGACTGGGCTGAAATTGTGCTTTTGTTTGGGCCGAATGCAGCCTGAATGGGATCAGTAATGAAACGAAATGCGCCAACAGAAGCCAGATTTAAATATTCAGAACGTCTGAATAAATGAATGGAAGATCATTGGCTTTGTCAGATGTCAGCATGCACAAGTAACATCTGACTACATCATGGTCTACTTAGTGCACTGTTTAACGCTTATTCCTGCACACAGCATCTTAAGCTGTGTGGCCTGATGGGTAAAAAAAGAATGCGTTGTGTTCGGTTATTTATTAGTAATTGTTAGCTTGAGAAGAGACTTTTCTGAAAAAAAGCTGTTTGTCATGTGTTGCTGGAATCTATAGTAACATTGACATTCTCCTATTATGTGTTACCCCTTAAATATGTAGCAAAGAAGTGTGGCAGAATGTTGCCAGTGTCCATTCTGAATTATGGCTGAGCACATTTAGCATGTTTTCTTCTTTTTCCAAATGGCCAGTTCTAGCAGATGGCAATGCTGACGTCTGTTCGTGTCAATAGACATCCTGATGTCCTTCAGCTAGCTGCCCTCAACAATAATTTAGAGTTGTGCGACGAGCGGGATGTATGTAGAGGTCCAGGAGGGCTGGAGATGGGTGTGGAGAAACTCTTTCAGCCTTTTGTTTGCTTTCATGCATTCTCTGAGAATGTATTATCGCACCAGGGTTGTCTGGGTGAAGAATATTTTTACATTTATGAATGTGTTCCTTTCTGTTCTGCTGTACCAGGCTTTCCATTGACAGTCTTATTCTTTTAGACTTTGACTTTGAACTTTGCTTTTTTGGCTCAGTTTTTGAAAGGGCGTCTGTGTTTCTTTTATATTGAATAGGTTCACATTGTTTAGCAGCTTAAAAATCTCCACTGGTGTTTCATGACTGAGGTATTACTAATTGCCAGATTATACAATTATTATACAATTAACTGTGCTGTTGAATATTTACATAATCTGTATTTACATAATACATGCTGCTTCATTCACTCCATGTCTATCACTGATATAGAGCTTCGTGTTATTTGAAAAAACTATAATAACACCAGTCCCTTTGGAAATCAAGTCTGGATGGTTGATGTGATGTATTTAGAAAGATGTAATACTGTGTATCTTTGCATATTATTCTCACGTAGATTTATGAGAAAATTAAAAGATTGTCTTAAATCAACATATCAAGTTGTAACATATCAGTGACAAGCAAAGCATCTTATTAAGCATCAAATTAAATTGCAGTCTTTTTACCATGCAAATGCATAGGTCAGACAAGAGTATGGATAAACAAATACACAGAATAAATGCATTTTCTTTTATTTACCATTTTCATTTAATTTTCTCCTAACCACAAATATTGACTGAAAAAGTGAGTGCTTTTTGTTTTCATAAGAGAAAACACACTTACTGCCAAGATTAATAGGTTTAAACAATGTTTAGACTTTAACATGGTACTGTATATGTTACTAATGTTATGCAAAAACATTGCACGACATTGTTTCTTGCATTTATAATTCATGTAAAATTTTACAGTTTGTGCTGCATAACTGAGATGCTTTATTAGAGGCTCATAAATCAAAGTGCTGCATGAAGGTGCTTCAATAATGTCTTATATCCCCAAGGAACAGTATTATGGAACATAATGAGATTTTACAACAGGGCATTGCTGAAATACATTATACACACATGTGCAAACTTCAGTCTGCATGAAGTGCATTCTTTGAAGTCAAAGCTAGATATTGGTTTCATACACCTCAGTATTGCTCTGAAATTGTGCTTACGGTCAGTTAATAGTGCTTGTTTGGTAGGCCAAGACCACAAGAGATTTAAATTCTCCCTAAATACTCTGTTCTAGCTGAAAAATGGCATGTCTCTTCATCAATGTGTTTCCATAGGAGGTTGATCCCTAATGAGGTAACATATATGAAAGGTCACATTTTCTGCATATACTGTAATTAAAGCAATATTTTGCTTGTTTACATGAAGCTAGGAAGTTGAATAAATAGGCTCTAATCAGTGTGCCAGCTTCTCATTGTCAGAGTAGCTGGTTTGAAATGATCATTTTGTCGAAATATTACAGACTCGTTCACTTTTGTTAGAAATTTTGTATGCTGGCATTATTTGAACAAGTTACTTTCATTAAAAATCTGAGCCATCATTCTACGCATTTGCATATGTGTGTGTTTCTGTGTGTGTCATAGAAAGAGAAAGAGACGGTGGGAGGGTCAAAGAGAGAGAGATAGTCTGTAGACAGAGGACCGATAGTGTCTCTTATTTGCTCAGCTTGCATGATAGCCTGTCAGATGCGCACTAAACTGTGACCTGAGCATATAAATAGCCAAATAATTGCTCTTATAGACTAAATTAACTGGGCATATTAAAACCCTTCTTTGCTGTTCGGCCTTTGACCGAGAGTCAAAAAGAGAATTTCATCTAAATATTCATTTATTTATGGAAGGCATTGTCCTATGTAATTATCTAGCCCTACCTCATGCATTGCAAATGCCTTTTTTTTATCAGTATCATTCTAGATCAAATTGGTGTATTTTCATGGTAAATTTGAAAGCTGTAAGCCATATGATACTGTAGTGTGTTTATTTAAATCCAAAGCACTAAATCTACAAAGACTTTTATCTTGTGTTTTATGAAGCTGCATCCTTGTCATGGGTAAAATATGCACACTTGCACGCATGATGAGAAAGAAATGAAAAGTAATCGTCACGTAGGAGAGTCTCATTTTCTCCCAAAACATGTTTTGCCCACAACAGACTCAGGCAGAAGCTGACATTATTATGCGATGAAGCCACAAACTTGGAGAAGAGCATGATTACTTCAAAGCCTGGCGTGCTGTTGAATTAGCCGAGGTTCTGTCACAGACTCCCTTATTAAAATCTGAAGAATTCCCCTTCCATTGTGACGCTGACACTTAGCTAATGACAGAAGTTGCTGGAGGCCCAAATGAGGTTTCACAGTGTTGAAAAGCTGGTTTGGAAGTATTGCTTATGAGGGACCACAAGCCTGCAGGGATGTACCTCTCACCCCAAAGTGTCTTTTTTAGTAAGTTTAATTATGTGTATGCCTGCCAGTAAGTGTTTGATGCTTTTAAAAATATTTTTTATCCAAAAGGAAACAGACAAAGCAGTTTTATTGTAACAGCAGTCAGACCTTGTGTAGACTTCTTTTTTTTTTTTTTGGCCTGTTGAATGTTTTTCTTTACTGTACAAAAATATTGCCTGCTGTTTAGTGGGATCTATTGTGTGTGCTTTTTTCAGATGTCTGCATGATGCAGGCATCCATCAGATATCCACTTTAAAATGATCATTTGACCATTACAACTGTTGCCAGTTTTTACATAAGAAAGAACAGAATTAACATTGAAACCTAATACAATATCTATGAGAATAAATCACTCTTCCTGTTAGTGTGGCTGGCAACCTACACGTTCTACAGAAAAATCTGGAGAGGGCCCTCGTGTATATTATTCAAAGGCACCTTAAAATCACATTACCAAGGGCCCTTTGGCATGAATTATTTTTATCATTGGTAACATGACTAAATAGGGAAAGATGCATTATGTTACATTACATTCAATTGGCAGACGCTTTTATCCAAAGCGTCTTACAGTACAAGGAAACACTCAAGATGTTGCTCGTGACTCTGCAAGAAACTGTTGAAATATTATCATCCAGTGACACAAACGATGACACGAAAAAATCCTGTAGAGTCAAGTAGATCCACTAGAATGCAGTTAAATGTTTGCTGGTTTGTATAGGGTAAGTTTGGGCAGTTTGCCAGTCGTATCATGTCAAGAAGAATGCCTTTCATTTTTCCAGAGTGAAAGAATCTTTTACAGGCATGTCTGTGACTACAAAAGGTCTATAATTATTTTTAAGTAGCCATCTAATGTTAGATACATACCAAGTAACATTCATTTAAGATGAAAAAGAAACAAGAAATTTAAGTTACACTGCTGTGTCCCAGCCAGGCTAGTCTTGCTAGCAGCTAGTCACAGTGTACCTCTAAACTACACCACTTTTCACCATATAATATTCCTTGTGACTTTTTAGTACGCTAAAGATGTTTGAAACCTCAGTGACCCGTGTGCATTATTGTGTCACTGTGGCTAATCAGCAGCACTTGTTCTGACACCCCTGTTCTCGCTCTCTGCGGTTACTGGGTGCACTTCAAGCTAACCTGTCAGTGAAGTGATTGGGTTTCCTTTGCATGCTTTGTGTGCTTAATTATGTTCATTAATCAGTGCATGTCAGCAAGGAGCAGGGTCTGAGGCAGCACCGTTTGACATGTTTATTCACCACACAGTACCCAAGCTAACTTTGCTGAAGCTATGCCCCAAGGCTACTTTGTAACTGTCAGACAGGCCGCTGACGGGGAAAATACGTCAATTTATCTAGCCACCAAGTGGCAAGAAAGTCCTCAATGATGTCTGATTAACATCTGGCTGTGTTTGAACTGGGTCAAGGGCTTGGTGATCATTTATAGGAAAAGAGCTTGACCCCTAAAATTCCAGCAATGGAAGAACAAGAGACTTGCTTTGTGATTTCCAAAGGAATCTTAAGGCAAGTTTGTCCATTCCTTTTATAAGCAAACTTTTATAAGCATTCTCATTTTCAGAAATCTCAAACACAAAAATAGGGTATAAACCTCAGTTTCTATGTCAAATTTCTGTGTATATGTTCTTTTAAAAGTGAAAGTGACCATTTGTCATACGTGAACACACCACAGCACACAGTGTGAACAGCACGAAATTCAACCTCTGCATTTAACCCATTCACCAAGTGAAGCAGGGGCCGCCATGAACGCGGCGCCCGGGGAGCAGTGTGTGGGACGGTACCTTGCTCAGGGTGCCTCAGCGGTGCTTAGCGGTTTTGGGGATCGAACCCAGACTTTCTGGTCGCAGGGCGGATGCCTTAACCACTAGGCCACCCAACTGCCCCACTGTAGCACTGAGCCATCTAATCAAAGAGCAAAGCTAGACAGAAATACTGTTTTCTTCATCTGAAGAAAACAGTGTTTTGTCATTTTGTCATTTTAGTCATTTTAGATGAAAGAAAAATAAATGTTCAAGGCAGCTGAGGTGTGTTTGGGTAGCTGCTTGTGTGCATATTAACGACTCCTTGAATGGTAACATCATGTAAATGAGAACTTTGGGATCTTGTTTAGAGGACACAGTTGTAACTGGCTGGGTTTAAGATATTGTTAGAATTAAAGTGGCAGTAGGGGGCTCAAAAGTCACCAGACGGTGAACAGAAATGGACAAGTTAAATACTGAGAGACATAATATTATGCTTAGTGTTGGAGGCTTTTGTCTAATTTTCTATATGTGTCTTGTTTTACGAATAAATTAGTACTTAGTGGTCATTTCGGACATTAAACTGAAAAAACTAAAGGTGGTCTTGCATAGTACCGCAGGTGTCTAAAAACGTTTTTTTGCTAAACAAACAAATGTAATACTGGGCAACTGTGTGCCATTTATCTCTCCTTGTGAGTCAAAAACATTAAAAACTGAGTACATCATCAGTCTGTCCTAGGAAATTTGGGCCAAAAGAGAGTCAGTGTGTCATTTTAAGAATAGTTTGTTAAAGAAATCTGCCTAATCATTATTTGGGCAAAACCTAGTCTTCAAATTTTGCTGAACATTGTAAGATATTCATGTATTATTGGCATATCATTATCTACTCCGTACTTAGTTGAAATGACAGAATAAAATGTTATAAATGTATATTATGATATATAGCAAGGTCAGTCCTGATGTATTTTGTAGCAATGATGCTGATTTGTATTCAGTACACTGTCTTTCCACCACTGTTGCTGACCATTCCAGCGAGAACCTCTTGGCCTTGTTTCTTCAATGCCCCCTCAGCAGATTACGCATGAAGAGTCCCCGGAGCAGCTCTTCATAACATTGCTTGGTGCTCTGTGTGCTGTGTTAGGGGGAATGCTGCTCCATATACATAATCCTCCCTCAGCTTTCACGCTGTGATACTGCAGCTAATCATGCCCACAGCGACATACTAAGGTCCCAGTGCAGTGGAGCAGGCCTTCCAGCCCCAGCTTAAGGGGAAAGATCATCTCCAAAATGTCCAAATTTACAAACTGGCCCAGACCCAAGTATCTAATTGACCCCAGTCGTATTTTTTTTGTCTAGCTCATCCATCCCAATACCCGTGTATATGCATAATTAGATTTTTTTTGGACCACTTTATTCTTCATTTGTTTTAAGTGTGCAGAAATTGTGGCTTGTATTTCTTTTGTTCCACATGAAGGGGACTGACGTTTTAAGATCCATTTCTTTTATTGTAATGTGAGCTTTTTTGTCTGAAACCAGCAATTTAGCTGATTAGTCTCTAAATATGTTGTATGTGAGCGAGAAAGAGAGTAAATGAGCAGACCCTTAAGCATGCAACACACTGTGAAAGTGTGAAAGTACCAGTCACTTTCTTGAAGTAAGAGTTTGATGTAGTATGGAAACATTATTCATTTCAAATTGTACTGTTCACTAGTTTATACAGTCTACAGCTCTACGTTTCTAAGAGTGAAATCTAAGGGAGGTTGGTAAATGGTGATATAAAAGTTTATTAGGACTGTTTTTGAAACATTACAGATATATGAAGTACAGTAAACACCCAGTTTTGCGCGGATCGGGACTCGCGGATCCAGTCACACACGTTTTTGTTTTTTAGAACGAAACTGATCGTTTTACGCGGAAATATTCAAAACAATGTAGAATATATTCTCCGATTTTTTTTTGCCTTTTTCGTGCCAATATGTTATGACTCCCCGTGCATGGCCATATAGGGCTCTCTCTTACTCTCTCTCTCTCTCTCTGTCTCTCTCTCGCTCTCCCTTACTCTCTCTCTCTTACTCCCTCTCTCGCTCTCTCTCTGTAACTCTCTCTCTCGCGAGCGCGCTCTCTCTATATCTGTCACTCTCTCTCTTCGTGACTTTTTCAGAGCGTTCGCCTCTCTCTCTCTCTCTGTATCTCTCTCACGCTCTCTCTCTCTCTCTGTATCTCTCTCTCTCACACGCTCTCTCTCTGTTTCTCTCTCGTTCGTGACTTTTCCGGAGCGTGCGTCTATCTCTCTCTATCTCTGTCTCTGTCTCTGTATTTCTCTCTCTTGATCTCTAGTTCTGGAGCGCACGGATCGCCTCTCTCTTACTCTCTCTGTCTCTCTCTCGTTCGTGACTTTTCCATATTTAAACCTCGGGTTTATCTTGACATTTTCGTTAAGGGTATTGTATTAAACTGTTTAAAATGAAATTAAAGTGTTCTGGGAGCACATCTGGGGGCATATTTAAGGTTTACACTATTAAAATAGGCATTTTAAGGCATTTTTTGACCAAAACACAACAACACGGTTTTTCATTATACGCGGATGCTCGTGTAACGTAACCCCCGTGAATATTGGAATTTACATAAATGAATGGGGGGAACACAGAGCATAGCACAGACAAGGCAAAATCTAGACTTTATTTATATTGCTGGCTTTATTAATTGCCAACTTTTACTTTGGCCTCCTCACTAACCCGATCCAGTGCTATCCAGTACATCTATATCTATAGAGAATGGTTCAGAAAACAGAACATTTTATATTGCCTTTTATAGTATCTAGGACCAGGGGGAAAGAAATAGCCTTCGAACAAATTGGGGTTGGCCTCTTTGAGGGTCCATGCGAAGTTGGATCACCACACATGGCCAGACTTAATGAGTCACCAGGGGAGGGGGATATGATGAGGCACTGTGGATGGAAGCTGTTTGAATTTGGGGAGCACCAGCTTTTGGTCCATGAGCCCCGGAGGGCAGCTGGGCACACCACCTGTTAATGAGCTGTGAAGTGGTCCTCATCTGAGATTTGGCCAGTAAACCAGGTCCCCTCTGAGCAAGAGGAGACAGGGCAGACATGGATACTATATTTGCTTGCTTTCCAAGTGCATCTGATTGATTTTGTTGTTGTTAAAAATATCTCGCAAATCCATTTTGGTATTGTATATGTCTTTCTATGGGTTATGGGTCAACCCAAACTGATTGAGGCAAAGTGATGGAACATGTACAACTGTGTATTAGATGCAAAACTAAAATACTATGGTGTCAATGCTCAAACAGACAGTTATATGAGGCCATTTGCATGGTGCATGTGCATCCCTTGCATGTTTTGTTAAACTTTGTGATGAAAATGTAATTTTTTCCTTTTTTTACAGAATTGTGTTATACAAAAATTATAATAAAGTCATAGTTAATCCACAGAATTCAACTCAATTCAAAATAGTACAGTTGGACAAAACTGACACTATATTGATTGCTATTACATGCAATAGCTCTCAATATACTTCTTGATTCCTGAGGTGTTGTTTTGTCTTATTTCTCAGATAAGTTTTTTAATGTTGTATATGTAGCATGTTGAAATTTTGAGTTTGAAGTTTGATAGTACATCGTTTACATCTCATTGACAGAATTATGCTGGGATTTTCAGAAACCAGTGGAATTCCCTGTTAACCTAGATATTTTCAGTTTGTCAGAGAACTGCTTCGATTTACTTAATAGATATTAAATATTATTGTTAAAATAGAATAGGATTGTTAATAAGACATACAGTAAGTGCCAAGAGGTTATTAATGTAGGAATAACCAGTCAAAACAACAGTTACATGGGGTTGTTCTTGTCTTTTAGCTTCTTGCTAGCATGAACTCCTGGAAAGAAAGAAGATGAGAAAATGAATGCCATATCTGAACTAATTACAAGAGAAGTCAGTAACAGGCCCACTCTCCACACACTGTTAACCTCTCTAATCAACATCCATGCCAGCTAATTTGCTTTCACACAGAACTTTGGCATTTCCTAACAATTAGAATTAGCATTTAGCATTTAGTGTTATGGGTTGATATCAATGGTCCAGTGGTGATCAGACTTCACCAAGCACTAAGTGCTCTCAGATGAGCTACTTTTGTTTTGTCTGTCTTCCATTTATCTTCACAGTGGTGCCAATCTTCATTCAGCAGGATGACAGACTGCATGATGGTCAGCTGGTGAATTTGGACTCACTTTCATTAATCCCCCCTCTCCAAATCCCCTCCCCTCGCCCAAATTAACCTCCTGTCAGTGCCCCACAATGGAAGTGGGCATGGCCCGGTCTGATTTATCCCACATTTAGCCATCAAAGGGGCACCGACCCCCACCCCACCGCCCTACTCCCCCAAATGGTTCCCCATCTAGCCCCAAGCCTGGTGAAAGAGAGTCAGTCTATCAAGCAGGGAAAATGTCATGCCTTGATTGGGGTGTGGCTATAGTCAGTGAGTGTGTTAAGGGCAAATAGAATGTGTGACAGTCTATGTGTGTGTGAATTTGGAGTGGGTGGTCTTGGTTCTACCCATATGCTCTGGGGAAGTCTGGTCCAGATATATACACACACACATCCACATAGTCATTCAGGAGATGCTCAAGGGGACACTCATGCAGGCCTGTGGCAAATCAGACCACTGAACTAAACCATGGACACAGAGTCTACTGCTTATATCTTGTGGCATCTTACTTTGGATTAATGGAAGACAGTTAATGGAGTGACTGGATGTTCTATCAGTGACCTGTTGCCTCATTTGTTGTTGTTAATTCAACTTATACTTTATTTTCCAATTGGGTAGAAGAATGTGGGCTTGGAGAAGTGACTGTAGAACAAATTACATTAATGGGCAGCTGTTCTGGAGTTTGGTTCTGGTGGGTTTCATCTACCAGGGCTGTTCAGGTGCCACTGTATTTCTGGTGGCCCCAGATTCTTCTCTGGAAGTCTCAGTCCCTGTGTTGCTCCCAACAGACACGGGCACGCCGGAGACGCCTAAAGAGGTGGTCACGCAGGCCCCTGCCTCAGGACAAAATGAAGATAACACCCTGGGCTACACAGGTACTGCTGTTTCCTCCTTTTCTTCCTCCTTGCTTGCTTTCTGCTGTAGTTGCTGTGTTACTGCATGACAAAGACTCTGGCTCCTAGCAGAGTTGCTCAGTGCATCAAAATGGTAAGCTGTACAGTTTGATAAAACAGTTGTGCCACAATGTAGTCTTCTATCTGTAGTTTGCAGTTGCCAGTCAGCTGAGATTATTCCATGAACAAGAAGATGCTTTGTAACAACTTATGAAGCGGTTATGCAAATTTAAATTGATATGTGCAGATATTTTGTGTGTTTGTCAAGTATTTTACAATGGCTTCCAATTTGGAATTGCCAATCAGATTAGAATCAGAATGATCACTTTCTTCTCCAAATCTCAAGTCAGGTAATCTGTCTCAGGACCATGATGCAGCACAAATAATAAAACCAAACTTTAGTGCAGGACGGAGTGCAAAATGAAAGTGCAAGATTGGAAAACAAGTCAAAATGAAGCGCAGTCAACAAAATGACTACAGTACAGGTGCGAGTGAATGCAGTATTAGAACCGATAATTAATTCTAGCAGCAATGAAGTGTGCAAAAATGCAAAGATTAAGGCAGATAATACTAAATAATGGCACAGAAATTGCCACCAATAGCAGCATCAGTACAAAACATGTACAGAATTGAATGAAAACAGTATAAATCACATGTTTGTCTGAGTTTCTATGATGTCCTCTGATGATCCAACGAGCATAAACTCTAGTCAAAGCAATATTTAAGACCAGTATGTAGCCACATGAAATTGGTATGCAAGGTACATCACAATCTCCATGTTTAGTAATGTAATCACAAGATGGTGGTTTGTCTGTATTGTGCAGGTTTACTGTTATCTTTGATGCAACTATCAGACTCCTCTTTCTGTTTCTTTTCTTTCCTCATCTCATCTTTCCTTCTCTTCTCTTAAAACATGCTCTCTTGTGGTTTGTTGAATTCTGCGATGCTTCCCTGATTCTTTATTTGAAGAACAGCAAACTTATTGCCACTCATTTGATGACAGAGTTGCCACTTAATAACTGTACAGTTTCTCCTATGTAGACAAAGGGTAATTGAGTTCGGTTAGGCTTTTTTGTTACAGTGTTTATATGTAAATGTAAACAGATTAATTACGTTGATAGTTATAAAATGAATTGTATTTAAATCCTGCTTAGATCGTGTATCAACTCATGTGAAGAATGACAGCAGTAATGAGTGATTTCTCACAAAACTGTAACCTATAATAAAACATCTCTGTATTTGTAGTAATGGCAGATTTATTGTAGGGGAAATTAGTTTTGATGTCTCAGGTAAGAGTGAATTACCCAAAAAGGGTTATTCATTTACTTTTCACTATGTCATGATTATTTAGAGTGGGTTTTCTCAATAAGGCTGATTTGTGGGAACTGGATAACCTCTAAATTTTGTAGAATAGGACAAAAGCAATGACAAAAGTGGGAAAGGCAGCCAGAATCTCAATTTTTAGATTGCATTCACTTACACAACATAAACTGCAAAAAGCAGAGGAGAGATTTGACTATCCTTGGCTCTTTGTGCTTAAGTGAAAGTGGAAATCACCTTTCCAGGGATCAGTACTTTTCTGTAAAGCCATTCTGTGTTATTCTTGGAGCTAGCTCTCTAACGCTATGAGCGCTTTTAGGAAAACAAGTCGATAAGTGAAAAACAACTCTCAGTGTCTGCGTGAGCTGGTGGGATGAGAATGGCTGCGACATAGACTGCAGAGTGACTTTCCAGTCCCAAAAACTCTTTGCCTTTTCAAACTTCCAAGGTTGAAGATATAGGACCAGTGATACTGGGTAATCTGAACCAGGCAATATACAAGAAGCACTAATGCTGCCCTTAGGGCTGGAAACACTGTAATGGTTTCTAAATGCATTCACATTCAGAACACAATTCAGATTGGTTTATTATTTGCATAACAATTATGTGACATACTCCTTTTAAAATAATTAATAGCTCAAAATGGTACTTTGCGATGCAAACAAATGTTCAGCTTCATTTTATATCATTAATTGTCTAAATGAATGTAGACACAGCATTGAAAAATCACATTTTTAAAAGAGAATGGTAGGTTAAAATATAGAAATAGCCATTCTTTGTCATTAACAAATTTAAAGAGTCTCATTGTTAAATTGCCATCTTATTAACTACAGTTCCATCCAAAGTATGTTTATTGGAAATGTTTTAAAGCTTCAGAAAGTTTGTTGTTTAGGAGATGGGAATTACCTGAAATATTTAATGAATGCTGACTTCTGAAAACTTCTGAGCTGAAAATGGTTAACAAGTTGGCATTAATTGAATGAACGCATTTTAAATGTATTTATTTATAAATTCTACCTATATAAAGTATTAGTGTTGAATGAACATTCAGGCAAGCTCAATCAAGTTAGATTAATGAGTGTTTTTCCAAGACTTGTGGAATTCCCACCAGGATGCACATAGTGCATATAAATGAAGGTTGTTGTACTTAACATAGGATATATCTAAAGGGTAGCTTGTTGAATAAACCACACATTTTCCCATGTACTGCACACTGGGTGTGTCTTTCCTTTTGTTTTTCTTGCCATCTGTGTTTTGTCATTCCCCCTCGGCTGCTATCCCTTGGGTGTATGCTTTTAAGTTATATTCTGTATTTTAGTTAATTGCCTAGCATCTTTAATGCTGGCTGTCAGGGTGAATTGCCTTAATCTACATAAACTGACTGACTATTACAGAGACTTTAATGTTTCAGACAAGCTCCATGTACAAGAAATTAAATTAATAATCAATGAATCTTTATGGGTTTGGATTTTGTTAGCATTATTCGTCATTATTAGTTATTAGAAATGTCATAATGTTTGAGCTCATGGCTAACTAGAGTATACGCTTAGCCAAAAATAAGACAAGCTTCTGGTAGAACACTTCTCGTATCTGACATGAAAGCTCATGGTTGCACATGTAATGTGTTAATGAACTCTATACGACTCTATAAAAAGATTCAGTACATTAGAGGTGTACAGAGACATCATGATCTGTATTTGGATAGTAGACCTTAAGTGGGCGTGGTTTACAGTTACGTTAGGTTGGGTAAATTTTGAATATTCCAATCCAATGGTCATTGGCAAGGTAATTTGAATGCTTACAGTTTGTGCAAAAAGCTAAATCTGCTGAGTAAAAGCACCTCCTTTCAGTCTTCTCTCCACTTTCAGCCCATCAAACGTTTATAGAGCTTGTTGCAGTTTAGATCCTCTCCGTCAAACGTTGTGCTTCTGACAGGCCACTCTGGGACTTTGTGGAATTGTGGATGCCCATTTAAATGTCAACATAGGACTTCGATTTCACTATGTAATCATTTAATTCACTACACATTATTGTATAGCTTTATCCTATAGTTGCCCCCACAATCAGGTGCGGGAGCAAGAGAGACAAAAACCTGGCAGCTGTATTGTACACTTCAAAATGGAGCTTAGAACCCTATTCAGCAGGAAGGGTTAATTTTGTCCATTAAAACCCCAACTGATTCATTTTCTGCACATTATTTAAACATGATCGCTGTTTTCTGTAGTTGCTCCAGTAGGTAAGCCAAAGCAGACAGCGAACCAGTAGCTGCCCATTGTTATGCAATTGCTGTTGTAAAGTAGTATTTCAGATTACCCCAGCAGTGACATTAACAAACCTACTAAAAAAACACACGAGCGCATCATTGTTCTTTCAGCTGAAGGATATTTTCTATCGATCTTTTACACGCATTTCCACGCGGAGTGTGGGGTGTGGTCATAAAATGTATTTAAATGTAGTTACAAAATAAAAATAAAAGGAGAGAGCAAGAATGATGAAAAGTACAGGGCGAAGATTTAGAATATCTTACAATGAATTAATTAGCCCCTGTAACTTCATTCTCTCTTGGTGGGCAGTGCCCCTCCATCACTCAGCATGATGCAAGTCATCCCAGACATTTGTTAGCTTACATTAGTGTTCTTCTCCAAGCATGTTACACTGTCTAATGATGTTAGCAACAGCTACAAAAGATGCAGCTTTATGTGACTTGTCAAAAGCCTGGGCACACCTTCACTCTCCCATTGTGAGTGGTATTGCCATAAGACAAGTTTTTTGACCAAAAACTACACATTTACACTGGTCGGTTGGAGCAGTTTAGATTCACATATTCACATTGAAGTTATATGTAATGTTTAAGCCAGGGCTGCTTTATGGATGAGTCACAATACAAGGCAGCCTATCAGAACAGAGGACGTTTTCATAAAGGCACTATAACAAAAATAGACTGTTGATAAAGGGTAAAGGGTAGATTGAAAAATAGTCATCTAAAAATGAGTTATGATTGCTTCTGTTATCCAGAACAACATAAATGCCATAATTATACCTGCAGGAAAAGCATATATATGAAGTAGGACAGGAGCCCTTTAAATCTGTGTAGAGGTTTGATTTCTGGCCAAAATATGATAGACTGACTGTGTGAGATGGAGAAGTCTATTTAGCTCCCCCTCCTGAGAAGCCTCATTACAAGTTACAGCTTTGGCCTTGAGTCCTGACCTCAGAGCCAAAGCTCATCTGCTTGCCCCGCCAGCAGTAGAAGAGCCTTGGGCATTCTGCTGGACATTATTACTGCCAAAGGTTCCTGCCTGCAGCTTCACAATCACAAATCCTCCACAGGTTCCTGCTTAAATGGTTTCTCTACCCACAGAGTAGATGTGGGGCACTTGCTCCCAATTGAGTGTATCCTCAAAGCGTGGCTTCATAATGCACTCGTTTCCCCCCACAGAGAAAAATGTGGTGAATGCAGGTCCTGCCTTTAGGGCCCATCTCACTTGAGATGTAATTACCTCCCTCTCTCTGCAGCAGCCGCTCCACGGGCCCTCGGTGGAAAAGGGGGTGCTCTTTCTCGTTCTTATTCCCAATCCAATCTCTATTCATCTTGCTGATCCCTCAGCTTAACTCGCCCTGTGTCCCCGGAAAGGGCTCCGTCAGGCGCTGCTCTCGACAGTCCACCAGGTTAATTCTGTCAAGAGGGACTGGAGTGGAAGAGAGATCAGCAAGGAAGCAATGGCTGTATGAAGCGTGAGAAAGCAATAGAGCAAGAGAAGGGTCACTGATTATTCATCACCACGGAGCTTGTCGCACTGAAGAGGAGCCAAACCTGTTTCGCAATTGTTGTCGTTGAGATTAGCATGGGTGAGAGGATGCAAAACAGGCCTGTTGTTGCCAAACGCTAACAGACATTCTGCTCTATAGGAGCAAACAGCCTTCACATTTCCGCAGACAGAGGCTCTTGGGTAAGCATGAGATTTTTGCCCTGAATCATAAATGGCCTTCACTTGCATGCCGGCTGGGATTCAGGGGGGGAAAGGGGGCGGAGGGGAATTGGTGGGAGTCAAATACGCCTCTTTTGTACTGAGTCTGGATGTCCATATGGTGCCCTTATGACTGTCAGATGAGGGAGCTGCTGACTGACAGATTCAGAGAGACGGCTGTGAAATACCAGCCTGAGTTTATCCACAGTCATTCAGTGTCAATTATGTCTGTTTTACAAAGATACTTAAGCATGACTAGAAGCGGTTTAACACTAGCGCCCCTCACTGTGGGTGTGTGATGATGTTTTTCAGTGCAGGTTTTGTGTACACATCTGTAACCACCCAGATAATGGCGGACTCAGTGTTGTTATAAAAAAGACCCCTTTTTCAACCTAATTTCAGCCAGATATAGCAATCTATAGCAATTGTCATAGACAGTTATTCACTACAAAAAGGATTGCACATTTTGTACATAACTACCAATTAAATAAAGAATCTCACTGCAGCGCGAGGCTTAGCTAGTGGGTGGAACTGGAGAAGACTAGTTTTGGCAGAAAATCAGAGGAAACTTAAACCTGTGTTGGAGGTTGATTTACATGAGTATTTAAAAATAAAGATTTTAAAAATAAGCAGTCCCACAAGTGGACAATTTGCATTGCTACGGCAGGAAGTGGACAGAACAAAGGTAAGAATAGCAAAATAGACTAAAAGCTATAAAACAGTATAATATAAAAAGTACACCACACAAGTAATACAGCAATATGTAAATATGCAAATGTAAGTATGTGTATATGTACATAATGTGTGTGTGTGTATATATATATATTAGTGCTGGGCCGTTATCGGCGTTAACATGCTGTGTTAATGTGAGACTTTTATCAAACGATAAAATATCGCCGTTAATCTATTCACAAAGTTGGGTTGGGAGCTGGGTCTATACTACGCAAGCTATGATGACTTT
>JBBPDB010000001.1:12726160-12739464 GCA_037974465.1 Brachypetersius altus
TTCAGCTGTCTCGTGTTTTCCCTTCATTAGTTTAGTATATAAGTCTGTTTCTGTTAGTGTATCCTCATGTGTCCATCGCCTCAGTTATGCTTCTTGTTCCCTGTGTCCTGATCCTGTTTTTGCTACGTTCTAGTTACCTTGACGGCCCCCATGCCTTGTTTTGTTTATTCCTTGTTTTTCTTTAATAAACTTCACGTCTGCATGGATCCCTGGTCTGCGCGCGCCCCCGACTCTTGACACATACCTGCTGATATTCGCTTGCACAAATTATTTATACATTATTTATACATTATTTATAGACCTTACAGATCATTACCATAGTTTCCTTACCATCTCTGACTTATGGAAGCCACTCCAGAGACCAGAACCAAAACTGCCTTTTTTCTCTATTCATGGTTAATAATGTAACTACTTCACTTGCCGTCACTGATTGAAATTCGATTATTTTGTTCCCTTTTGTAGACTTAGTTGCTAGGCAACAGCCAAAGTAATAGCTGTTATGTGGGGCTTTGCGGGTTCAAAATCATGCACCAGTTTCCTGTTGGTTCTTGTTTCTTAAAACCTTCATCCCGGTTGCTGTTTAAGGCACAAACAGTCCAGCCAGCAGCAGAAGAGTGGAGTAGTCCGATCTTGCTGGCCACCCTTCACTATGAGCCTGTGTTAATAATTGAGCCAAACTGCTGGTGAGGGCTGTGTCTAACAGCTTGCACAGCACTGATTGGCCCAATCCCCCATTGTGAAGGTGGAGAGGGCACACAGTAGCAGAGACAAAGGCATCACTTGGCTCAGTTACTCCGGGACAGTCTGTCTATTCATTTAAAGCCTCTCCGGCCAGTAAACCAATTAAGCCAATTAAGCATGAAAACACAATGTGACTTGTTCTTGCCACTATGCATAAAAGACGGAGTGAGACCGAGTGACAAAGCTAGTTAGGGAAGGCTGGAGCTGAGTAGTCCTGCAGAGTCACCCGAGACACTTTTGTTTCTTTGTGAATTGGATCGGTGTGTTTTATGCGCTAATTGGAAACCATGGAGTGTTGTGACTAGGGAGCCGCAGAGCCTGTGCAGAAACACTAGAGGGTCCAATCCAGCCCTGAAACCTTGTTCTCAAGCTGATACACAAACCATATTCCACAAACAATACAGCTTTCGTTGTAAGCTTCAACCAAACTTCTTTGGTCCCCCCAAATTACAGTGTTACAATATCATTATTAGCTTTCTTGTCCATCTCTTGCTATGTAAGCCCTGTGCTGAAGCTCAGTGCTAATCCCATGGAGAGGTGGTGGACAGCGAGGCCATTCGGGTCACGCAGGCAGGTGGAAACGCGACAACCTGTTTATCGCCTCATCCTGCTTTTTGTGTCAGCCAGTCAGTGTGTAGTGCCCTGCTCTCTTTCTTCCTTTCATTCTTTCCCTCCACGTCCCTCCCGTAGGGTGGCTCTCTGCACTGTTCCGCATGAAGGGCCTCACTGAGTGACAAAACAGAACCAGATTTGTTCAGCTTGGCGTTCAAGACCCTCCGAAAGACCCTGCCTCTCTTTTTCTCACGGCTTATAAGTGAGCAAGGAGAATGCCCCCTCTATGCTGTTTGTTATTCTCTATTTTGCCATGCTGTATTGGGCCTTCCGCTATGAGCTTTGTTGTCTTTTAATACTAATTTCATTCCTTAAAGGTCTAAGATGTAACCTAGGCCTTTGTTCCATTGTACTTTTTGTTGAAAGTGTCTTTCTGCATTGAAAGTGTCTTTTTGTGTGTGTTTGCTTTGTGTGATTTTTAGCTAGCTCTGCGAATGGTTGTTGGCTGTTTTCAGGAGCTCGCGTGGGTATACGCTCTCCTAGCCAGGTTGAAGCCCAGATGGCCGTATGTGAGAAGCATTTTTTCCCTTGCGACAACACTGCTGCGAATTTGTCCGACTCGATCATGCAGAGAGAGCGGAGCCCTTTCTCAGCCTGCCTGACAAGTCACGGAGGTTTTCTTGTCAGAGGGCTGCGGAGGAACGACAGGACAGCACTTAACAGTTCTGGACTCATCCCTAGTGCCAGTGAACCCATATGTGAGACAGCATAGACCGGGGGGGGTCATTCTCTGTGTGCTATTTTCCCATCATTCACCCGGACAAACTGCTCATTCTCAAACAATCGTTTTGTGAAGAATCTCTTTTGCACACCTTTCCAAAAGATAACATCTGCATAAAGCTTTCAGCTGACATAAACTTACCTAAGCTTTTATAAAGGCTTATCAGGGGCAGCTGGTGACCCAGTGGTTAAGGTATTCGCCCTGTGATCAGGAAGTCGCGGGTTCGATTCCCAAGACCGCTAGGCACCTCTGACGTACCCTGAGCAAGGTACCGTCCCACACACTGCTCCCCGGGTGCTGTGTTCGTAGCTGCCCCCTGCTTCACTTGGTGAATGGGTTAAATGTAGAGGATGTATTTCGTGCTGTTCACACTGTGTGCTGTGGTGTGTTCACGTATAACCAGATTGTCACTTTCGGTGTAAAAATGACTTTTGTCATGAGCTCAGCAAGTGTTATTGCAGCTGAAATGTGATTAGAATAAGTGTTTATAACTGTCAGTGTGACTTTCTGTCAGACCCTATTTACACCAGTTTATCAAGTATGGCTGTCCATCAAGTATGGATTATAAGTGTCTGGATTACAGGCTGTGTTTAAGTGTGTCTCTAGCTAGTTATTGAAGTCCAGTTGAAATATTTAAATCAGATAATGTCAAATAACATTTCTAAGGAGACAGCTATTCACAGTAGTATTTAGTCTTAAACCATATGAGTTAAAACAATGATTTTTGGTTTGATGGTGAATAACAGCAAGGCAAATAAAGATGATCCTAACTGGTGCTTTATTTAAACTTGTTAGACTGGTGAAATAGGCTTCTGAATCCAACAGAGGAGAGACTAAAGCATCTTCCCCTCTGTTCTCCCAAGCACACAAAGCAGGCGCATGTGCAGACTTCCATGTTTCTGAGATACTTTCCCAAACACAAAAGGAGAACTGAGAAACACTCTGAACGGCGCCAAGATGATGGTGGACCAACAGGTCGGTCCCTAAAGAACTTAAATACAAAAACCAAGACTTCACCAACCAATCCCCAAACACTTAACTAAACATAGTTGTAACAAATGACAATAATTAAAACCCATTACCCTTCATAATAAAAGTCCAAAACAAAAACGCCAACCTAAACAAGGACAACCCCTAGCGGCCACTGACAGGGCATGACACTCATAAGCAGCACAACCGGAGGAGGCTCTCTCAGTATTAGTAGAGGATTTGGTTGGAGAGGGTTTCACAGCTTCTTAAAATGCAAATCTCAGACCACCCCCTGAAGTGGTTTGAGTGATCAGATGTAAATCTGTTGTAAATGCTCTTAGGTTCATTCATTCATGTGGATAATCCCTATCCCATATAATCCTGATACCCAAAACACATGAAACAACCAGGGCCTTCAGCTTATGCATGTGTCATAGAGGCTTATGAAGCGTTTTTCAGTAAAGTGTTACCAGTTTTTCAACATATACATATATTCTCTGGCCGTGGAGGTGGTTAATATAAAAGATGAAGATGAACATGCTGTGCGGCTGTACTTTGGGGTTAGTACTGAGGGGTGTACCATTAC
Source organism: Brachypetersius altus (assembly GCA_037974465.1). Taxonomy (NCBI): domain Eukaryota; kingdom Metazoa; phylum Chordata; class Actinopteri; order Characiformes; family Alestidae; genus Brachypetersius; species Brachypetersius altus. The sequence goes on from JBBPDB010000001.1 coordinate 12,729,790, forward strand.
TCTGGAGAGTCATACTCATAAAAATGATTTGGTGCTTCTCATCACAGCAGGGCTAACACTGTGACAGAGTGACAGTGCTTTGATTTGTGATTTCCCGAGAACTTGAAGGTTCCTCTCCCTGAACAAAAAAACCCCAAAACATCTGAGCCAGTCTTAGATACCCCTCACTGTCCACCTTCAAAACACTTGGGCCTGGAGACAATCCACAGTTTAGACATAGAAGAAACTGTTTTACATTTACATTTACATAACCTGACAGTTGCACAAGACAGACAAGACTCCTCCCACCTTCTACTGTTAATTAGATTTGATAAGAGCTTCAGCTAAAGAAGTAATTGTTGGAGGAAGTCTTTGTCCTATACGCCACATTTTAGTTTAGAAGAACGTATTCTTTGTTTAATCAAATCAAATTTGCACTTTGTTCGTCCTCAATTTATTGAAGAAAAAATGACCTAAATCTATATAAAACAGACGAAAAATATATAATTGTTGGATGAAGTCTTTTAAGTCTTTGCTAATTTTTTAAAGATTTTTTTTCTTCAAAATACTGATAAAAAAGGGTCAATTTTATAACACAAAAGAAAGCATATGTTCTTCTAAACTGCAACTTGGCTTACATTAAAAAATGGCAAAAAAAATAATCGCAGGAGCTCAAATAGGATGATACTATTTCATTTAAATGGACATCTAGCCATTCTGACCCATAGCACTAACATGCTGGAACTGGTCATAGCATAAAGCAGACTCATTTCACATTAAAAAATAATTAATAATTGAAATAAATGGCCCAAGGACGCGGCCAGGTCTGAAAACAAGGCCATTCTGCATCTGTGGTGATGTCGCCTTCAGGTCAGTGGTCGTGTCAGAACACTGTTTATATTTAGAGATAGGACCCTGTGTTCAGCAGGGAACTGTGTGTGTATGTGTGTGTTTTCTTTTAATGGCCGTGCTTCTTCTTTGCCTGTAAAGGGCCCTTCACAGCAGGACCTAAAGTATTGAAAATATTCACTAGTGACCAACAGAGCTGTAGATTTATCGCTCATTATCTGCTGGCTTTTCACATTATTCATGAATATGAGCATTGTGAATTAGCTCGACCGAAGAGGCAGTTATTTGGGGTTGTCGCAGTGGTAGAAAAGCATAATTGTCCCAAAACGTAAATAAAAGTGGTTCTGGACACGTTTTAATGTTGATGTAAGTCAGTGGGTGGTAAAATTACTGCCACAATGCCGCGCATGTAAAATTAGTCCGTACTCTGCATAGAAGACATTCTATTCTGAAATGTGCACTCAGAAACGAAAGTTCTCTCCTCTTTTATGGGTCGAGGGAGTGTTTTCGCCTCTCGCTGCTCGATGGGGAGTATAATTCTCCGAGAATGTTTTTGTTTTAGGCCGTGCTGTTTTGTTAGATGATGTGGATTGAATGGAAGGCATAAAATAGTCTTAGTCAGGGGGAGAGAGAATGTGCTCTCTCTCAGCCGCTGCCTGGGTCACCCCCTAACCCCCACACCGCTGCAGCCCAGGCTTTCACAGGGGGGTCTGTACGGGCTGAAAGAGATGCCCCAGCATGGAGTCTGGAGGCTCCCCCCTCTCTTTACCATCCACACACACAGACATCACAAGGAAAAGAGAAACCGTCCACAAACTTGCTTTGAATATCAAACAGAGAATTACAGGGAGAATAGAAAGAAAGCTTTTCATGTGTGAGATATTGAAGGGAAGACTGAAGGGATTGGATCTCAATGAGCGGATCGTCTGTGGTGTCCATGTTTTGGACTGCCTCATTGCAAAAAAAAGAGCCATGTTAAGACATGACAGTGAATGGGCTCGCAGAGCATAGTCGCCATTGTGGCTGTCCTGAGTTTGTTGCCGATTGGTGAAGTTTGGTTAACAGACCAGCAATATACTTTTTTGGTTCTAGATTTAAGGTTGTACTTTTTCTGGAGTGAAATGAAGGTTCTAAATTGCTAATAGTGGATTATTTCTATGGACAACAACATTCTGAATATTGGGACTTTCTTTTCGAACCACCTCGCTGCTTCACACCCATGGAGATACTTTGAACTTGGACATCAATCGGTCTAAAACTGGACACCCCTAAGAAAATGAACTGGATCTTAATCCACGGAGATTAACTGGCTGCTCAGTGTCAGTCATAGAAAGTGGAATCTTACACATTGCTTTGTGTCCAACTGAGCTTGTTTGACTGCAGTGTGGTTAGAAATGAAGACCGTATCTCTGGCTGTGGCTGTGCTGGCCGTGCTCGTTATGTTAGGGGTGCAGCACGGGGGTCCCACAGGTGGCCCTCACCACACTGGGCTCCGAAGCCCACCCTCACACTGGTGCAAGCAGCAGCGAGGGAACACACAGGGAGCCCACCCTGGGTCTATACCACACCGCCACTCCAACAGCAAAACACACAAATGTCATCAAATCTTGCATAGTAAGTATCTGACAGCTTTGCAGGGGCCGGATTATTTTTTAAAGAAATTTGATGCTGTTAAAGGAAAACATTCGTATACTTTTTTGTTTTTGAACGTTGTGTGATAAATGTTGAACCAAGAGAAGATTTTAAATGCCCATTTTTAGGTGACATTAAAAGATATTTAGACTTTATTAAAAGGGATTCTCACTAATAGTTTCAAACCTCCTGCATACAAAACGCAAACAAACTGATTAGGCGTGGTTTGATGTGAAGGGCTCTGGTGTAGAGAAAATTAAGATTGTTCACACTGGTGGTGATAGTAGCCGGGCATCTTAAGCTGATTTCTCCATAAGACATTGTTTTATAAAAGTTTTAAACAGTCTAAAGCCTGTTTTTTAATCCAAGGATAGCAAAAAGACACATGCAGGGTATCATAGGTCAAGTATCCCCAAAGATATTTCCACTATTTTACTTTTATTGACATTAAACATAAATATGCACATTCACAGACTGTTACCGATTTAAATAAATGAGCTGTTGCCAGTCCCTGACTGCTATCACCACATCTGCAATGGAGCAGTTTCTCCACACTCTGAATGGCCATATTTATATAAAAATAAACTTATGCAGAAATGTTGAAAACTTGGTGGAATTCTTTAAGTCTTATGACAGTGAGCATTACTGAATAACACATTGTCAGCACCTTGCAAACCAAGCACAGGGATTTCATATGAAAAAATGATTTGATATGGGACACTAGATTTGACCAGTTATCACTGGTTTATCAGGGCAAGTGGGATCTTCTTTGTCACTGCTTTTGTTTGACTGTAGACGTTATACCGGACATACCGCACACCAGATGTTGTGTGTCCTTCCCGAGTAAAGGTTGATTCTTCCTGGAGGGCAGATGAAGGATGGAGTTTTGGCTCAGCTGTTGAAAGCATTCTGCTGTCTCCTCTACATTCACACTCGGCGCTGTGACAGCCAACACAAACACGTCACTCTGTGTGTTTCTGCTCCAGACCGGTGAAGGTCAGGGTTTCAGAGAGGATGCATCGGCAAACCTGCACAGTCACTCTGTTGTTGTCTATGATTTAGGTGGACGGGAGAGTTATGAAAGAGAAGAAAGCACAGGCCTAACTTCTTTCAAAGACATGTGGCATCGAGCTGACCCCCTGTTACACTCCGTTCATGATCTGTTCGCCAGAAGTGTGTTGAGAAGCATGGATCTGCACTCAAGTAATAGTACTGTTACTTTGGAGAAATTTATACCTAAAACAATTTGAGTAAAAGTGAAAATGTGTCAGGGCACAAAAGTAATTCTGTCCTGAGCATAGATCATGGAATTACAGGAACATTTACAAGCACACCCAGCATGTATTGGGACAGGACCTGTAAATAATATACAGGTCCTGTTTGTAAAGAATATATATACAGTATATACATATATATGTATTTTTTATATGCATGCATATAAAAATACACATAATATACATATATATTTAATATATTTATATTTTGTGTTCAGTATGTCTGTGTGTTCCTTGTGGAAGTCCAGTAGAAACCTGATTCATTAAATTAAATCTGGAGCAGCTAATGGAATTTTACAAATATAAACAATGGCTGTAGGAACCTATATATATATATATGTGTGTGTGTGTGTGTGTGTGTGTGTGTGTGTGTGTCTGTATGTGTGTGTGTGTGTGTGTGTGTGTGTGTGTGTGTGTGTGTGTAAAGCTGGACTGAAAAACCCAGTCCGTCTGGCTCTAGTGCAGTAGCTGAGTGAACAGCAGAGGGCGCCATTGCTACATGTATGAGGAACATGAGCCCCGAATAATGCGCGTCCACCGGTGTGTGTGTGTGTGTGTGTGTGTGTGTGTGTGTGTGTGTGTGTGTGTGTGTGTGTGCTGGAACTGTCGAGCAGTGCCTTTGTGCAGTACATGCCTACTGCTGTGAAAACACACCAGCCAGTCCAAGTGTTTAGAGTGAAACCAGCATTATAGATCAATACAGATCAGTGTGTTAGAATAGGGTTCAGTGCAGTGTGCTGTACTTAATCCCATCCCTAGTTGTGTTGAATTTGAAACCAAGACAAAGAATAAAAATTGCACAAATCCGTAATGCACTAAATAAACATAAAACAGGATGCTGACATCGCTTCATTTTAACATAATTAGAAAAAAAGCTTGGCAATCATGTCGATGCTAGTGTCACCAAATGCTGTTTAGATTACGTCTAGAGTTTATTTTGTAAACGTATGCAGTCAAAATAACAATTATGAATTACTAACATTAATAAAATGGATCAAAATTCATCTCCTGTTTACCAAACCAGCGCGGAAAGGGTTAATCGCGGAACAGTCTATTTTCAGCTGCTCAGAGGGGGAGAACGGCTCGTACCATTTCGAACTCTCATTCATGCCGTTTGAATGAAGCTCCGTTGTTTAGAGTCCCACTGCCCAAAGTGGAGACGGGCTCTTCGGAGCAGGGAAGAGGAACAGGGGGAAAGTAAAACATTTTTAAAGTGGAAGAGGAAAGAGACCTTTGTGGACTTTTATGGATTTTACACCAAGCAGAAGTGTCCCGAAGCAAAGGAGTTCAAGAGAGCAGAGTCCAGCATCTGCTGGTCGTCAGGAAACATCTCTGAAGTTCTGCTAGGACTGCGAGGTGGGAAAAAGTGATGCTGGATGATGTGACAGTGAGTGGTGTGCAAAGTGGATGATGGACTTTACTGACAGTGAACTTTTGCGAGGAGTTTTATCTTCATCCCACTCATCCCAGGACCTCCTGACTCTGGATGGGAGAAGAGAAGATGCAGGACAGAGCTGATTCAGAGCAGGAGACCTGACCTGGCTCTGTTTCTTTTTACAGTCTTTGTTTTTATGCAAATATTATTTGCTGACAGGTTTTAGAATCTTTTAGTATTTTTTTTCCTCGCTTTGCCCATGGAGTATTTGCTCAGACTAACATAAACTGGATTACATTCTCTCTCCCTCTTTCTCTTTCTCTCTGCGAAACTGCAAACTACTGAGCTGCTCTGAGCACATGCTGGAGATTATGAAGGATCTAGAATTCACTCAGTGTTGGTAAAAAAAAAAAAAAATCTGTGGATTACTCTTGAGAACATCTTTAAACCCCCCTGTAGGCTCTTCTTGGAGAAATGATGGCACGAACACTTGGCCTTGCTCTTTTATTTATACACATCTGCACAGGTATGTAAGCTTTTGTTGCCATGTAGCTCTGTTTGCAGCTCTGTACACACACTCTGTCCAACTTTCATGTTGTGTATTTGTGACTTTCACTTGAGCTTTGACCTGAACATGGTCATGTTCTGCTCCTCACTGGGCTTCAAGGTCTGTTTGTTACTGTGATGTTGGAGTTGCTGGTTCTTTATAGCTCCTGTCAGTCAGCACACTATAAAGACACATGGAGGAATGTCCGGATGCTTGAAGTGAATTTGTGGCTATCGCCTTTTTAAAAGTTTCTTTACATACTGTGCACTAAATGTCCAAAAGTTTGTAGACACCTGCTCATCCAGTATGTCAAGTCAAGTCTGTTAAAGGGAATTTGTCCATCCTGCACTGCAGAAACTACCTCTCCTCTTCTGGAACTCACTGGGACATTGGAACATTGCTGTGAGGATTTGATTGCAGTCAGCCTTCACGGCATTAGGGAGGTCAGGTGTTGAATTTGGATGATTAGTTCTGGATCACAAACGCCTCTCTAACTCATGGCAAAGGAATTTGGTGGCGGTCCGGAGCTCCAGAAAACGCAGCCCAGTACTGGGCCAGTTGCTTCAATTCAACACTTGGCATAAGCTGCAGAGCGTCCCTTTACATTGTCAGTGCCTTTTAATTGTGATAGTACAAGTGTTTTAGCTGAACACTTTAATAATCAAGCACTTTAAAGGAACTAAATTCAATAATCAAACTATCGGGCAGCATAATAGATTTATATAATTTATCCGTATATCCTTTATGTAATTATACAGTAATGAATAACACTTTAAACATTGCAAAAGCGATATATATATATATATATATATATATATATGCTGTAAATCACAATTAGATAAATAAATGTACTTTTATGTATGTGTATGCTATATATATGTGTGTGTGTGTATATATATATATATATATATATATATATTTAGATATTTGTTGCTTTCTGTTTCGTGTGTGTGCCTTCTTCATAGCTGTATAATTGCTTGTTTGAGAAGGTTTTAAGTTGTTTGGATAGAGGACAGTAACCATGTAGAATTACCTCCCCACTCAAGATAAAGTCACTTGACTTGTCTGACTTATAATGCTGTGCAGAACCCGTCTGTCTTGTTTTGGTCAACTGGGAAATGTATTGTTGCTTTTAAGTAAACATTTCTGATGCATTTCGACTTTTGTTGCTAGTTTTGTCACATTGTCTTCTGCAGTGAAGCCATGAAGGATAGGCTTGGTCATGTACGATCATTCGTCCTCTTTCAGTCCTCAGCCCTGGGGCAGCGAGGTGCTGAGCTGATTTGGAGACTGACATTAACAAACGCTCTCCTGTAACAGATAACCATAATCCAGACTCTGATCCTTTTACCCATCCCACAGTGGCTGCAGCTACACCAAACCCAAATCCAGGCTAATTACCTTCACCGTAATTTGAACTATGAAGTGTGTAACTATGATATACCAGGCAGGCCTTTGACAGCATTAGCGTGGGACAATGGCCCTTGTTTAAACACGGTAAATGTACTTACTGTAAATGAAGGCTTAGCTTGCCGTGCTACATTCAGCCATATACCTGCGTGCCGTGTGATATTCAATGAGAAGACCGCTGTCAACCTGTGGGATCATGTTCATCTGAACACCGCTGATAAACAGACTCACACGCCCTTAAAGCATGTCTTCTGCCCTAAAAGCTACCTCGAACCCGAAGTGCTGATTAAAGAAGACTCTTATGACTTCATTCTCTGACATCATATTATAGTTTTAGTTTGTCTTTGAAATCACCATTAAGTCTGAAGCAATTGTTTTCAAGCCTGGAAGAATATTACAGCTTAGCTCCACTTTGCGTTAAGCCTGTGGGTGTGTGTGGGTTTGGAGCTCGCTGTGTGCGATCCGGTGTTAGAGAGAGAGATGTGTGTTTATTACCACAGAACAGAGAGAGTACGTTTCAGACCCGTTTTCAGAGCATAGAAGAAAAGATCCTGACTGCTGGTTAGGCTTCCTTTATGATTCATGATTCTTGATTTGCCACATACATAGTTATACAAGTACAATATGTAGTGAAATCTGCCCTTTAAGAGCCAACCCATAAAATAAAGACAATTAAATTAAAGAGAAATTTGACAAAACAAAACTAAGGTAAGAAAAATGTACATAAAGGTTATTAAAGAAACTAAACTAAGAAATAGTACAAACAGCTTGACAGCTCTTGCACTCACACTGAAAACACAACCTTGAAATCACTTTGTAACTTTTACTCAGAGCTCAGAACTGTTTCCCTAAATCTTTTATGATTAAGCTTGAATTTTAAGTTGTGGAAGTGTCATTGTCACCTAGTCTTTATTATGGAGAGGACAACTCCTAATAGTTTCCTTATAGTTTCCTTATATTAATTGGAAAAAAGTGCCCCTAGGTTAACTGTAAGTGTGTTTGTCTGTGTTCCTGTCATTTGATAGACTGACGACCTGTCCAGGTTGTTTCTTTTGCCCTCTGGGTGCTGGGATGGGCTCCAGCACCCCCATTACCATGATTAGGATAAGTGGCTCAGGAAATGGATAGAATCATAGATCATTTTAATACAATATTGAAAATTGAACTTGAAATGGTGTAGTGAAATTTAAAGCTCCTTACCCTCCACCGGACGTGCATCTGGGTGCATCCTATTAAAGCGGGTGTGGGGTGGGTGAGGCTTTTGCCGTGGACACACCCGTGTTTAAATGATTGGGTGTGTTGTAAACATTTATTTTCCTGAACCAAATCAACCTGTGTAAAAACAGTTCTATCTTTATATTGATTGCTTAAATAGTAATCAAATTGAAACTGGGCTGCAGAATCAGAAATTGGAACTAACCTGAAGAGTAGGTAAGAGAAGGCATTGACCTCATGTAAGGCAGGCTGTACTTAATAAACATAGGAAGCTGTCATATTATGTGTTCCTTGTTCCTGGACTTGATGTCATTCAATCTCAGTCGTTTAGCCACTCGTTTGAGCTGTGGGAGATAAGCTGGTGGTTTGATGGATGGTAGTTCCTTAACGGAAGTTGAGTTGAGTCCGTTTAACACATTAAATCAAAAAACAGCCCTGACTTGGTAAAATACCATAAAACGGGTAAAATTAAAGACAATGGGCAAGTTTGCAAGCCAGTTCTTATTGGCTTCTATTATAAGTGTGTATTGCAGTAAATCAAAGGTTGGGTTGAAAAACGCTCCCCTGCAAGTAAGCGATGAGCACTGTTGTCGTTCAGCTGAGGAAACAGCGTAACGCTTTAACAAGCTCCTGTAGGGAAAAGGGTCATGGGGTCACAGTTCAAACGTCGTGGCAGAGCTTCTCATCCTTGGAGATACGCGAGCGCTTCTGTTCCAGTGGCGTTTCCAGTCACAGATCTCTCTAATTACCCCAGACACCGCAGCTGCCTGTATTGTCAGGCCATTGTGAGATAGCAGTGTCAAGGACAGCAAGCCTTTTGGAGTCAGTGTTGCGAGTGCTACCACTGTTAGCCTGGAGGTGATTCTGGAGCAGCAGCAGCATCTTCAGAATCAGCCTAATGAGAGCTTTAGTGGAAATCAGAACCAATTAGACTGAGAGAAATAAACGGGAAGGTCCATCGATTCCTGCAAGTTCCACCAACTTTTCTGCATAATTCAGTCATTAAGATATAAACAAAGTAATTCAGAGCGGTTTACTGGAAAATATGCCTTTGTAGAGAAACAAGCTGAGTCAGGATTGCTCACAGGAATGATATGAACCAGACATGAAGAGTTTAAGGCCTCTTAAAGCTCGCCAACAGAACGACTGCATGAAGTGCTTATTAATACACTGCTGATGCCTGAAACAGTGTTTATTTTATAAATTAATTAATAAAATACATTCATATTAAGGCTTTATCAGGCAAAAAAAGTACCCAATAAGATAAGACTTTATTAGTCCCACAGGTGGAAAATTTGCATTGCAAAGTGCACAGAACAAAAGAAGAAAGTAAGAACAGCATACAGCATAGCCTGTGTATATAGCCTGTGTGTGTGTGTGTGTGTGTGTATGTA
>JBBPDB010000001.1:12751619-12775178 GCA_037974465.1 Brachypetersius altus
ACGCCAATCACGTTCTCGCGAGACCAGATGCATCTCGCGAGACAAATCTGATCTCGCGAGATCTCGTACCACCCCTAGTAAAAACTGATCGGTCTATTTACACATTAAGGCTTAACATTGCAAGTTGACTTTTATCATGGTGTGGGTTTTTGGCTTTTGCCTGCTCTTCTAGTCTTTTTTAGTCATCATCACCCACTCTAGGAGGAATATCTGCTTGTTGGTGATAGATGGGGTCCTTATGGACTCACTGGCATTCTTCAGAGATCAAGGCTTGCTTTTAAAGATCATGTCTTACTTACTCCAAACCTCTTCCAGTCCATGTGTGTTGTGAGGGAATACAGTGCAACCTGACTATCTCTCTCCGCAGGAAGTACTTTACTTTTCTCTCTGGCGGAGCACAGTGTGTGCCCATGGTGTTATTTATGCTCTGAACAAACAGTACATGCACTCGAAGGTGTGACCTGAATTGTGCCATACTTCCTCCTCCAGAATCCCTGCAGAATAACAGGCTTTCGCTCTGAAACTTTAAACAGACTTCTTTAAACAGACTTCTTTATTTGTTTGCCTTCAGTCGGAATCGGAGTGAGTGACCATATCTCCTCTCAGGCTATTCTCCATCTGCGTGGAGGTGTCTGTAGAGAGCGGCTGCAGCTGGAGGGGGAAAGACTGCCCCCATTGTTTTAGTTAGAGACTACGGGGCCCCGCGGGCAGGATGGGCCGCAGGCTCCCAGAGGAGCGCTCCCCCGGGCCGCTACTGACCCCCATCGCAACGGGACACCCCCAATCTCTTTCACAGCTGACCGAGACCCCTTCCTCTGACGGCCCGTCTCTGTTTCGACGGCCTTTCATTGTCCCAGATGGGAATCTTTTCTCTCAAGCCTCAAATTTCAGCCAGACTGGTATGTCACTAGGTCAGGGTTGTACGTATAACTTTTGAAGTGAAAAGAACTCTTTATAATGCCCTTGTAACTCTGACATTAACATTGAGTAGTGTTCAATGCAACTACACTGATCCCATATGGTTTTGACACTGATACCCAGTTGCCACTGGTTTTGACACTGATACAGATACTGCATAAGACTCACATTGTATTCGGGTTTTTTTTGGTTTGTGCAGTAGTCTACCTGATGTCTGCTTTATTCGATTCTTAAACCTGCAATTGTAGACTATTAAAGATTTTCCCAAGAGCCAAATCAAGAGACTTTGTATTTACCTTTTCTTCGAGTATGTGGTGATAAAGAAGGGTCGATAAATGGTGTATTTTGTGGAACGGTGGAAATGATCATCATGATCAAAGTCTGAAGACTGCCTTCAATCTGCCTTCATTGTTTTATGGTGCAACTCTTTAAATTTTATATGGCTGACGTAAGTGTTGCTGCGCTGCCTCCGGGCGCACCCCGTGCTTATCGCAGCTATAAATCGGACTTAACGAGCTGCTAATCGTGGATTAATGGTGTTAGAGATAGGCCGCGGCCTGCCACCCTCGCCTGCTCTTATCTCCACTCAGATATTCCTATCAGAGTTCCGGCTGCGCTGCCCGTTGCAGGCTCTGAAGAAGCAGGCCAGCCGCTCGACTCAGGACACAAAAGGGTTTTGTTTCATCTGCGACTATGTGATATAAAGTTTATCACAGGTATTGTCGGTACTTGCATCATGTATCATAAAAATACAGAGAGCCTGTAAACAACCGGTATACAGAAACTACATAAACTGAATATTACCTGATTGGAGGTCAGCCTGTTCTATTTTAAACTGCCTTTTTTAATGTGGTGCTACTGCTTTAGTGGTTAATACTGTGGAGTATTGTGGCAGTATTTTTTTTTAATAAGATAAGATTTTGAGTTAACATTTCTGAAGCTTTAAACTTAAAAAGCAGGTCGTTTTTATGTTCCCTGATTTTGTGATGGCATGCATTTGCATATATTATAATGAGGCCCAGTACCAGCCAATCAGGGGAGAGCTTATTTGCATATAATTCCTGAATGAACAAAACCTTATATCAAAAAGTAACTTTTCAGGAGAAGGACAAATTTGTTTTGGATCTGAATGTAATTGAATATAAATATATAAGATATATAAGATATTTTACTCTTCTTAGACTTAGACTATATCTATGGGTCTGTTCGTCACAAAATTGTGTCCTAATGTAAGAAGCAGCTGTTTTCAAACTTTGTAAAAAAAAATGACAAACCCGACAGTGACCATATATCAGTTTTGAAGACAGGGAGATCTTGGAAAACGGTTCATGTAACAAGGAATCTTGACTTTTTGATACATAAACCCACATAAAATGAAGTACCTTCGCAGGTGAGGCGGAGTGAGACGTGCTCAGTAAAGAATGGGTGACTCATGGGTGCCGGCTGTTTGATCATTACTGAGGTCATGTTAAGACCAGATACTCTTACCAGAAACTGTGCACTGCAGGCCGCACACATGCGCATACACCTACACACGTACACACACATTCACACACGTTGGGCTTCTGTGTAACCTTGCTCTCAGGATTTATCCGGATGGCCGAGATTTTTTAGCTGCCTCTCTCTCTTTGAATGCCAAGAAATCCTCATTGACAGAGACGGAGTGAAAGCAAACTCATTTCCATCTGAAGCTAACAAAGGCAGCGGACCTGAACTTATTAGAACTACTCTCTCTCTTTCTCTCTATATCTCTCTCTCCCATTCCTTCTCTCTCTTCTCTCTCTCATTCTCTCTTCTCTTTCTCCTGTCTCTTTCCCATTCCCTCTCTCTCCTCTCTCTCCTCTCTCTCCTCTCTTTCTCTCCTCTCTCTCCTCTCTTTCCCCCCTCTCTCTCCTCTCTCTCCTCTCTTTCTCCCCTCTCTCTCCTCTCTTTCTCCCCTGTCTCTCCTCTCTCTCCTCTCTTTCCCCCCTCTCTCCCCTCTCTCCCCTCTCTCTCCTCTTTTTCTCACCTTTTCTCTCTCACCCCCCTCCCATTTTCTCTCTTTTTCTCTCTCTCTCCTTTTCTCTCTTTCTCTCACTCACACTCTTTTGTTGTCTCTTTCACTCTCCCTTCATTTTCATACTATCTTTCAATTTGTCTCCTCTCTCACTCTTTATTTTCACTCCTCTCTCTCTCTCTCTCTCCCCATTCTTTCTTTTTTTTCTCTTTTATTCTCTCCCTCTCTGTTCCTGTTCTCATTCTGCTTCATTTTGTCTCCTCTCGCTCTCTCTCTCTCTCTCTCTCTCTCTGTCTCTCCTAGCTGAGTAGATTCAGTAGCTTTATTTGGGTAAGGGTAGATAAAATAAATGTAATATGCATGAATCTGACTGGAGGGTCTGTTGGGTTTTAATTGTAAAGACCACGTGGTGTGCAGAACGAGAGCCTCACAGATTTCAGTCTGTTATCTCCCTCAGTGACCGGGGTTACGCTCCGCAAACCACACACGCACGCACACACACGCACACACACACACGCTGCTTTATTATTGATCTAGCTGTGTGGATGATTTGAAACAGTCTTTAGTGAAAAGCTAAACCTGCCTCACTGAATATTATATATATAGAGAGAGAGGTAATAAAGTATATGCAACTTTATATAAGAGGCAAGACAATGTGACTCATACTTGACATTTAAGATAAGTCGACAAATCCTATATATGTGCATACATTGTTCTGATTTTTTTTAGATTGGTGCTTATAACACTTTTTAAATCTATCGCTTTGAGGTGAACAATGTTAAAATCTCAATTGTTGCTTGCCTACATAGTAAGTTTCCATTGGATGTGGTCTTATTAGAGAGAGAGAGAGAGAGAGAGAGAGAGAGAGAGAGTGTGTTTGTGTGTGTGTGCACAACTAAGCGAGAGGGCAGTTTAAAGTTGAAAGGTTGTTGATTTGTGGATTCTAGACATCAGCTCATGCTTGTATAAGAGTTCATATTTGTGTGTGTGTGAACGTGTGCGTGTGCGTGTGCGTGTGCGTGCGTGTGCGTGTGCGTGTGTGTGTGAGAGACATATTTGCCAGAGGCATGGATCGATCAGATTTTAGCTGTAGAGTTCTCAGCTGAGCTCATGAAGCTGATTGGCTCATCTCACATTCACTGAAAGATTAGAGGAGAGAAATGAAGGCAGTGGAGGAAGCTGACGAGGTGAACAGGCAAACGAGAAGAAAATGTGTAGGATAAAAAACATACTGAGCAGCAAGATGAAACAGAAGAGAACAAACAGGTTTAAAAAGCCTCTGTGTAGATGGATTTTTGGCGCAGACGTGGAAACGGCCTGACTGATATAAAAAATGGTATGATATCTGTCTGAGCATATCAGGCCAATATAATTCAATTTGGTCAAAAAAAACCAGGTAATTGTGGTTGAACACTGGTTTATTAACCGACATGACGGTCAACAGTCAATTATTGAATGTGTGACAAAATATATTAAAAGTATATTCGTGATATAAACAATACAGCATGAGGCTTTTGCTTTCAATGTGTAACAGCAAAATCCAGGTGTAAACTTTTGTCCCGCAACCTTCCAAGTTGCATATCTCGGCGGCGAAATTAAATTTGAAAACAGGTTTACCTTTACATTTTCTTCAAGGGTAATGCATTAAACTGAGTTTATTGAGTTTTAAATGACATTAAAGTGTTTACATTAGGGTGACATTAGGGTTTACAGTATAAAAATTGGCTTCTTTTTTTTTTTTTTACCAAAACACAACGTTATCCATGAAAAGCGGGCCATATATATGTGTGTGTGTGTGTGTGTGTGTGTGTATATATGTATGCTTTGTTATTCCTCTGTGTTTAGGATCAAAAGGCCGGATCTCAGCAGGTTTGAAAAAGAGGGTTTATTTTGTGTGCCCTCATCGGCTGGAGTTTCCAGACACATTCCGTGCTTGCGCTCATTATTTTTTCAACACCATTCAATTAAACGTGTCTTCTTCGTGTCACCTACTGTTTCCTATTATGCATATTCTTTTTGTGAATCTCTTCTTCTTTTTTACACTCTTTATTTCCTCTGCATGTATTGTAATTACGGTGTCTAGACATCTCCGTGGGACAGAGATGATCAAATAAATTGGGGTTCCAGGCGCGGGATGTCGCACGCTTTACAGGCGGCCACACCTCTTTTTCTCTTCTTGTCACCACAGATTTGTAAACTTCAAAACAAACTTAACTGGGTTCAGTTTGACCCTTTTGTTCTTTAACTGAGAGCTTGTGCCTGCTGCAACTGTTAGCAATAGTAAACAACACAGTGAAAAATGTCCTTTGTCAGCTTTTCACTAGATGTTTTTGTTAGATGTTCTTTTTAAAAGACTGAGAATGCTGAATTTGGTTCTTCTGACTTTGTCTGTCTGCCGCATCAAATAAGAAAAGGAAGCACCCTCAGCAGGCAGGGAGAGGGAGAGAGAGGGAGAGAGAGGGAGAAAGAGAGAGACAGGGAGAGGGAGTGTGTGTGTGTGTGTGTGTGTGTGTGTGTGTGTGTGTGTGAGAGAGAGAGAGAGAGAGAGAGAGTGGGTGTATCTTTATTGCTTTGTATTTTTGGGCACTTTTTTGGTAGGAAACCAGAAAATAGAGTTTACCTACAATACAAGACCAACAAAATGTGTGTAAAGGTGACACTGACAAAAGTAAAAAAACAAAAAGCAATGATGTACAGTTGTTTGCAAAACAGCCCCAGTTGAATTGCTAGTTTTGTTGATTTTCTAAGTGAAATGATGTACATGTCCTGTACACAGAACACACTTAAATATGACGTTTTTCGTATTATTTTATTAGACGTTTTGTATTAATTTGCTACCTTTAAAATAACTGGTGGCGCTCCTCGTTTAAGTTACTTACTTTAGATTTGTGTTTCAGAAAATTTGATTTATATATTTTTTTAAAAAATGTAAATTTTACTTACATCTATACTTATACTTACTTGTACTCATTTCTTTATTTTATTTGGGTTTCTGAAAATGTCCAGATTTTAATTTATAATTTACTTATTGTTTTAATGTTTGCACAGTCAGTAAAGGAGCGGTTCAGGATACATTTCACTGTGTGTTGTACTTGTATGACTGCATGTGACAAATAAAGAATCTTGAATCTTGAAGTATTGAACTGAACCTATTTGCTTTAGTTTTTAAGTACTGCTGACAATATTTCTCCTAATATCCAAATAAAAATATTGTTCTTTTAAGCATCATTTTAAAGGAAACATCACTCTTAAATAAACTGGCAATAATTACCTTTGTTGAACTTCTAGTAGTGTTTTACCATTCAACTGGTCACATTATGAGAGGAGAGTGTCGATTACAGCATTGTTTTATACTTTTCCTCGTTAAATAAGATTTGATTCAGGTGATCGGTTGGAATTTAACAGACAGAGTTCTCTTATTTTATTTCTATCTATAGAGATATCTATAGAGAAAGACAGAGAGAGGGAGAGACAGAGAGAGAAAAAAAAGTCTTCAGATCACTGAAAGATGAGAGCAGCAGTCATGTTGGGTTTGCAGAAGAGTTCCATAGTTTGGGAGCCATGGCACCAGGAGTGGAGGGTCTAATGCGTGGAACAAGAAGAATATTAGTGCCAGATGATCTGAGAGAGTGAGAGGGAGAGTAAGAGTTGTGTAATGTAGAGAGCAAGGCTGTGGAGAGCTTTAAAGGTAAAGAATAAAACTTTTAACTTAATTCGAACTTGAATTGGTAGCCAGTGTAACTGAGAGAGGATAGGGGTGATGCGGGCAGAATGTTTAGTCTGGCAGCTGAGTTTTGTATCTACTGTGACCTTTGTATAGATTTGCAAGGGAGGCCAGTGAACCAGGAGTTGCAATAGTCAATGCGAGACACATAATGAATGCGTGAACTAAACTAAGAGCATCTCCGCTAGACCTGAATGGTCGTAAGCGCACAATTACAGCTGTTAGATTCCCAGCATCAAGGTAATTATTTAATACACAGATCACACATTTGTTTAAAATCAAATGGGTTTACATTCTTGAAAATGTTGTAGTGCATGCACTAGGCTTTCCAATACCATGAACGCTGCTGAGCCATTGTACAGAGCTCCTGCCTGTGCTCTGCCCTTGCATGCAATAAAAAAAACCAAACCACCAAGCCACCAATCAGCAAAGCTGAACTGGGTCAGGTTTATTCCAAATGACTAGGGAGAGAGATAATGTTTATATACCAGCCACTCTAGCCTGCCAATGCTGGAGCCGCTCAGACTGTGCTGAGATGGAGCTGTCAGCAGCGCAGTGTCCGTACAGAGGAACTCCTGATTGAATTTCACAGAACACAGAGAAATGTTTAGAGCAGCAGAACTGTGATGAGAAGCAAAAACGACTCTCATTAATATTTCATCCAGATTTTGTTTTCAGTTTTTGGTAGTTTGTTTGAAAGGAGAATAGAGGGGAAACCGTAGCGGCTGGCATATAAGAATCACATGTCAATGATTGTCATTGTGTGTCTGCATCAAAAATATAAAACCTGGAGGGAATTTCCATGCATTTCACTTTTCTCTCCTGCTTTTCAAGACATAGAATGGTAAACCACATACATCTTTATATGACTGAAAGACATGACATCAAAATGACCTCTGTCTAGCATTCCACTCCAAGCAATATCAGTGTCAATTTCTCATCTAACAGAACCACTGCCATTCGAAAAATGTGAAGACAATCATTGTATCAAGTGTTCTCATAAGAACCTAATTTATCACTGAGCTCTATACCAAGGAGGAAGAAAATGAAAAAATGACTTGCAAACTTCAGTTTTAAAGCCTTGAACAGTGTGGCTATTATACAGATTCTTTAAAGAATCTTTTTTATAAATGAGGTTTTTTTGAAGTTTAGGATTTTCAGGATAATGTCAAGTTTTCATATTTGTTAAAAGATTTCCCTGGAATTACAGTGGGTATGGAGAAGAATCACCACATTTAAAACATTCACATTTTGTTGCTTTGCAGCCTGAAATGAAGACACACATAGAAACAACACACTCTCTTTGGAATCATCTACTTATCCACTTTCCAAAAAATTGTCTCAAAAGTGGTTCTCCTTTAAGACGACTGGAAATACCCTTTTAGGAGTGTACAAACAAAACACACATGGCTTCCAGCAGAGGTTCTTCAGCTAATGTTGTTGGTCACACTAACTTTTATTATTTTGTTCCTAATGTGAATAATTTCAGAGCATGTTCACAGAAATAAAAAACAATGCACTGGAATTTCCCACAGACACTCCTGGGTCTGGATTTCATATGGTGGACCAGCTGCTAGCAATAAATAACGATTTTGCCCAGTGTATTTATGAATATGAATCCAAGGCCATGTTCTGGCCTGACAGCCCGGGCTGTTGCTTATGCTGAAGCCTGACACTACTTACTTTTCATTCTTTACTGAACTATTTAGTGAACTTTATTTCTCAGCGACTGACTCACCGCCTACTTTTTCCATTATGCCGCTGTGAACTAACCCCATTTTTATAGCGGCTTTGTAAAATCAGCCTGATAAAATCCAGTCTTCCCTAACCAGACGTTTAGTTTTACATACAGAGCCACGGAGGCATCTGCAAGCAAAGCAAATGAGCACAATTTGTTTTGATTTTAGTTTGTTTTCCTCAAGAGCAAAGTGAGACATCGTCTGAAATGGACAACTGGCAGGCCGTATTCTCCAGATGCCACAGATGAATCAATTCCAGCATGCTAGCTGAAATATATGTGCGCAGCTGCCTCCAAACTATATAAATAAAGTAAGAGTGGCAACATTGCCATCTCTAATCTGACCTTTAGCACTCTGCTAATTGGTCGTGGTGGAGATTAATTACTCAAAGTACTCTCATATGTAACACGTCCAAGAAAAACAAACTGCCCAAGCAATTCCATCACAGTCCCTGCAGGATGTAGATCAAGAAGCACACGGAGAGACAGCACCTTCCTGAGGTACTTTCACGCCACCACTGTTGGACCGAAGAGAAAATAATGGGTGCGCACCAGAATATGTGATGACATAAGAGTGCAGTTTCAGTAAAGCATTGCAACAGAAAACACTTATTATAGACCTGAGGTAATCTGTCTGACAGCAATGGCACATTTGATTGTGTAAAAATCAGGTGACTGGAATCATTTTTAATGGGGGGTGGGGCACAGCATCTCGACTGTTGTCCATGGCAGGGGGCTGGGGACGGGCACTTTGGTTCCACTGCTCATGGTAAAAATGCACTGGTGCTTTGTGATATGAAGGAGGCAATTAAAATGACTGATTTTGGAATGTTGGTAAATGTAGTCAGTTATTCTGACATCCTAAAATATTCAAGCATGCACTGATTTTACTAATAGGCTATTTTCACATTTAAAATATTGAAAAAAATATGTTTTTACTGACTATATTCTACAACTGTGCAAACAGTCCCTTCAGTCACACCATTTTCAAAAGAATCCTGAATCGCACCAAAGTTCAAGATGCACTTAAACATTGTTTTCTAATTGCATCGAAGTAATCAGAGGTTTTTACACCTGTAGCTTAGCCAGTGTTTAAAAAAGAGGCTTACAGAGTCCAGTCAATGCCAGACATGTTTGGCGCCTTGCCGTTGGCCTTTTCCGACTCAACTCCAACAACAATCATCCCTCTCTCTGACAGCAGAGGCCTTTCCTGTGAGAGAAATGGAGTCTCTCTCTCTTTCTCTCCCTCACCTATAGCAGCCAGAGGTCCAGGCTGCTGCTTTAATAGCTCTACAAATCACTCAAAGTTTAATGGTAATAATCAAAGTACATGCTGCATGCCCACATCATGATCTCAGCATCTCTCCTTCCTAAATTGTTTAAACAAATGTTTTATTGCACTGAAGAGAAAAGCAGGGAATAAACAGTGTGTGTGTGTGAGAAAGAGAGACAGAGAGAGAAAGATATGCACACATTTGATGTACATATGCATGGAAACGCAACACTACAGCAGAAAACAACAAAGCGAGACAGATGAGAACACTGACGAACACTGAGTACTGATGAAACTGTGGAAAGGCAATAGGACTAGATTCAGTTTATTCAGTGCATGGTGCTCTATTTTACATTTGGATTCTTTTCCAGTGATGGCAAGAAGAGAGGGACTAAACAAGGAGGGACAATTTCAAATGCAAGTCTGCGCCTCTCGATCCACACTAGTAGAGAGGAAAGAAGTTTCACAATGAAGGAGACGACACACTGAAAGACCTACAACACAGTAGCCTCTGTACAGATTACTATTTATACTATTATAAAAGCATAAGGTTTGAAAATAGACATTTAAAAATTGTATGTGCTGGATTCTTTAGGTGATATTGTCTTGTATCAAGGGGCAGTAGTCCATGCTACATAAATAAATGCATTTACCAAATGGAGAAATTCACATTTCTGTTATCTGTAAAATTGCCTGTGTCAAAGCACAAGGTTCAATTCATTTTTGCAGACCCTTTAGAAGTCAATATGAGTAAATGAATCACAGAATTGTAATAATGTTAAAGATAAGCAACAATTTACAAACAAATGATCCTGAGCTCATTTTGGTTACTTTTGTCAGCAATTAACTTCTCTTTCAGATAAAGTCTAAACCCAGCTTAGCTTGAGCATGAATGATGTTAATGTTTTGAGGCTTTGCAGATTTGTGCAGTCTGAGCATGAGAACCTACTGCCCCCCCTGGTAGAAAAGTAGAAATATGCTGAAAATGGAAGAGAGACAAAAAGCGGTCTCTGCAATTCCCAGTAAAAAAGAATCAGCTGTAGCTGGTGACTGGAATGCTCTGTTACATCTAATACAAAAAACATACGACTACAGTTAACCCGCGAGTAAGAGGGCAGGCCAAAATGTCGAATACACACACAAAATAAGACGGCAGAAAAGAAACAAATAAAATAAAAGATTGGTTCACTACACTGTTCGTCCCCCAAAGCTTCTCCCCAGATACAGCCTCAGTCCACTGTGACAAAAGCACTACAGAACAAAAGAGAAAACAAAATGATAATAATATTAATAATATTAATAATAATAATAATAGCAATACAATATCATTCACAAATCAATATCCATATATTGAGAATGATTCTGTACTGGCCCCTGTTTTTACTAAAATGAACATATATTTTACACAAAAACAAAAACATCCATAAATAACATTCACAATGTAGGAACATAATGCATGTAAAATCCTGGTTTACAACAGAATGGAACAAAATCTTTTTCAGATGTAAAGAGATGTGTCCTTTGTCCCAAGTTGAGAACCCTGCAGTCTCTGAGCGTTTATCCAGTTAAAGGGGAAAAAAAACACTTTAGAAAAATGTCTTTAGAAAGTCCCACCCATCTCCTGTGACTATGTGACCAAACTCATTAAAAATACATCAATACATTTTAAAACAAATTAGATAAAAACAACAAATCTGCTTCTGTTTTAGAAAACATTTTGCCAGTCATTAACAAGACATTTAACGAGACATCAGAGAATGATGCTGGAGTGGAGGTGGATGGTGGGCACTAGGTTCAGTCCATGTTTGCTGCCAGTAGATGTTCATCTGTGCTCTTCCTTCTGCTGGTAATGTTGTTGGTTCTTGTACTGAAAAGGTCCAGAGAAGCCATTTGGGGGCTCAGCTTGCAGTCCGTTGAGAGGCCTGATGTTTGATAAATGCTTGAGGGTGCGGGAACTGTGTGTGGGGCAGTGGGGTGCTGGTCAGGAATAGTCTTCTACAGGAAAGGTGCGTGTATCTGAGGTAACTAGGTCTGTACGGTGGTTAAAACACTGAGAGAAAGGAGACTGAGCAGAGGCGGTTGGTCATGCTCATGATCATCTTCCAAATTGGTCCCAGGTTTATGTCGCCCCTGCACATGAACAGTCAGATCAAAGCTGTCAGACAAAAGCTGAAAGGAAACACAAACAATGAAACTCTCATCCGCATTCTCCTCTGAAACAGACCACAAACAATTCACAGATGTACTGATGACAGATGGTAGGTCATTAGGAGGGTCAGTATTGATTAATCGAGTGTTCTGACGATGAACCATGCAAAGCCATTCATTCATTTATTGATATAGATATATATATGATTAAAACCACTAACTAGGTTTTAAAATCACTAACTTTGGCAAATAATTTCTCAAGAGAGAGCTATAGGAGAATTAAAAAGATGCCTCATCATTACCATCATTAGTTACAGGGACAGTCCCCCAGGAGCAACTGAGAGTTAAGTGTCTTGCTTAAGGAAACAATGGTAGAAAGTGGGGGTTTGAACCTGGGACATTGTGGTTATCAAGTCAATGGGTACGTGTTTAACCCAAAAGGTTCCTACCACCCTAGTGCCAACATGACTAATTCATTGAGAATGCTTTATTATTTAAGTAAGTCAGGACTTTATTTGCGACAGCCCCATGACCAGCAACACATGCCACACACGGATTCCAGACAGAGGCACAACACAGTTCTGATTGAAACGTGAGAAACGGAGGGGCGGTGAATAATAAAAGCCTCAGGA
Source organism: Brachypetersius altus (assembly GCA_037974465.1). Classification (NCBI taxonomy): domain Eukaryota; kingdom Metazoa; phylum Chordata; class Actinopteri; order Characiformes; family Alestidae; genus Brachypetersius; species Brachypetersius altus. The sequence goes on from JBBPDB010000001.1 coordinate 12,764,049, forward strand.
CATCCTGAGACTAAAGCGATAAAGTAAACAGTGCGCATTTGATGGAGAGTGGAAGTCATCTAGAGCTGTGTCTGCGCACAAATAAGCAGTCCCGTCAATCCGATCAGCCCCAGGGAGCTCATAGTGTATACATACCACCCTGCCAGGGCACTAAGTAGCACCAGACACACCGCGCCTCACACAAACAGCTCCAAAATTGCACACACATGGCTCCACAACCAAAAGTCTGTTTCTCTTTGGAAATATGCAACGTTAACAGCATTATCATGGACCATGTGGCTTTACAGGCAAGTTATGAGGAGCATTAACATGTTTAAAGCATGGCAGGACCGTGGCGCACTGAGAGGGCCTCAGGACTCCATAGGACTTTATAGAGGTGCTCTTACATTTCTCCACCCTTAATCAGGATTTACAAGCACTCTGTTTACACGCCTTTGTTTGCTTCTTGTAGTACTTGGAGAAAGATCTCTTTTTCCAGGCTTTTGATCATTATTTACTCATCAAAGGAACCCAACTTATATTCTACCATCTCTTCATTCTATTAGCATGACAACCCACAGTGCAGACAAAACTTGTCAGAGCTTTCTCCACTATGCACCAAGTTTGAAAGATCGTGTTGTATTTAGGATGACTGGTTAGATTTATAAACATACCATAGACCTTTAGATCTGTGGTTAGACAGACTATATGCACAAAAGTATTGGGACATACCTCTTAATTACTGAATTCAGGTGTTTCATTGCCTCAGGCGTATGAAATCAAGCATAACAGGACATTTTGATCAACGCCATGCTTCCAACTTTGGACACAGTTTGGGGAAGAACCTTTTCTATTCCAGCAAGCTCCATAAAGACATGGCTGGATGAATTCGGTGTGGAAGAACTTGACTGGCCCACACAGAGCCCTGACTTCAACCCCATCCAACGCCTTTGGGACAAAATCTTGTTGAAAGCCATGCAAGATGAGTGGAAGCTGCTGCAAAGATGGGACCAACTCCATATTAAAGTCTATAAATCTGAATGTAATATGATTAAAGTCCCTGTTGGTGTAATTGTCAGATGTCCCAATACTTTTGTCTGTATAGTGTAGGCCTCCAGTCTTAAAATTAGGCTGCGGAGTTTGTGGTTATGACTGCAATTTTCTAAATCTATAAAAAAAAACAGAGAGAAAGATCCCATTTGTCTGTAATAAACACTTTGTTCTATAGAAAAGATGCTATGCTTCCAAACACTGAGCACATGAGAAAAACAAATTCACAATGTTACTACATGAACGAACAGATTCACAGGTGACAACCCAAAGAGCAATGTTACTGTCTCTATTTCACACAACAACAATGGAAATGAAACGGACAGTTGCACTGCATGCAGCATTTTGTTTATCCTTGTGAGTTACAGAGTGGCACTTTGGTTGCTTAACCAATTCTAATTAAACACTGTACCACGGCAGACATACATCATTTTAGATTAACTAGATTTTATATCAAAGATAATCTGACAATTATGGATAAATTAATCTCCATGGTTTTCAATATTTCATGACATATTACAGTTACACTATATGTAATGAGTGATAATGGCTGTGAATTATGTAAGAGATAATCTATGACAGGTGTGCAGTTAGATGAAAATAATCCACATCATGGCAGTATGATGTGCGGAGTGGATTATTTGCATGTGACCAGTTGCACAACCCACAGTGATTTACCTTGCTTATCGCATGACAACTTGCAAATGATTATACATTCTGTTATCTACTTAATTTGACATTAAATGTTGAGGAAGACCAACCAAACATGTTTTCAATCATATTTGCACCCAATAGTTTTCAATCAAAGTTATAATAGTAAATAGATGGTAGGTTTTGTTTTAAATAAATGATATTCAAACTATAGAACAGAGAATAAACTTTTTCTGTGATTTTGCAACCTGTCAAAACCGTCTGACCAATCAGAGTAGAGAATTCAATAATGTCATTCAGTATAGTTGTAAACCTGCATTAAAATAATGTCAATGCAACTTGCAAATTCAATGTATCGTCTGCAACTGCATCTGCAACCATATGGACATAAACACGAACATCTAGACGGTCCTCACCTGTAACATTCTGGGTAGAGTTTACTCTGGGGTTATCTCGGTCTCCTGATGCACCACTACTTTAGTCACTGACATGTCGGGGTGCTGCTCCTTTGCTTCCTTTATGGCTTGAGCCAGAGCCTGGATACCAAAAAATTGGCAAATCAAGCGGATTTCAGCAGCAAAATAATATAATAATATACTGTATATATTAACTAATCACTTTTGATGAGTTAAATGAATCTAAATGAATTGGTTAGAATTCTTGTTGTGTGGTTGATGATGTTTTATATTATTGTGCTATTATACTAGAACTTGTCGCGTTCACATGGACCTCAGGAAGAGTTGCTGTTGCTTTTGGCACAGTTAGCATGGATCCAAATAAACCAATAAACCAACAAGGATTTCTACAGGTCTGAGTGCTCAACTCCTTATTCAGGCCTAAAGCAAAGGGAGATTTCACATAGTCAACTGAGCATGCTCTAATGATGACCAATTCATAATAATCTTTATTTTAAGATCAAAGCAGTTCTTTAAATGCACCCGAATATATATCACTGAGAACAAATCTGGTAACGACCCAAAACATATTAGCCATCAGAGACAAAGGTAAGATTAAAAACATGAAACTCAAATTCCAATTCAAATTCATTACAACTATGTTAGTACTACACGACTGGATTACTTACTTTATCATGGTCAATCTCTGTGTCACCAGTGATCACAATCCTCTTCTCAATTCGAGTCTCTGAAATGCCTCCTTTCACCGTCTGAGAAAATTTAGAGGGAGGGAGAAGAGGGATAGACTGAGGCAAGCATACAGGAGAAATGCTGCTTATTAACATAATTCTGTAACATATGTTCCTTTTCCATATGGCATAAAAGACATCACTAAACTCCCATGAGAATGACTAGAGAAGATTCATTCAAGTCACTCTCTTATTTGAATTTTGCTTAAGCATGAAAACTTCTTCATTAACACATATTTTGGCTTGGCAGCAAATTGGCTTCAGTCTGTGTGTTCCCCATGGTGTTTATTTCAGAACTCAGTACAAAGCTGTAAAAAGCTATTCGTTTTTAGGCTAAGGAATGCTTTTGAAGGCTGTGTGTACTACCTGTTCTATATTAGGAAGCAAAATAGTTTCAACCACTTAGTCCTGCAATGTTCAACACTAACAGGACTGTCAGGCACTGAGTTCTCACTAGTCAGCGAACCCTTTTACCAGTAGACAATATTTCAGCAGTATAACATTTACAGTGTTTAGAAACCACACCATGTGATTTCTGAAAACCAAAACAGTCACCCTGTCAGATCATTTGTTCTAATATAAGAGATCATATAAGAGATTCAAAATATTAAAATATCAAAGCCAGATTTCTAACAGAAAGAACCACAAAGCTGTTACCACCAAAGGTTAATCTGTGTTAATGGACTTGAAAGCTGAGGTAAATGAAGCATGACTGGGTAATAAAGAGTAAAGCAGGTGCTCACCTTTGTGATCTGGGTAGTGGTGGTGGTGCTTACAGTCTCAGAAGTGATGGTCTGTGCACTAAGCAGCATCCCTTCCTTTTCTGCCAGAGCATCAGGCTAAAAGAAACGAACACACACAAGCTTTCTCTAGCCAAGCATTGCACAAGCCAGAAATGCAAAAATAGCCACGGAAACTGTTAACACTGCAATCCTCAAAACAATTAGCCAAAAGAAGGTATTCCCTTACCTGAGCAGATTCGTAGGTAATGGTCTTGGTCTCAGTGTGCACTATAGGGACCTCCTTGGTGGGGACTTCGCTGCGCAGGGAGTTGGTGACATCGGCAATTGTAATTGTATGCTTCTTCACCAGGGGGGACTGTGAGGGAAGTCAGTACAGGAAAAGTGAGTAAACAGTTTTAATTTTCATGTACCTCATTTTAGGTAGTTGTGCATGCACTATGACCTGGCCTGGAAAAACAATAACTGGTTTGGAGTCTTTAATTATACAAATTAGAAAATATCAGTAGTTCTCCAACTTCATTGAGACTAATGATAAAACTAGCTTTGATTCATTCCCTAAGTGCATCTTTTAAGTCCCAAGTCTAATAACTAAATCACCCTTCCTATCTACACAGGCCATCTTCCTGCATCAACCAATAGGAGGCTAATTAGAGAAATCAAGCACAAAACCATCAACAGAACCACTGCAACCATGTAAGATGTATTTCATCATTCTTTCACTTGTGTCTTTTTCATCTTAAAACGGATTAAAAATTAAAAACTAATTACAAGCCGTGAAACTTTCTGCACAATCTGCACAGACTACATTCTTCCATCTCAATCTATGTAAGAAAATAAAGAGAATAATCACATCTAAATAATTAGCAACACTATTCAAAGTATCTAGAGATTGCAATTACATTAAATCAGCCTCCTAGTGGGACCAGCATACTGCAACATGTTCATCATGGAGGAGCATGTGCACACATAAAAAAGACTCATATCCCTGCAGGATAGAAAGTGTCTATTATACCACCACACAGTCTGGGGCCAGGATGACCGTAGCACACCAATTACCCACAGTCCTCAGCTTAGATATGCTCAGTATCCAAATCAGAGCCCTTAGGACTTACATTTTGCCTTTTAATCTTTCATATCCAGACTGCATGCCAGCATGTGTTGCAGGTGTCAAGAATTAGTCAAAATTTTTAAAGCTAGTAAAAAAAAAAAGAACTTTACACTGTCTTATATACGCACAGGAAAAGGGCTTCAGTGTCAGTGCCAGACTCTCGTGTGCCTTTTTCAAAAGCATAGTTCACACAATTAGGAGGCCTGCGAGTCTCTAATTATGAGCTGAGGTAAATAGAGGGTTAGACATTCTTTCATTTACAGAGTAAAGGGGTGAAAAACTGAAGGGGTGAAAGTTTCCACTCGCAGAGGAAACACAGAGTGACTCGGAATGAAGTGCTCATTTTTTTGTCAAAATATTAGTTATTGCCATTCATTAAAATGCAGCGAAGGGGAAATGCTCATAGTAAGGAAATCAGAAATCTAAAAGTTACATTTTTGTGTATTTTTATCAAACTAGAGACATTTAAAATTCCACCACTCTGGATGACTTGCAAACAAAAAAAAACACAAAGCAAAACAAACAAGAAAATCATGACATTCAAATTGTTTTCACAGTAAATACAGTACTTTATAACCTCCAACCACTTGCCACAGTCAGTCTTGGGCAGATATTCATGGAGCGTGCCCAGTGAACAGCATATCACATCACTGGAGTGTCGTGAACATAATGTGACTTATGTGACTGTACTCAGAACTAGCCAGTGATTCTCACTAACCATGTACAAAAGCTTAAAAACATACACACACACACACACACACACACACACACACACACACACAAAAACTGCAATGCAATAGCAACATTTTTCCATACAGTTGGGGAATTTGATATTTCTGGTTATGTTAGATTGACATGCATTTCATAAAAGACAACTTTCAGAATGCAACAGAGTTTGCAATTTGATCTTCAACAATTATGAATTAATAAGTTGAATTATAAGAAGTTGAAACACTTGATTGATAACTCATTTACACTGATTGCTTTAGCAAAGACAGGCTAGTAGACAGCCTGCAATGAAACCTACATCAAATTCTTTGTCAAAGGCAGTCCTCAACAATGAGCAGATTTCAATTAATAGTCTCTCACAGATGTCCATAAGGTACAATAACAAGGTCACGTCAAATGAACTTCAGTAAAGGCCACTAACAAATTCCAGAATCTCTTTTCATTTTGCTGTGTCACACTTCAAGGATCACGCCTGCTGATTGTCACCACACATAAAAAAATGAAAGACGGAAAGGCTACAGCATACCGTTAGTGGTAGCACAACTTCTTTTGGTTTGCAGTGGTAAAGGTAAAAAAAAAAAAAGTACTTCATGCCCTACTGCTGCAGTGTAAGAATCCAGTTAATGCTTGAAGAGTCCAGAGAACGGGAAAAGAAAGTGGGATTCCATAAATCTTTAATGTTGGAGGGTGGTTGTGTTTGAAACACCACCTGATAGGCTGTCCTACTCAGGGCTAACAGAACATAAACATGCAGCGGTGCGCAGGAACTCCTTGGCTTTATTACAGAAGCACTGCCTGCTTCACTCATCTGCTGGCAACAGACTAAAGATTTATAAGAGAGCTCTGTGTCAAGTGCAGCAGCTTCTAAAATGTTGTCCTGGTGTCCAGGAGCAGAGAAATTCAACACAAATACAGGTCAACAGAGCCTCTTACAAGCTCTGCTGCCGCTGGCTACCTGCTAGCTAGAGCTGCTCAATGCAAGTTAACAATGACAACAGTATGGCACTATAATATAAATATAGAACTATAGTATACATAGAACTCAGATGGAAAAACACTTTTTGACAGTCAAATGTCTTTGAAAGCAATAAAACATCCTTTTGGTCTTTTGTTTTTTTTATCACAAATGTCTCCCTCTGACCTGTGAGCAAACAATCCAGCTCATCAAGGAAAAACTCTGTATCCTGAAACCTTCTTTGGGTCAGGGTGTGATGGGATTAGATCCAGAGAGCTAAAGCAGTAAACAGAAGACTCAGTCCGCTTCGTTCTTTTGTTTTCAGGATATGCATCAAAGGAAGAGGAGCCACCAAACAGTAAAGAGCATCAGCAGAAGGCTGCTGAGGAGGACAGAGATGGGCGGGTGGCGCAGTGACCTGCCCTGCAGCTGGCAGACGGCACCCATCACATTCTTCTCCTCCTCTGTGGCCACAGCAATGCTGACTTGAAGAGTCCTTCCCTGAGCTTCTTTTTTTATGTCATTTTCATCTGAACTGTCATCTTCCTCGTCCTCCTCCTCCTCTTCCTCCTCCATGCAGCGTAGAAGGGGTTGTCTACTTGATTTTGGAGCCCACATGACTCTTACCTGTCTTCGGGAGCAAACACCCATGGCACGCCTCCAGCGCTGCGCCAGGCAGCGAGGAACCAAGAGAGACAGAGAACAATGGACAAGCATGAGGAAGGGAGGTGAATGAAAGACACAGAGGGAGTGGAGGAGTGGAGTGTGCCCAGACGAATACGAAAAATCAGACTGATACCAATTTTAAGGAGTTGAATCTTGTCATAATTTTGATTTAACCTGCCGATATAGTATCATGTTTAGTTCAACAGTGTCTCACTGGCCTTTCAGCTGACAACTGTGATTAACTGTGACTAAATAAGGTTGTCCAGGCCTAAACTGTCACATTCCTTAAACTCAAATGAATGGCAGAAACACATCCAGGCCTCAAATCAGTTGTTATTTTTTCTGAAATGTTTTTCTGAAAAGTAAAAGCTGTTCATGGTGTTCTGCGTTCACAGTTACCAGTTCAGACTATATTGCTAAATTAAGTGTGAACTGGGAGGGACTGTAAGCTTAACAATCTCTTTAAAGACTCACACGTCAGCATGTGACCATCAAAAATGCATAGTTTTCCTGACATCCATGTGTTCCATGTGTGTTACAACATAAAACATGCCAGCAACTCTCAGTGCATTATCTGTGGGCTTTTCATTTATACTGATGATTCTGCATGATGTCAACATCAAGTGATATAACTGGTCAAAAAGTATCTGGCTTGGGCCCGAGAGAAGAGGGCAGGAACAAGAGAGGAGAGATGTGGAAAGGCCCCTGACTGTGGATCATTAACAAAGAGGTGTTTGTGAAGTGGTAGGTGGCAGCGAGGAGACTATGATGGGTTAAACCAGGCTGAACCCTTTTAAAGCAATGGTGGCAGAGTGCTCAGGAGGTTTTATGGGATTTTGCTCTGTGACAAAAATGTGACAGGCATTTTATATTTGTACAATAGATCACTAGTGCAAACCCTATTTTGGCAGTGCAACTTCTGTCACTGACAGAGAAAAATGCCATTAAACCTGCAGCGTTTGCTTTAGCCACACCATTGCTGCGGCCTTCTCGCTACCCATTCAGGGGTGACAGCGGCATTTTGCCGGAACCTTTTAGTTACACATTATGTTGAAATTTCTTGAAACAGCTTAACACGGTTCAAAGTAGCTACTCTGCCACAAGTAGAGGGCTACCTAAGTTACTACAAGAGTGATGTGCTTTTGAGAACAACTGTTTCTCTAGTGCTGTCTCATGTGGCAGGTGTGCGTGCTAAAAAAGTGATGCATTGAATTTACTTGATTCAAATGTGCACAATATTTCCACATCAACAAAATATTTTACAGTTACAATGCGGTAGTAGTTAAAAGTAAGTAAACTGAGTGACATAACTGTATTGATGTAATGCAGCTTGTTAGTGTGGACATGAATAAAGTAACTTCAATGCATGGCATTCCTCAATGTATGTGTGTGTAGAGCCTCAGGTTTGAGACTGATACACAGTGTAGTAGGCCTCTGCTGAGGATGGCCGCGAAGGCCGAGGACAAGCGCCTCTCTTGGAGTCTCTTCCCACCCCGGGGTTTGGAGAGAGGGATGGAGACAGACATGGGGAGAAAGTGGAGGGAGATCGAAAAGGGTGTGACTGTGACCCGGGACAAGACTTTGAGAAGAAAACGAGGAGTGGTGGTGGAGGAAAACAAGAACAGAAGGAGTGATGGTAGTAGAAGAGGAATGGAGGAAACGCAAAACAGTAAAACAGCCATTGAGACAATGGGAACGGGAGGGAAACAGGGGAGAGGACAATGACATGGAGAGGAGGGTGAGTCAGTTTGTAGTCGTTCGCTGAGTCTGTTTACTTTGTTCTATTTCAATTAGTCCTTCTCTTTGACTCTCATATACAACTAACAACACACAGTCATGCAGCTTGTGTATGTGATGTGAACTCAGCCATGCGAGTGGCGGATCAAAGCACAGGGTCTAAAAGCCACTAGTAGCCATTCAGTGAGCAGAGGCAGCAGTAGAGGGGGCGGGGTTTGCACCAGGCAGAAGACTACATAGCACTTTGAGGACAGCTCCTGCTCAAACTCGGCCATGGCCATAGCGTTCAGCAGCCATACGTGTTACTGTTCCACGCCGTTCTTTATCGTCATAAAGAAACACCAGTCGGTTCTGACTGCTTGCCACAGCCCGGCCAGTAATGACCAAATTAGAGTATCTTTACCTCTGACAAACCACCCACAACTCTGTGTACAGGTGGGAGAGTGGGCGTCCGCACCTGTATGTATATACACACACACACCCTTATTATTCAAATGCGTCATCACACAATATCAGAGCTTGTCACAGGCATACACAAAATGGTTACTATGAGCTTAAAAACGTTTGTGCATGCTGAACAGCATGCTAACATTTCTGGACGATATGGAAACCTTAAATGTTGTATTAACACATCTGACAACAAAGTTGGCGACAGTGTACCAAAAGTAATACCACTGAATATTCACCTAGACAGTATGTGTGATAAAAACGTCTCCGTGAAGAAACATTTTGTTCCAGTCATCTTCAACTGACACTGAGATAAGTCAATATTTAGCTGTGGAGAAGATGTTAGACCTATCCCTTCCTGAAGAAGAACTTCCTGTGAACTAGTAGTAATCGTAATAATAACAACGAAAGCGCCTCCAAGTGGAGCACAATTACAATGCAGATGCAGCTGAGATCAGCAGAAAAGTGCTACCACAATTCTAGAGAGAACTTGATGCACTTCTTTATTGCAAATTCACATAATGACCAACATAACATTCCACACAGTAACGATACTATTATAAATATTGATTAAAGGGGCACCCACCGCATCAGGCTGCACCTGGCCGTTGATGCTTGCCGTGCGGAATGGCGAGTGTGTGGACAGACGCTTGTCCCATTCGCTGGGCCGTGGCTCGGGGACAGATTCCATGAAGCTGCGCTTCAGCTCACTGATGCTGCTGTGGTGACGCATGATCTCCGACTGAGTCTTATCCAGATCCTGAGAGAAGAAGGGAAGGAAGGCAAGAGGGAAACCAAAGAACAAAATGGAGAGAGAGAGAGAACAAAGACAAAGAACCAGAACAGAAGGAGGGTAGACAGGAAAAGGAGAGCGAAGAAACAAAAGACAAAGAACCGAAAGAAAGGTGGCAGGAGAAAATAATGGAGGCAGGAACCACAAGTAGTAAAGAGAACAAGAGAGCAAGAAGAGAAGTAGAAGTTCCAGAATGTAAGGCCAGAGAAGGGAAGGAATGAGAAAAAGGACATTCTGTTACTTTGCCATTAATTTATTCCATTAAGCATCATCTTCCCAGCGTAAGTCTAGTGTAGAGACAGGCAGCACCAGTCATGGAGGGTCACAGCACTGGATGGTAATCACTAAATATGATATGATTTTATCAAATGATGTTCGAAGTATTGTGATTTGCAGCCAAACATAAGAAATCCACACAATGGATCATTAATTATGAATTTTATAAAAAATGTATTCTTCTATCCCTTATACACTGCTGTGTTCCTCCAGGACCGGAACACTGCTCACTACTACAGCAGAAACCGTTCACACACAAATGTGAGGAAAACATATAGCCAGATCGGTCTCTCCAATTCTGTCTTTCATGTCTTTTTCATTTTTGCTTCATTTTGTTCCTGCTAACAGGCTCATCAGCCAACTGGTCAAAGAGGTAACCCATATCGATTCACAACCAATCTGGACTGACATTTGCACAGGAACAAACATGCAGAGACAGAATATGGAGAGAACTCAAATCTACAAGTGGCTCACTCACTGAAACACTCAAATGAAAAGCCAACTGCAACCTGCTGGCCGCCTTGCTTTAGTGAGAGACATCCTCCACTCCTCACCTAACAGCCTACGAGCAGCAGAAAGCCCACTGCTCACTTTCTTTCGGCTGCACAGTTTTCACTTGTGCTCAGTGTCACTTACTAAACCTGCTCACAAAGAAATGCACTGTAATATGGGGAATGACTAATGGTTCAGATTAGGGATACTGTTTATATTTGAGAACTAAACAACACAGGTCAACAGGTCAAAATGATCAGAGGTAAGTTTATATGGGTTTTATAGTGTTTTTCATGCTGATTTCAAATCTGTGTTTAGTTTTTCCTGCACGTACAGTGTTTGTGATGAAGCTAGTTCTAT
>JBBPDB010000001.1:12775278-12792750 GCA_037974465.1 Brachypetersius altus
ACTTACTTGTACTCATTTCTTTATTTTATTTGGGTTTCTGAAAATGTCCAGATTTTAATTTATAATTTACTTATTGTGTTAATGTTTGCACAGTCAGTAAGGAGCGGTTCAGGATACATTTCACTGTGTGTTGTACTTATATGAGTACATATATGAGGCCCAAATGTTTTGCGTATCAATATGTATAGTTCATATTATTTTTCCTAGTTTTTATTCCAAGTCATTTTTTGATCATTTCTGTGTATCTTTACACATTTCGCACATTGTTGTATTTAAAAGGTGTGAAAGAATAACAACCCAGAACAAGTTACAAGGTTTTCATATGACAGTTCCCTTGCAACTGGGTGTGTGTGTGTATGTGTGTGTGTGTGTGTGTGTATTGGGGTGGGGGGATGGGCTGAGAGGTGGGTGTGAATAAGGAATAAGGACCAATGCCAGGCTATGGGTTGCAGGATAAATGAATTCTGACCCTGGGCTGGCAATTAATCCCAGCTTTTTTTAATTGTTACTGAATTGGCTCCAAAGGCCAGTGTGGAGACACACACACACACACACACACACACACACACACACACATGCAAACACAATCCCCTCATCCCCCAGGCATTAAAGATACCACGCTCATTTACATTTAAACCAGTTCTTGCGGGTGCAGTTGACTGCTTTCGGAACAGAAGTAATGACTTCACTCTGGCCTCAGTGATTACGTCTCTGCTCTACTTTTAGCCACTTTTTATCCTCTTTGCAGCGTGAGTTAGTTTAGACTTCCATCAAACGTGCACACACAAACAAACACGCACATATAAAGGCACTTTACTGTGATGAACACGTGTGTGTCTCCCTCTGATAGACTCGCATGGCTCTGGAACTCCTCTTATCTCCCTCCACCCTTTTCCTCTCATTTCTCGCCTTTGATCAGGGAAGTTGTAAACCCCCAAAATGACAGTGGCGTAGTTAAAGTGTTGCTCCGCTGCACTCCAAAGGGAAGAGAGGATACTGTAATTGGAGGGTGAGTTTCTTCCTCACAAAGCCTTTGTTTGGGGGCTATGTTTAGGCCCTTTCTGAGAATTATCAGCACCTGCTTGAGAAATAAAACAAAGACAAAAAGAGGGAAGACTAGTGCCAGTTAAACCATATGAGTTCTTATGTTCTTACCCATCAGCATCAACGCCATGCTTTAGGTGTATCCAGAGAAATAAAAAGAGGGCTGAATTAAAAGAATTCCAGTTATATACAAAGTATTATTTCGCACAGTGATTTTCAATGCGTTCTCCATTTATTCAGTTATCAGTTATGGAAATGCTGGCACCTACTGTTTTAATTACTGGCGCTTATATAATAAGAAGACTAACAAAGAATAAGCCCAGATGATTTGTTTTAGCTCCATCGAAGGAATGCAAAACAAAAATGGTATGTGGGCGGATAAAGTGTGCTGAATAAAATTGGACTGGATCAGCAATGTCTGGGACGCTTCATCAGCACCTGTGCCAGGTGTTCCTAAAAGGCCTACTTGAGCATAGCTCTTTTTTGGATCACTTATGCTCTATAATTGTTGCAAAAGTGTGTAAATGTTGCTCTCTGTGTCTGGTGCGACCACCTTGTGCAGCAGTAACTGAAACTAAATGCTTTGGTTCAGTCTGAGCAGTTTTGCACGTTGGTTTAGAAGAACTGTCTTCATTCAGAATAGCCTCAACTCTGAAATGTTGGTGAGATTCTGCTCCCTTCAGGTCCTTCCACAGGATTTCTACTTCTAATTTAATTTCATGGACACATGTCCTTACATTTTTCTTTACAATTTGCTGGTATAATTTAATATTCACCTTTCCATAAATGATGGTAATCCATCTTGGCCCAGCAGGCCCAAGCCATTTTACCACCACCGTGTTTCACAGTGGAATAAAGTTATTATTCTGGAATGCAGTGTTTTCCTTTCTCCAAACATACCGCTTCTCATTAAAAGTCCTATTTTGGTCTCATCCGTCCACAAAACATTTTTTCCAATAGCCTTCTGGCTAGTCCATGTGACCTTTAGCAAAATGTAGAAGAGCAGTGTTCTTTTTAGAGAGCAGTGACTTTCTTCTGATGGTTGACTCATGAACATTAATATTAGAGTCTTTAGTTGCTTAAAAGTTATCCTAGGTTCCTTAGTAACATTGCAAACTATTGTACACATTGCACTTTGAGATATTTTTGTAGGTCGGCCACTTCTGGGGAAGAATCTTGTTCTTCTTCCATTTATATGGTCTGTCTGTCTCTTTAGAGTTTGGTGAGCTTGGTGAGCCTTCAGCAACTCTCTGAGGTCCTCAGGAATCTCCTTTGTTTGTGCCATAATACACCTTCACAAGTATGTGTTGTGACGATTTGACTTGTTCCCTTAGCAAATAAAACAAACCCCATTGTCATGCAATTGACACATGACCCTAATTTCACCTTCAAAGGAATTCTAATGCTAGAGGTTCACATATCTGCAATATTGGACAGTTCCATGTGACCTAGTATAATATTTTTGTCACGTTTGTATAAATTGGTTCTTTATGTAATTTTAAGTTGTAAATGAAAATCAGATGGTGTTTTAGGTCATATTTAATCATGAATATAAAACATTTGAAAGGGTTCACGAACCGTCACATGCCACTGTTTCTTGCTGGGTTTTAATACTTTGCCCTGTGTATCCTCCAGGATCCCGTCTGCGGCAGGAAGATTACCCGCCCCGCATCGTGGAGCATCCCTCTGACCTGATCGTTTCGAAGGGCGAGCCGGCCACCCTAAATTGCAAGGCCGAGGGGCGGCCCACGCCCACCGTGGAGTGGTACAAGGATGGAGAGAGGGTGGAGACCGACCGGGACAACACGCGTTCGCACCGCATGCTGCTGCCCAGCGGCTCCCTCTTCTTCCTGAGAATAGTTCACGGCCGCCGCAGCAAACCAGACGAGGGCTCGTATGTGTGCGTAGCCCGAAACTATCTGGGAGAAGCTGTCAGCCACAATGCCTCGCTAGAAGTAGCCAGTAAGTACACGGCTATTTTGTGTTTGCTTGTTTTTTGAGGTTTGCGGATCACAGCCCAGCTCTGAGAAAGCCAGTTCAGCTCAGGTTCTCACTCTGTTCATTTGCTCAAGGGTGACTGGATTTCCTCGAAGCAGGAAGTTTCTCTGCTTTTCGTTGCTCTTTGATCGAGGCCTCAGTGTGGCCACTAGCCCTTCTTCAGGACCAGTCACTTAATTGCATGGGACAGACCCTCCTAAAAGGAAAGGGCATCAAAGGACATAGAAGAACTATTTTTGGTTCCCCAAAGAACCTTTCAATTAATATTTCCTTCAGGTTTTGTAAATGATGTGTAGAACACCTGGATGAAGAACCTCCAGATAATAGTAATATTCTATACCAATTTGAAGGCTTTATCTAGAACTGAACTTTGAAGCCAATGTCCTTTTGGGAACTATTATTTTGAGTAGAGATGATCAAATGGATCAGTAAAATTGAGGTCCTTGTTTTTAGCAGAATAAAGGATCATGGCTGGTGTTTTGTAGACTTTCAATCGGACATTGTGGATTGCGGATTACGAGCTCAGCTACAAGAAGGTTCAGCTCAGGTCCAGTCTCTGTGTTTAGTCAGTCAAGGAAGTGACTGAATTTCTTCATTACAGCAGCTTTTTCTCAGCTTTCGTGATCTCTGAATAATAGTTCCCTGAGCGAGGCCTCTGTGGGACCAGTAGCTTTTCCCTGGGGTGGTTTGAAACCAGGCCACAGTCTTAATTCAGGGCTCTTGTCTCTGACCCTGTGGCCATGCTCTGAATGCAGGAGGAGGCTGTACCTTCTCCAGCTTGAATGGAAAGGGTTTCCAGTTTCCTCCTGGGGACGGACCCTCAATGGGCTCACTGGGTTGGATAATCTAGAGATGGGCAGGATGTGCTCGCGTCAGTAGGCCTGCCTGGCAGTCCTGGTGGATGGAGCAAGCCAGATACAGCCTGGTTGAGTAGTTCTTAAAGAACCCTCAGTAGGTGGCCAGGAGTCATCAGAGATACAAAGCCTCCCTCGCTGTTGTTGTCCAAGCTGCAGCGTTTGATTGAAGGGCAATAAATAGAATGGTCCTGTTTTCTGTGATTATTTTGTGTTATAAATCTGGATAAAATGAACTAGTATTCATATTAGGAGCTGTTGGTAACTCACGAGAGTTGTGGCGAACAAGTGGTTAAAATAATCTTAACAGGTCACTTGTGGTCAGCGATGGTTTTTGATGGTGACCTTTTCTGTCTTTTGTTGCAAATACTGCACTTTTTCTGGCTTGTTTAGTCCAGAGTGCCTTGGGGCCCTTGGGCACATTTCTTCTGAAACCATGCAAATGATGGATGTTTAATGGAAATGTAGCTGCTTACAATAAACTTTTCTTGGGTTAAAGTGCTTTGGAGTATGAGTGGTCATGCCGTGATGCTTTAAAAGAGGTTCCTTCATTTCAGAGTCGTGTGGATTAGAGCAAATCTTTTTACCCCCTTTGAACTCACTTTGCTGCCATTCTTCATGATGGATTTGCTTCAAAAAGTGCTCTGCCTGTGACATGAACTTCTCAGTATACCATCTCTTCTCAAGCTTTAGAGAGGAGTGAGTGGAGAGGATCTCGGATATCAACCACTTTTCAAGTATGCCCAGGAGCTGTCACCAAGACTCTTGCTGTAATCTAATCGACTTGGCATTGAGTCGGGGGGGACGGTTGACTGCTATGAGTTGAAGTGAAATGTGTGACATTGGCATCTGCTGCTCAATGGACAGAGTTACAGCTCCTGAATCAACCTGCCTCGAAATTTGGCTTTTATTACCATTGAGCCGTCAGCCAAATTTGAGAGTCACATCAGTTTCGGAGTAGGTTAAACATATAGATGTGGACATTATGAAAGTTCAGTTCTATTTAACTTTTCCTAAAGATCCTTATGTACAGCAGCCACATACCCTTCAATATCCAATAGGGTGATTATACACATAAAATCTAAATGTCGAGCAGTATGAGCTTGGATTATGAATATGGTGTTCGAAGAGGCTGCACTGTATACTGTATGGTAATAGCCTTCAGACTCTGGCCTGTTTTATGATCTCTAAAGGGCCTTTTGTAATGTAATGGCATTAGGACTGTGATTGCTGATACGAAATCAAGCAACCTTCTCCATTTTGTAATCTGAGATATTTTGGTGAGCATTCTGAAGGATCGCAGATATTCATGTGGTGGGTCGGTTCAAATTGCAATCAAAATATGTAATAATATATTGGCCATATGATATTTCGTTCATACCGAGCAACAGTAGCACATGGCGAGTATCGGCGAGTCCGCGAGCTAAAAACAGCAGCGCTGAAAGCAGATGAAATACACTGTTCATTGCACAGGCTGGATTTCAAAGTACAAGAACGAGCAGCTTGGCAGGAAGATGGTTTGGCCAGAAGAGGGAAAGAAAGACAGAGAGAACGCGGTCTGCCCGGCCGCAGCCCTTCGGCTGCTTATTCTGTGTAAGGTTCAAACAGGACCATAATGTCATGGTGGCAAAGCTCAGAAACCTTCACCATGTGTTTCCTTCTCCCCCCCGCTTCCCTTTAGCCCAGCCACTCCACATATAATTATGTTGCCCAAGCAACCAGTGCTGGAACCCTTTGGTAGGAATGCAGTAGACACTATGGCTCTGGGATTTTACAGTGCTTTATTTTAAACTGAAAGAGCAACATTGAAAGGCTAACTCTTCACTCCACTCGTCTATTCATATACAGTATGAGTCAAAAGTCACAAGAGGCTTACATGAGGTTACAGTTACCAGATGACCAGTGGGTATCGTGTCATTAATACACCCTTTGGTCCAATACAGAAGGGTAATAATGACTTGAGGAATTGAATAGATTTAACAGAAAAATAGTTCAAATTTTTGGCAAGAATGCTTATTTTTCTCTGGCCCAGAGTAGGCCTCAAGGGAGAATTCATCCAGTTTCACATAATTTTTGCATTATTCAATTAATAAATAAAAGGTCATCCAGAGAAACAGAATCCTTTACAAAAACCAGACATTCAAAGAGATAAATGTCTCTGAAAGGTCCCTCATAGAAGATTATTACCATCAGCAGTTCTGAATATGCTGCCTGATATATTTACCTCTGTCTCTGTCTGTGAATCTCTCTCTCTCTCTCTCTCTCTCTCTCTAATGTAATGTAATGTTAAAGTAGGGTATCACATCACCCTGCATGTTTCAAAGTTCAGTTATGCTCTTGTATGGAGATCTCAGTGTCTTGCTATGATGAAAAAAAGAGAAAGTTAATAACAGGATTTTAAAGCAGCGCTGGAGTTTTTACCATCACAGGGGGCTGTTACCACGGTAACTCGGTTAACCGTCACCAGGAACAGGCCTCGCTAATGTGAGCTGACATTGACATGATGGGACATTATCTCTGTGCTAATTTGTGTCTTTTTGATCTAAACTCCAGATACAGTTGTACCAAATAGGAGCTTAATATATGAGGCATCTATCTTTCAGTACATGTCAGGAATACAGGCTGAACGGGTCAATCTGAACACCAAATACAAAATGCTTTGAATAACCATGACATATTAAGCATATTAACACAATAAAGCCTTAGAAGAAGAGAACTTGTGAAAAATTATGTAAATAAAAATGTATATCACTTATATTTAGGTTTTTATTTAAATGGGTCCAATACAATTCTATACTTTTTACATATTTGTTTATAAAAAAAAATTATACAACTGAGACCCTTGTTTTATGTGAGATCTGGGAAACTACACCTAGCTAATAATAATAATAATAATAATAATAATAATAATAATAATAATAATACATACATACATACATACATACAATAATTTATTTGAAAAGCAACTTTCAGTACACAACAAATGAATAAAAGAACAATTTACAGAATCTACATAAGAGTCCAGAATTGGAGAAATTTATGTTGAGTAAGCAATTTTGAACAGGTGAGTTTTGAGTCTAGATTTATAGAGATGTCAGGAGGTAGAGAATACCAGAGCCGAGGAACAGAGCAGCTGAAAGCCCTGTTCGGTTGTTTTACTTTCTACTTCAGGAATGATGGCGCTAGTTTTGCCAATACGACCTTGTAGGTCGTCCCATAAAACCTATTTTTTCTGCCTAACCCACACAGCTTTGCGAAAATCCTGTTTGAACGCTAAAACACAACTTTCCCCCCAGAGAGTTATTTTAGGAGTTCGGCTGGAAAGCTAATCTTCTTTTCAACAGGCTCAGTTTTGCCAGGCAGTGAGATTTAGCACAGGTTTGTTGAGGTTTATCATTATGTTCAGGTACAGTCGAGGGCCTGTACTGTAGTGACCTGGATTCAGTGTGGTAAAGTGGGTTAATGCAGGCATTCCCTTGGTTTTTTTTCTGCCTTATGTACACTCACATGACCCTGAGGATGGATGTGCTCTTTTGTTTCCTTGTTTTCTTTTCTATATGATACTTGCAGGCTGTAATGTGTCTTGCTTTGTTGGCGTATAATGGCCTGCAGTGGAACAAAAGATTAGAGCGCGGGGTGTGTAAGAGAAGAAGGCCTGAGAGGGGAGCGTGAGCCTGCTCTTATCCGTAAGCGCTCACCGTTGAACCTCATGACTGCAGGCCACATTACGTAATGTGTAGTGTCAGGCTGTGTTTTGAGAAATGACAGACTCCCCCTCATCTGGCAACAGCTGTGAAAGTGGTGATCAAAGAGAGGGGACTTTTTTCAGCTGTAAGAACGATAAAGTCAGATTTCCAAAAGATTCCATACATCCACACCTCAGTTCCCCGCTCTCATATTAGTTTAATAGCACACATTATATAGTAGGTACTGAATCAGAGGTCTTAAGAATGCTAATAGATAATCATTTACCTAATGTTATTATAGTCCCTGTTACGAAATCACCCGTTTCAGAATCTGTAGTGTCGTTCCTCCTTCCACTCTTATACCCTCGTCCTCCCTGAAAAATCAGTGTTTTGTTGTTGCGACCCACTAACTAAGAGAATTCTCTTTAGAAGATCACTCTCTCGAAAGCCATCACAGATCAAAGGGGCTAATTATAGTGTATTCCTTCAGTTCCTGGACTGGGAGATTAGGAAGGGGGGATAAAGGGGTTTGAGATCAGTTGTCCAGACACTGATAGCCCTCATTGCTGGCTGTAGGACTGCCTGTGTAACTGCCCACTGATTGAACTATGACTTTTAAGTCTGCGTGATCCTCCAGTGGGGGATTTTTTTCTGTGTCCAGTGCTCTGTAGGCTGTGTGATTCAAAACATATGGCCCTTACTTTTTATTTAGAGACATTAATCTGTGGATGTAATGCTCCTGTCATTTTCAATATAATGACTTGTTGCTGAAACAGCTGCTCATTGGTACACTTTATGGACAAAAGTACTGGGACATTACACCAACAAGGACTTTAATGACATTGCGTTCAAAAACAGCCTTTAATATGGAGTTGGTACTTCCTTAACAACAGGTTCCACACCACTTAGAAGGCCTTCAACAATCACCATTCGTTCTGTAGAGCATTTATGAGGTTCTGGATGGAGTTGAGGTCATGCTGGAATAGAATGACTCCCCTAAACTGTATCCACAAAGTTGTAAGCATTGTTCAAAATGAGAAAATGTCTTCAAGGAAAGCAGAAGGATTAAAAATGTGCTAAAATGATTGTCATTGGTAATGCTGTAGATGTGACGGATAAATATTAGGTTGAGCATGCTGCAAATAATCCTTTAAAATGTAAAGTCAATATTCCTGTGCTTTTTCTAAGATCTTTACTTGTTCTTCATGCTGCAGTGGAGATAAATTAAGGTTTTTTACTGGCTTTTTTTGTCTGCGACCGGAGAGGAATTTGGCATGTTAGGAGGAGGGGCAGACAGCAAGATGTGCTGGAGGGTCATCTGTGGAGCGCAGGGGACCGTTGAAGGACGACCTGCTCCCTCCCTCCGCACTGTCCAGGAGGCCTCCTTGCACGATTTCAGTTTCAGAACTCAACGCTTCATTCTCTTTTCCATTACGGAGCCCCACAAGCCACACGTCTTTTCCTGTGAAGCAGCACTAAGTCTTACCGCAGTATTTGATTTAGAGCGTTTGGTTTAATTAACTTATTAAAAATGTGTGCCTTTAATATGGCCTCTTTTGTGGAGAGGATAAGGGGCTTTGTCCCTGGAGTATTTTCCTCCTTCAGCTCCTCCGCTACATTCTTAATGAAATATTTGGACTGGTATTCGAGGATGGGAAAAAAGAGATAATGTAGAAGGAGTGCACTTTACAAAGATAATTGCAAAGCTTGTATTTTGCCCATGTTGTACAGCCCAAAGTTTGTGGGTTTTTTTTCTGTAAGATCTTTTCAGAAAAACCAATGTTAGGTAAGGTCAAGCAAGCAAGATGTAGAAACACGTCCAGTGGTCGAAATGAAAGTAGGAACACATCTGCTTCTCAGTGTATTCTTAGCAACTGGCCCTATTTAATTGGCTAGAAGTTGGGTGTGTGTCTAATTTACGGTCATGAAAGTCAGTTGAGGATGACCAAAAATCAGAAGAAGAAACTAATTCATGATGCCTAATTACAGTGCAGGGTGGAACTGCTGACAGACCTCTCGTCATGGAAGATAAAAATTGAGCTCGGAGGGATACAAGCAACGTCTGCCCTCTGTTCAGAAATTGTTGTCAATATTATTTCCATTCGGCTTTCTTACTGGAACGGTGATTTGCGGCTATTTCTTTAAAATTCAACTCTTAATGCCGTGGCCTGGCATGTGTGCTGCACTGGTACAGTTAGAGAGTGTCCCAGTAAACTGTTATATCAGAACCTCGCTACTTTTATTATTTATAGTAAATCCCTACGGAACCTAAATACGTTTTCTTTCTAAGTAGGTAAACCTCACTCTTGTGAGCACACAATACAATTGAAAGTGACCATTCTGTCATACGTGAACAGCACAGGATTCAACCTCTGGGAATCGAACCCAGACTTTCTGATCGCAGGGCGAATGCCCTAACCACTATGCTACCAGCTGCCCCTGTAAATTGTACAATTTACATCCTGGAAATAACTTTTTTCCACTAAGGACTAATATATTTTGCCATAATTGTTCTCTTTTGATGTAAACTGAGCACATCTATAACACCACTGTTTCTGATGACGTCTCTGTTCGTAAGACTTGTACATAGAGAAAACTATACCAAGCAAGCATTAAATAGCTACCAAGCTTAGCTTCCTTTCATGAATATCTTAGATGCACAGTCAGCCATGAAGTAAATAAGATTCCTAACTTCTTTAAGAAGCTGCCATATAAAAGCTGGATGATGCTTTTAGTGAGTCATGGATACAGTGGCTATACATTGACCTGCATAAGTCGATTTAACAAATTTCTCACTGTTGTTTTTAATTCCCCTTCAGTGTCGTTGTAGAATGGAAGTGTGGGTTATGCTTGTTAGAATATAACCACCACCCCCAGACAGTTCTCGGTCTCATTAGCAGTTTTAAGCCATGTTTCATTATATGTCTGCCTTTTTAATCAAATTGTGTTATATAGCACTCAACTTTAATGTCACACAATTTAATCATTTCTTAAAGGCCAAAATGGACTATACGGCACAAAGTTTTGTCACAACAGCAACAGGAGAACACCACACATGGTCTTTTATGGGCGCTGGTAACACAGCTGGCTTTTCTGTCTGCATCAGCATGCGGTGATGAGATATTTTATTAACATTCTTAGATTTAATATGACTAATTGCTCTTCAGAACGAGGTTTCCCGAACAGCAGCATCAGCGTTGTGTGACTGGTTGCATCAAAGGTCACAGGCATATGTAGTTTATGGAGCGTGGTGGGGGCCGTGCCAGCTGCCTCCCTTTTAGCCCCTCTGTGGCTGTCCCAGAAAAGAGAGAGGAGGTCAGAACCGAGAGAGAGGCTGCAGCGGGGCAGTGACCTGTGTATGGCGATGTGGAAAGGAGAGCAGCGGGACGTGCCTGCACTTTGACTCTCTCTGCTTTGTTGTTCTAGTGTGGTGGAGAAAGATCTCCCTCTGCTCAGTTCGTGGAATGAGGAGGGTTAGGAAGCCCAAAGGTTTTGCAACCCTTTCAAAATTATTTTTGTGCTTGAATATTGAGTAAAAATACAGAGTGAGCTTATACCTATATTCTATATTTTATTTGGATTTTATATCTTATTTTGCACCTGTGCGATATGGAGATCAAGTTATTGGGACAAAATTCTGCCCTGGATGTAAATTGATTCAATTCTGTAAGAAACCTAAACTGAAAAACCAAACACGCACTTTGAATTTAACTTTCGGATCCTTAAGTGCTTTGATTAAAATGAGCTCGTTTCAAAGTGAAGTCATTTTTAAAGAGGAAATATTGTATCAGTGTCAGAATCCGATAATGCTTAAGGGTTTAACTGGCATTAGAAATGGAAAAAATGGTCTCATACCAGCTCTTATTGTGGTAGATGCAGTAACATGGTGCACTTCTCAGGTTTTCTTTACAGTGAGTGAATCCAGTCCAGTTGTGGGCTACTAGAAGCTCTGGAATGGAATGGATTACCAAAGGAACGATTTTCCTTTTTTTGACTGCGGCTAAGTGTGTAAAAGTTTGCCCTTTTTATATACAACCACTTTAAGTGTGTTTTGACAAAAGGCAGCTAGCCGAACCACAGTTAAAACACTGTACAGATGTTTAAATATTACATACAGCAGACATTTAAATTGTCTGTTGTTTTTTGGCACATGTGCCATAAGTAGTTCAGAATGTCCATTTAAGTTATTGCTGTTAAAAAGGTCAACTGCAATTGCGTTTTATACTCAGAAACTGAGCCATATGTTCTGACACTGAATCCGATTGCACATGTTTAAAATGTGTAGTATAATTTCAGCGAGTTCATATGATTCATCATTGATGTACATGTGAGAAAAGTCCAACGTTCTTTTCTATTGCTGATGTTTGTCCTGCTGGGAGTCACTGCCTATGCATACATCATTAACTTTGTGTAGTAATTTTATAGTGATTGTTTACTGTGTTTTTACTGTAAATTTAGAGTTATTGTTCGTTCAGAGTGTCACATTAGCAAGGATTAGCTTTAAAATAGTCGTAAGGAAACATTAGGAATTAATTGGGCTTAATACACACAATAGCAGCATTTCGATATATGCTGGCTCCGTAATTCAATTCAGTCTTAATTGTCTCTGAGACCAGTCCATCAGATTGGATTGGGATGTCACTGTGAGAGAGGCATTGGCTGGATGGTTGACGTTTTCAGGGTGAGCGAGTCGGTCAAATTAATGGTGCTGGACAGTCGGTCGAGGGGCCAGACGCCTGCTCTATCCGGGATGTCTCCCTATATCTGTCAGAGACTTTCTGTGGTGGAGGGCTGAAAGTGCTTTAGGCTTTAGACTATATTAAAGCGGGGCAATGAGCAGTCTATGATCTGTCTGAAGACACGTTAACCTCTCAGTCTGGCTGCTGAAAAAGAGAAAAAGACAAAAAATTGATTCAGAATAAGACAGAGGTCTCAGAGAGCCTTTTTCCGCTTGAGCACTTTATTGGAAATTTAAACAGAAATACAGTATTTTGAAGATACTTCAGCGTCTGAGCTGACATTGTGCATCAGTGTTTTTAATACACTAATCAGAATCAGACAACTTCATTGATCCCAAAGAAATTGCTCGTTTGCTATATCTGTTAATATAAAATATAAGGACTAAATAAAATAAAAACTTGGTGGAAAAAACTCAAATAAACTGAAATACACTAAGCAAATGTTGTGGTATTAACACGTATAGATAAGGTAATTGCTATAAGGTATTAATGCTATATATAAGATAAATAATAGATAAGCTAAAATATTCTTACACTTACATTAAGGATGTCACATGGAACCAAAAGGGTTCTTTGAAGTTCTTCAGAATTGTTTTTGTAAGCGAGATTGTTTTAATGTTTAAAAAGGGTTTTTTTACTACTTAAAAGTTTTTCCTAGACTATTAAGAGTTTTCTTCTTATAAAATAAGAACGTACCTTATTGTACCTAGTTCGAGCATCAAACAAGCGGTTTGTTTTACATGGATGGGTGTGGCTGGAGTTGATTCCCAGCCATAAAGCAGCGAAATGAAAAGGAGCAGGGTCCATGAAAGGCCTATTTAGGAAGGAGAATGCCATTGTTTGAAGATAAGACAGGGGTCGATCTCCCGTAGGCCCCAGACGCAGGTAATTAGGTGGCATAGATTTCAGTGGGTTAAATGAGGTAGACTAGACCTGCCTGTCCGCAGTAATTGGGACCTTGACTTCTAATGCTTCTGAGCGCCGCTTTGATCCCAGGAAATGTGCTGTATCCTTGAGCAGGAGGGGAGAGCCTCAACCAGCTGAGCTCCACTGTCCTCAGGTGATTTTACCCCGCAGGCCACATGTCACAGTTCTGAGGTAATCCCTCACAATACAGCCTGATTGCCGTGGTATGTGTCAGTAGGCCTTGCCTCATGTCTCAGGACTTGTAATGATAAGGACTTAGTCGTTGCAAGTAAACTTATAGTTACTATTTAATGATTTATATTACTTTACATTATACTAAAAGTTCTAACTTTGTCATCAAAAAAAGGGCAAACATTTTAAAAGGATTTCTGTAAAACAAGATTATAGATTCAAGAGTAGCTTATCAAAATCAAATCAGAATAAAATATCTTCTTTTCTTAAAGTTTAAAGGTCTGCAATCTGGAGAATTTCTTCCCTTTTTTCAAACTGAAAAAAAGAGTGGGTTTTGTTTAACCTTTAATCAAATGTTTAAAGATCATCATTTGTAATCATAGTTTTATATTCAGAAAACAAAGCCATACTCTGACTCCATTTGATTGCAATGTGTACTATAATTTAAGGACATTTAAGTGATCCATTCATTTCCCAAATAATTAATAAAAAAAAGTCAAATGTTCTTTTCCTTTTGCCAGGGCTGCACGAATTTGTCCTGCTGAGGGTCACTGGATATTATCACCATTGGCACTGTATAGTCACTTTTGTAATTGTTTAATATGATTTTACAGTTTATTAATGTCATTTTAGCAACCATACCATCCTAAGGATTGGGAAAGAGTTGGTTTGTGTTGATGCTGGGGATCTGAGTGGTGATGTGCTTCAAGATATAGTGTGAATGTGTCCTTAAAGATACACCCTGGTTGGTCAGGAGATGAGAGCGAGAGTTGCTGATACAGCTGGACTTATCCTATCTTCAGACACTTGTGTGTTCGTATCAGACACCTCCCCTCCGATTCCCGCGTTCTTTACTTTAGCCTGCTAACAGAGTTCCTGATAAACATTGCATGGCCTGGACGATTGCATCCTCCTGTTGCAGAGGCTCATACGTACCGGGCGGTGGAGTGATTTCTTCTCTGCTGGCATCCATTTGTGATAAACTCTGTTGATTGTGAAGTCCCTCTCGGCTGGAGAGAGCAGATAGGATGTGTGTGTCTCGTGCTAAGCTGCCCTCTCAAGTGGAGCACCGAGCTATTAGGCCCCGCTGCTGCTTCTAATCTCTCCACTCTTGGTTTGAGGGCCTCAGGAGGCCCAGGGTTTTTTTTTATGTCTGTGCATGATGCAGTTTTGCCTCACTAGATTGAAGTGTTTAATAGAGCAAGGTTAAGCTGTCGCTTGGAAGTCTTTCAATCAGCCCCTCTGATAAAAGCTGGTCAGGATTAAGGTATGCGGTTGTGGAGGAACGTATGAGATTTGGGACAGGTTTATTTGGGAGAGCGGTATGAAAGGAATTCTCCTGACTCTTATGTAAGGAGGACCCGACCGATACATCACTTGGTTTATAGCTAATATTGAGGTTGCATGGACTGATCGGTATCATATCATCTGTGTTTTAACTGGGACTGGGTTTATTTTCTGCGGTTCAGCACAATATGAGAAAAAGTCTTTCCTTGGAAAGGTGTAATGGTCCCACTTGATCAAGTGCCAAAACAATCAGCTTAATGTTATTAAAGTGAAAGTGACCATTTGTCATACGTGAACACACCACAGCACACAGTGTGAACAGCACGAAATTCTTCCTCTGCATTTAACCCATTCACCAAGTGAAGCAGGGGGCAGCTACGAACACAGCACCCGGGGAGCAGTGTGTGGGACGGTACCTTGCTCAGGGTACCTCAGCGGTGCCTGGCGGTTTTGGGAAGCGAACCCGGACTTTCTGGTCGCAGGGCGGATGCCTTAACCACTAGGCCACCATTTGTGCATATAGAGTTGTGCCTAGAGTATTTCATACTGAATATTTTCTGCATAATTATTAGTGTAATTAATTAGATGTTATAATAGTTTGTGTCTGTGCAACATGAGCAGTTTCCTCTGGGATACTTAAAGTTTTCTGATTCTGATCCTGGTGATCGATAATTGAACAGTTTCAACTGGTTATCTCTTTAGAATCAGTCCTTAAATATTCATCAGATGGACCCCACTTCTCACCACAACTGCTCTTTTGAAGTTTCTGAACTTGCCGAAGCTCTTTTGTAATGGAAACACCTCCGAATCCAGAGTCCAAATCCCTGAGACAGTGTGCAGATCAGACAGTTGTTCTGATCTCTGAGGATTGCGGAGCTGATAGAAGGAGAGAGTGAACTACTTCAGCTTCTGGAGCAGGAAACAGCTGGGCTCAGAGGCCCATGTTCCCATCTCCCCATCTCTCAGACTGCTGGCATTCAGTCTGTGTGAATGTCCGTATGTCTCTTTAGCGAGAGAGAGATAGAGAGAGGGAGAGAGACAGCAAGAGTCAGAGACAGGGGAAGACAGAGAGGGTAAAACAGCGAGACAGACAGAGAGGGAGAGACAGAGAGGAAGAGAAAGAGAGAGAGAGAGAAAGAGACGGATATAGACAGAGAGCCAGAGACAGAGAGCCAGAGACAGAGGAAGACAGAGAGCCAGAGACAGAAAGAGAAAGAAAGAGATGGAGAGGGAGAGGGACAGAGAGGAAGAGAAAGATAGAGAGATTTTCACATGTGGAAAGCGGTATAACCAGGGCATTTATTTGGCTCACCTGCTGAAAATATGTCCACATTAATTGCAGTTGACCTGTCTATGCTGTGCCTGAAATTACTGTTGTTGGAAAAGCTTTACAGAACATCAGCAATCGCGTTCAACCCAATGGATTTAGACTGTAGTTATCTGTGCTTCTGCCTTACCAACACTATCAGTTTCACTGTTATAACACTAACTCTAGATCTTTATGGTGTCAGAGTGTGTGTGTGTGTGTGTGTGTGTGTGTGTGTGTGGCAGGAAGGGAGAGAGAGACAGTAATCCTATCACCAATGTAGCAGCCAGGGTGTGTTTAAAAAGTGCCAGATGGGGAAACGGTCGGGTTTTGAAGTCTGTACCCCCACCTCAGATATAGATCAGCCAGAGAGAGAGAAAGAACAGTAGACAGAGGGAAAGGGGGAGAACAAGAAAATGAGGGAGGCTAAAAAGGAGAATGGGAATAGGAAACAAAAATGGATGAAAGAAAATGAGAGTAGGTATAGACAAAGAAACAGAATAAGTGTGTGTGAATGCAGTTTGAAAGTGCAAGAAAGAGAATGCAAGAGAGATGTATGTGTGTGATAGAGTGAATTGTGAGTAAAGAATGAGAAGAGAATGTGAGAGAGAGAGAGTGGACGAGAGACAGAGAGAGAGAAAGAGACAGAGAGACAGAGAGAGAGACTCGTTCTTTCAGGCATGTCAGTTATTGTGCTAATCCAGCTGGAAAGGGCAGTACAGAGGGGCTGGTATCACATGACCCAACTCAAGGCTCCGGTCCTCAAATCCGTCCCAAATTAGATAAAAGAGGGGGTCATTAGAAGCAAATCGCTTTCCTTGTGGTCAAAACAAATGTGACAAATGCTAAAGATAGAGTGGCTAACTAACTTATATAACAATTAGCACCATGTTGGGCTCAGTGCTGGTGTTGTAAATATATCCCAACACTGGACTGCCATGCTAAGCGTTTTCAGACTGACCATAGCAGTTGTTCGCGTACATGAATTAAATAAACGATGTTATATAACCTCATTAATGCGTTTATGTAGTGCTGGGCTGTTAACGGCGTTAACGCGTGACTCTTATCGCGCGATAAAAAAATATCGCTGTTTATCTATTCACAAAGTTGGGTTGGGAGCTGATATTTTAGCGTGGATTTCTCTCTCTCTCTCTCTCTCTCTCTCTATCTCTCTCTCTCTCTCTCTCTCTCTCTCTCTCTCTCTCGCTCTCTCTCTCTCTCTCTCTCTCTCTCCCTATCTCTCTCTCTCTGGTTCGTGACTTTTCCAGATCGCGCCCGTGGTCTCTCTGACGCGCTCTCTCGCGCGTGCACGCTCTCCCTTTCTCTCTCTGTCTCTCTCTCTCGCTCTCTGTCTCTCTCTCGTTCGTGCGATGATCTCGCTCTCGCTCTCTCTGTCTCTCTCTCTCGCTCTCTCTGTCTCTCTCTCGTTCGTGCGATGAGCTCTCTCTCTGTATGTCTCT
>JBBPDB010000001.1:12799556-12815621 GCA_037974465.1 Brachypetersius altus
TTCTCCTCCTCTTCCTTTCCCGCTCCCTCTCCCTCTCCCTCTCCCTCTCTCTCTCTCTCTCTCTCTCTCTCTCTCTCTCTCTGGTATGCGCTGGCATGGCCTGTGTTTAGAGAGTGCTCTCCAGTAGTCCTTAAGCATGGCCTCTCTCTCTTCACGCTGACGGCAGGGTGCTTTGTTTACTCATAGAAGATGGCACAAATGGGGCACACGCGCTTGTTTGCTGTTGGCAAACACCAGCTGCCCTTTGCGGCCTCTGCTTTGTGTGATTTCTCCTGTCCGCAGCTTGTACTGCACTTTACAGTGGTGGAGGCACTTCAGCAGCAGCCGCACTGTACTGCCAGGTACAAAGACGTGGGTTAGGGCCAAGTAAAGAAATAAATAATGGCTTCAGTTTTCAGCATGAGCAGTCTGGAGGTAAAAAAAATATGTTGCTCATATAAAAAAGTCTCCAGACGTGGACAGTTTTATTAGCAATGTCAGGGTAGGTTTTGGAGCAAAATGTGCATACTTATACCCACACCCATGATCCATCTAGAAAAGGGCTTCTTTTTTATGTGCATGATGATTAATGTAACAGATCATTGATATATTCCCTCAACCACCAATGTACACATCTGTACCCCCACAAGAACTGTGTACCTGTTGTAAATGTGGTAAGAATGGATGTTAGAAATTGAATCACGCTTTAAATGAGCTTCAAAAACATCAGTGCATTCCTTGTAAAAATTTGTTAGTGTTTGGTGGTCGCTCACCTCCGTGCGCTTTATGTGGGGATTAACCCTGTTGCTCTGAAACAGCTTAAAAAGACACGCCGCAATGTGAAGTGACTGCTGATCAGTGATTGACTGTGGCAGTTTCAGTGCCTGGGACCGGTTTCTCTGGGTGGTCTTGCTGGGCTATGGAGTGAACTTGGACCTGACTGTTCTTAGCACTCCCCCAAATCTTTTTCACCTTTCAGATGAATAGGCGAATTTGTTTATCAGTGTTTTCAACTAATCCTTTCACCTTTCACCTGCACTTTTCTATATCAGGAAGGAACCAAACAGCTTATCAAACCTTAGACTTTAGAAAAGCTAAGCATTGTGATGCAAAACATTTATTTTGGCCATATCACCCACTCCAATGAGGATAATGTATTTTCTACACTATAATTATATCACAACCAGTCCAGTCCATAACCAGTTGGATGGATATAATTGGTCCCTTTATGGAAATCAGCCTCATTCCCTAAAGTGCCCATTTTTGTTACCTGTTAAACTGTTCATCTGCTATAGCTCTTACACGGTTAATCTCTCGTTTAGTGTTGCAAATTACAACCCTTAAGACCAGCATTAAGCTCAGGTTCCGCTCTGCTGAATGGCAGCTTATCATTCATACACAGATGCTCAAGCCTGAGTGCTGCCTATTGCCCAGCGTTTTATTAATTTAATTGACTGGATGGTAACTTTTGATAAGGTGTTTGATTTAGCACATGCTTGCTTTTGCGCATAAATCAGTGATTCTTGACTGATTGAGAGAACGGGCTTCGGTCCGTCGTAGCATTGCTAATTAATTGCACGCTGGTGAGAGAGAAAGAATATTGGCCGAGCTGTTAGTCAGAGAAATTGGATTCAGCGTTCACATTCAGAATCCTTCTGTGCCTTCTGGGAATAGGCTTTGTTCTTTGTCAGATCTGTGTATGATTGTCTTTTCCACGGGTCCTATATGCATCGAAGGTCATTTAGAAGAATCTATGCATTTCATTTGCAGCAGAGAGACTAGATAATCCTGCATGTGAAACTGTTTCTTGTAATATTGCCTCTGTGACATTTCCCTGGCAGGATAAATGGAACGCCGGACCTGATAAATGCAATTTGTTTAATGCTGGAGATTGTTGTGTTTCGTCCAACCTTGTATTTGCATAATCTCGCTCAGGCACAGATGCATTGGCCATTTGAAAACCATTATGTATTAAGCAGCTCTCCAGACAGAGCCATTACAGTGTCAGAGGGTTTGCGTTGGTTGAGAAATAAACTGAGATTGCATCTCTGCGCTACAGTACATCAGCCGCCTCTCCCTTTTCCTATTTAAAGCATGACTTTGCTTTTGGCACTTAAAGTCAGTCTTGGTGAGGTATTTTTAGGATTGGCCATGTTTACAGTGTCATGCATTTTGTGCATTGCTAGTTGCTGAATACATCACAAACTCATTAATTATTAAGAGTCCTCGAATGTCCTTTTGCCCTTACGCCTGGATATGGATATGCACACCCAGAACGGAAAACGGGGAGTTGCGCCGTGCTGATGAAGGAATTTGTTTGCCCCTTAATCAGGCTATTTATGCAAGTGAGAACATGGATTAAGTTGTCAGTTTTTTTTTTTTCACTGCTAGGTCCTAATTAATTCTCTGATAACATCGTAACAGCATCCTAAAGAAATAATTAAACACTTAAGTTTAACCTTAAGGACCCATAAAAGTCGCTGAAGAGTTACTGGAGCATAAACCACACCTTAAAGTACCGTGGAGCTTCAAACATGACAAAACAATGCCTTTGGAATTAAATTGTTATTGTAATGAACTGCAGTGTAGTGATAATGAGATTCGACGGTAATTGGCTCTCCTCTGGTGGACCGAGCGTCTGTCCAGAGAAAACATGGCAAAACACAAAAGAGCCTCTGTTAGGGTATCCTGCGTAGTCTTTTGTTCTGTTTTTATTCGTCCGTTGACATTTCAGGACTGGAGATGACACTGTTGTGAAATATTGAGGGCTTTCATTCTACACAGTTTCGTTTTCCGCCGTCTCCTTTGGGAACGGGCACTTAAAGCCAACTTTGTTCTCGGAAGACATATTTCTTCTCTGAGACTCTGGTTATTTCAGCTGTCGGCCTGTTTTGCAGATCATCATTTGGTCATCTCTTGTCAATGCTACAAGCAGCAGATGTCAAATGAACTCGCCTATTGGTGGAAATGAAGCGAGACCAGCCACCAGAGCCATGGGAACATGGGATCTATGCCGTTACTCTTTGCTCCTCTAGCCATTGATTAGCAACAGTAATCTTCTCCAACCCAGATGAACCAGTTAGACATCCACTATTTTTGCATAAGTACTGTGTAGAGTTGTAACGATTGACAAAATTCAGAATTCAGTCTTCAGTTTGATCCAGTGCATTTTTTTCTTGCAGCAAATATAATGAGGAAACAAAATTTACTTTATACTAATGTTATCCCCAAGTCACTAGCCACAATTTTTTCCTGTTCTGCCACAGCATCGTGTAAATTCAAAACTAGTGTCAAACCTCAGGAAAACAAATACCATGTGTCTTCCATTACCACAGTATTACATGTTTGCCCAATCACAGTGCCGATGTGTGATGTACTGGGGCAGTAAAGGGAATTAGGACCCAGATAGCATGTAAAGGGTAAGAAGACATGTCACCATTGTTTGGGCACTTGAATGAAGGTGACCAATGTTTTTCTTCTGGCAAAGCCTGAAGCCTTGAACTATGGGCTGTGGATTCCACCTAGCAGCCGCACTGAGCCAGGGGGCAATAAATAGGGATTTGGGACAGACATGTGGCTGTTGTGGCTTATTTTCCCCCTAGAGTGCTATGTGTTCCAGCCGCTTCACTATCGGTACTGTTGCGTTCCCTGCGTGCAGGAGGGTTTGAGCAGTGGTTTATATTAACACCTGATTTATCACTGTGAGGCAAGATAAGACCTCTCCGTCACTGCTGGCTAATCCCTGGCAGTGGCACTGGCTGAGGAATTAGCACAGCGCTGCAGAGGTGTCACTTAATCGCTGCTGGGGGAGCACCGGGCTGACAACTGCAGCCTTAGCTCCAAACAAGGCCTTCATTGTGGCTCTGCTTCGTCTTACCCCCACCAGCTATTGTGAGAAACACAGCTAGCAAAAGCCTTCACTGGGTGTGTATGCATGAGTGGAGCAGAAATAGGCCTAGACGCTTTCTAGGGGCTTCTCATCTTGGGAATAATCTCTAGATAAATTGTTTTTCACACGTGACTTTTTTCTGCAGCACAACCTTAACCTTAAATCAGAACCAAGTGACTTGCAGAACTAAAATATTAGCACTGTATTCCCACAGAGTGCCATGTTTTTCTCCTGGAGCCACTGTGGACTTGCCAGATCTATTTCTTTTTTAAATAGAATAAAGGACAGCCCTGTGGCCGCGTCTCCACTTGCACTAGGAATTGCAGTGAGAAATTGATGCTAGATTGCTAATTTGCTCACTTCTTTTCTTGCCTTTGCTCCAGTGCAGTGGACTGAGGCGGGGCTTTCACACTGGCTTTCCAAAATCAACACTGCTCCATCGCTCCCGGTCAGTGCTAAGCTAAACAGGCCCTTCAGCAGGAGGATCTCCCTCTCTTTCGCTCTCCAAAACCGCTTGCAGACGCATTTGTGGACAAAAGTGAGATGGATTGGACCCA
The DNA here is from genome assembly GCA_037974465.1 of Brachypetersius altus. Classification (NCBI taxonomy): domain Eukaryota; kingdom Metazoa; phylum Chordata; class Actinopteri; order Characiformes; family Alestidae; genus Brachypetersius; species Brachypetersius altus. The sequence goes on from JBBPDB010000001.1 coordinate 12,803,982, forward strand.
AGGGGAAATTTTTCATGTGTGTGTGTGTGTGTGTGTGTGTGTGTGCATTTTAACATAACCATGAGCAAACGAGGTTGCTGCTTAACCCATGGCCAGTTTCCAGAGGCTGACTTGGACCCCTCCGGGAGCCACCATCCATCAGGCCGGTGCGGAATCCCTCCAGTCTGTTGACAGCCCCACTCTGTGATTGGCTGACGCAACGTGTTATTTGTCTCAAGCGGCAGACATCAAGACCTCAAAAAGTAAACAAAGCTGAGGTTATTCATCATTTGACAATAGGCTTTAAATTATGTCCAGAAAGATCATCAAATCCAGTGTTATTGATAGCTGGGCGGACATGTGCAAAGCTAGCTGTCTCGCACCTACAGCACTCGGAGTGTTTACGTTTATGTCTTTTTTTGTTCCTTTGCCAAAGAGGAATGCCTGCATAGGGGGATTTGTCCAATGATGTAATGAGACAGTGTGGTCATGGGATAGCTGGTTAAGACTAACTGGTTAAGACTCATTCCGGTGAAGGCCACGCTAACAAATGCTGCCCAAACTTCATCACGCCCTGCACCCATGCGATATATCATTTAGGTAATCAGATCATCTTTGAGCTTCAGCCAGCTTAATAAATGAACCCTCGTGGTGAGTCGCATTTCTCATTTCAACATACTCTCATAAAATATTATTAAATATAATCTCATCATTCATATTTGCTAGGACCCAATAACGAGCTAGCCAGGCACATGCTTGTAAAGGTGTAATGACACTGTGATATGCAGAATGATCTCACACTCTGATCTACTAAGTTAGTTATAAAAGACACATTACACTAGAGAGTCCCACTGCTCCCACTCTCTCTAATCATCAGAAGTGGATTTATCTGCATTCATTACTCAACCGGCTTCATCGGTGATGGCCAGTTCTCACATGTCATGCTAAGATTAGGACACTGTAGATACGTATCACCCCTGTGCTTGTTGTTTTTAGATTTGAATCATTTTTAGATTGAGTTGCAACGAACAGACTCAAAAATCAGGCACTACAGGAATGTGCTTGTCTTTTTAGGGCTTTTTAAAGGGGTTTGTGCCTCCCCCACAAAGCCCACCCCCACAAACCCCCCTAAAGCTTTCAATAAGCCACTTGTCTGGCCAAGTGGTACCCGTCAGTAAACGGGTAAGAGGCTCTCAATCTCTCTGTTTCTCACTCTGTGACCTCTCTCCTTACCACCTTTGACCCTGTCTGTCCTTGTTTATAAACTCTATGCTTTCTGACAAGCCGTGTAAAACGGGGGGAGCCGTCCCATTCCTATACTGTTTTAGCTTCTTTGTCAAGGAGAAGAAAGATGTTGAAGGCTTTTGAATAATCGCTCCCCCTTCCACATGGGACTCCCATAATTGAGACTGGGGTGACCCTTGGCCTTGCAGCTAAGTCTGTTTTTTGTCCCCTGACTGAAATAGAGGGCAAGAAGGGAATAGAGTTCTTATTTATTTATTTATTTAGCGAGCTATCAGGTTCATGTGTGTCTCGGCGTGGATTAGTGTGTCCTGGAGGTGGATCTGTCTCTGGGAGCTTGAAGACTTTTAGGATGGGCGATGCCTGGAATGTGTGACAGCGGGGTTCAACTACTGCCAGGTACATTTTGGCCATCAGACTGTGTTTGAGATGTCGCTGCACTCTACTACTGTGCATTAGTTGCAGACAGTGTAGATGTACCCTCAAAGAAACAATGTGGTTCTTTAGGTCCAATTGGGTATTTTAATTGAGTTTTAAAAAGTACACTGCTTTCGTTTTCCTCGGGCAAAGGGACTTATTTGCTCCTTTTAAGCGTACCCTTTTAAAGTAGGAGATTAAATTAACAAGCTTGAAGTCAGGCAGCTTGTGTGGAGTCAATGCATTTTAAACATGTACCTGTAAAAGAATTATACCCCTTAACTAAAGGTTTTGAAGACCACCGCAGCGACAGCACTTTCTACCGTGAAAGGTACATTTCTTTTTTTCTGAGAGTGTTGGTAAGTATCGCGTGGGTGTCCTGGTGTGTGAGGTCTACAGTAGCGTAATTAAAGTATCATTTTCCTGTTGTGTAATTTTCCTGCTGAGCTGCTTCTATTGTGACTGCTAATTAAACATTGCTCAATCAGTCTTATAAAATGTACATTTTTCAAAAGGGTGCCTGGCTAAATTTTAATGAAAGTTGGGTTAATTGAAGGTGGTACTCAGTCTAAACAATTGAAAGCGCTGATAGTTTTTTTTCTTTATGAGCATATAGTTATCCAGCCAGTAGCATGCTGCACCTTTGTATGCAGCCTTTGGTTCCTGCTGGATCTGCAGTGTTTTTAATGATTCAGGTTTGTCTGGGAATGCTGGGCCTGGGTGATGTTTGATGTTTGTTTGCCTAGAAGGAGGTTTAGGGGTGAAGATCTGAAGCCTTCAGCAGAGAAGCTCAGTAATCTCCACAATCGGGCCTGAGCTTCTTCACACGCTCACGATCATCTTAGTGAAACTGGTTTTCACAGGGATTTAGCTGAGGACATGGATTTCACTCAATGTATTTTGAGTTGTTTCTAGCATGATGCAACATAAGTGATTGGCAATGCAAGGTCCACTGGTTTCCATTCACTGCAAAACAAATAGCTCTAAATGCTGTTACAAAATCGAAACTACTGCACACTGCATGTACATTTTTAAAGAATAGTGTTCCATAGTGTTCAGAATGTTTGCATGTACTTTAAAAAAGAAAATAAACCAAAAGTTTCATATTGACACTGGCAAATAATTTCTTTAAATCAGCATTGGACAGGCGTTTTAACAATATTTCAAAAGAACTGCAGGTTCTTTATAAACAGCTGGTTCCTTCTTCCTCCTGCTCCCCCTCTTCCTCAGCTTGCCCAGGCACTGTTTAGGTCCCGTTCATATTTCCGTTCCTTCTACAAAGGCAGGTTGGCAGATCTTGAGTTCAAACTGGCATCCGGAGTACGGGGGGGCATAGGCCAGATGGATTAACTTGAAAGGCATGGCATTGTTAACCAAATTTTAAACCGATCCTTTTCTTTTGTGTAGTTCAGTGGTACAACACTCAATTTTACACCCACCAGTCTGCCGCTCAGTGCGGCTGGTGTGATTGAAACACATTTCAGTGCTCCCTTCCATGTGGTGCTCCCTTCAGTTCTTTTTTATGCTGCTGGAGGTGGTGTATTAGCACCACAGATCACTTCCAGTCCTCTATTCTAGAAGACCTCATTTTTGGAGCTGTTGTAGTTGCAAGGTTGTGAATTGATTATCTTTTTTTGTGAGAAAAATTCTATTCCACTTTCTCTGCCTTTGAGGGTTTGGGGAGTCTAGCTGTTGAAAAGACGGTGCAATATATTAAAGCACATTAGTGAACCCTTAATGTTACAGATCAATTTGCATTATTTTTTAATTCAAACGTTTTGGCACACCCTGAGATTTTGGGCCGTTAAGTAAGAGCCAATAGGATGAAACAGTTCACAAGTGCATTTAAAGTTAATGAACTGTCTAAAATTGAACTCGCTGTTCTTTCCATGTTATAAAGGAAACTTGTTTAATTTGACATATTTTCATTTATAATTATTCAGTTTTCCCACACGTAACAGTAAAAATCTGCAGTTTATGAAATAAATGGGAAAGTGATAAAAAATAATTTGACCGGTTGCATATTGAATCATGTGACCCCATGTGATTGGTCAGGGTGCTCACAGCACAGAATAACGTATTCCGTGATTGGTTATAGAGTGATTGACATGTTGTACAGTGTCATTTCTGTGTTGGCTGCTATTGCAATAGCCATTAACAATCGTTATATTGCGTCTACCAAATTCCCACACATGTAATGTAAATGTAAATGTTCTCAGGAAATGATGGGATTGGCTGCAGCAAAAGTACACACTTCTTTGAGTACCTCCACATTTAAGAAAACACAGAGTAGATTTTATTGGTTTGCATGGGATTATACTCACCTGGGTTTATTTCTGTAGAACATTAAATGCATTGCAGTCTGCATTGGGAGCATACCATCCCTAAAAACGTGGTGGATTTCGATGGCACTAAAGTCACTGAAAGCACTGGTAAATACGACTTTACCCCGGCTCTAAACCTGAGTAGTGCTTATGTCTATTTATGTGTAACACGCTCATCACTTGCAGGGTATTTTGACTCCTACACACCACTTTACAGATGCTGGTGTTGGAGAGTGATATTAGGCAGAAGAGGGATGATTGCCCTATTGCTGTTGCTGGAGCCTCTTTTTCTTTTTAAAGAGCTTTTCGTTTATCATCCCTCCACTCTTCACACTTTGTACACTTTGTTTTCTGGCCTTATTTCATGCTGTTTTAATCCAATTGCTTTTGTTGTGCGATTTGCCTACACAATGCCTCTGGGAAGGTACGAGGGATGAAGGAAAATAGAGCAGTCTTTGTGCATATGTGAGCGAGAGAGGAGCTGCTTTTGGGCCAGACAGTCTGACTAAAGTAACCGGGAAGGCTCTGTATATTATCGCTGTGCGACGTTTTTAGTGAGCACTGTTTGCTCTGAGGTGTATTTTTATCCAGCGTGTCAGTGCCAGAGCCACGCTAGCATCATTAGCTCTCACACAGTTATTTACATGCTACTGCTTCGTCCACCATTAACATAAACAGAGAAGAGACGGTTGACATTTTCAACAGATGGTCATCATGCCACCTCTCTCTCACTCTCTCTCTGCGTTTGTCTCTCAGAATGCTGATGTCTGTCTATTCACCTTAAAAGCAGTCAACTGTGAAAGCACTCAGGCCTCCTGCCTCATGCCCGCCAGTGAAACTGAGGCTGACTAAACTTTTCACTTGTGTTTGCCCATAGGAACAAATCCAAAGGAGAAAAATAAAGAGGAGAAAAATTGCCATGTTCTATGCTGTGGTCTCATCTACATTTTTATAGACACAACACTTGTCCACACTTGGAAGTTAAAGCAAATATTGTCCGAACTATGAATGATTAGAAGTCTATTAGACTCACAGTGCATTTCATATGATTAAGGTGGCCTGCTATGAGTATGTACCAGATGTAGAATCCAAATATATACAATCCAAGGCAAATCCTTCAATGGTCTCTAGTAGAACACAAGGCTGATGGATTAAAGTTAGTATAAATAAACTAGGCTAACTCAGTGACTTTTCCTATCCCTGCTAGAGCTTCAACCGTAAGGCCAGAGAACTTCAAATCAAGAACCAAAATCACTTTTGGCTTCTGTGATTACTGGTAGAATCTACGCTAAGTGGCCTGTCAGTTTACATGAACAGGTTAGTAAATGATCAGAGAAATCCAAATTTCAAATACTACCAATAAAAAACATTTTCTAATGGAGGTTTGTGCAATCAGATGATAAAGCATAGCAATCAGAAAGTTTGACTGATCCTCAGGTTACAAGCCCCCGTCTGTTCTGCCCTTCCTCCTGACTCCATTCTCCCCTGTGACCTCCTGGCATCCTGCCCACTCGCTGCATTCAGAAAGAGCCCCAGCCCTGCTAACATGCCAGTGCTGAGCCTTGCTCATGCGGCATCACATTAATCCCCTAATGGTTTAATGACCCAGCTATTAATAATACCCGCTTTACACTCACACAGACGGGCCGTTGCGGAGGCTGAATGGACAGAGCCAGCCAATAGGAAACAGGCCAGATACTATGCGAAGCGTTTTTTCCCCCATTTTTTAAAGTCTGCGTGTGGACAGCTTGTGTTAACGGACGTTTTGTGACCTTGCGCGTTTGTGCCCATGATGATTTTAAGGCGAGCTGCCCTGTGTGTGTCCTCCGCTGTCCCGGGTGGAAAGATTGGCCCAGGGGAAGCATTCAGAGCCCACACATTCTCACACCTGAGCTATTTCTTGCCCCTTTTTATCACACACAGGTGCCTTCTGTCAAAGGCAGAGATATTTTAGATTAGTTAAGTGCTTGGAAATAAGCCACTTGTCATACATTGGCATTTCCTTCAGTAGACCTATTTGTTTTAGTACGACTGTCACAGTGATTCATACTTGACTGCCTGATTAAAGGCAAGAAATGCCTTTCATTATAAAAACAATCGGTGGATTACTTAAATTCAAAATTACTGTAGCTTCTACTTTATCATTAACCGGACATTATAGAGAGTATATATATTTTTTTTTTCTTCAGAAGATGAAATTTAGTGGCTACACTTGTTTGTCTTCTGTTTAGTCTTTGCATAAAGTGTCTATAGGGTTTTTTTTAGGGTTCTTACCCAATACACTCCCTCTCAGAAGGCCCCCAAGGGGTTAAGTAGACAAAGAGTCACATCCAGATCCCTGTCCTACATCTCCATGGGAAGAAATATGGCATCTGTCATTGGTGTCTTGAGTTAAGGACACAAAACAGTCCCTGAGCCACTTTGACAGACACAGAACAGCTGTGGATGTCATCACAACTCTGTGTGTGTATGTGTGTGTGTGTGTGTTTGCGTGTGTCTTTGACTTTGCGTGCTTGTGTGTGTGTGTGTGTGTGTGTGTGTGTGTGTGTGTGTGTGTGTGTGTATGTGTGTATGTGTATGTGTGTGTGTCTGGATCTGTCTTCAGCACTGGCTACACTGGGCCCCTCTTGTCTTGTTAGAAGGATGTTGAAGGCTGCAATGTCAAATAAAGGACACACATAAGTGAGGGTAGCTCAAGTCAGCTCACGCAGAGACTCTTCCTTCTACCACGAAACTGTAAAATGGTCCATGCTCTGGGTTTTATAAAATCACGCCACCCCCCGTGTTATGGGCACGCTCTTGCCTATTCACTGAACCAGGTCAACATCACTTTTGGGAGAAAAACTTCCTGAGGCTAAGTTGGCCAATGGTGGTTTTAATTGGCTGGATTTTATGAACCTTAAATTTAATTGTGTTCACTTGTAGTAAGGTAATTATTAAAATAGTTCTTTTATTAAATACGTTTTTTATTATATTTACAAAGAGATTATGTTTTTTAGGCCCAAAGCTCTTACAGTGTGGGTAAACTGAATACCACATACATTCAAATATCAGTATTTTATGACCCAAAATGATTTGCTGTTTTACTGGCCAGAATGTAATTTACACTAAAACGCTTTGCCTCTTTAAATAATAGGATTCAAATAAAGCGCTGCATCAAAAGTGATGCGATTGGCAAGAGAGGCAACTGGCTGTTTATGAGCCACCGAGAGCCACTCAGCATCTTGCTTTTACTGCATTATATTATAATAAGATCAACACCACAGAAATACATAATAAATAACATGTGGCTTAAAATCCACGTTGTTAAATAATATTTGAAAAGAAAGCAATTCTAAATGTCCGGGCTGCCTAACATGTTACTTTTAATCAAAAAGCAATGAGTTTCTGGACGGTTTGTGGACGCCAAACACTGTAAACTCATGACATGATTCTTAGGTATGGTTGAGAATAGTGTAAAATGAAGTGGATTCTGTTGTTTAGCACACAGAAGGTGACCATTTCTGTCTGGTATGCAGTCCTGTGAGGTTGGTGACATTAGTTTAGGCTTCATTATTGTAAATAAAGTGCCATCATTGGCATTGCGCTATAGTCCAAAACTAGGTTTAGTCCATGTTCAAGGAACTAAGGGCTTTGTGTTTTGCCCAGGCGTTTCATTTCAGTTCTGATAGAAATCTAGCAGTGACAGATGACTATGAATATGCATCAAGTCGTTCTGTATGATTGACATAAGCTTGATCATACATGAATCCATTCACACCCTTTTTTTTTTTTATTCTTTTGGTTCCTGCCCCAAAGTGTTAGGTCTACCACCAGGAAAAAGTGAACGTCTTTGTGTTGTCCTTCCTCAGGGGAGATGATTCAGGAGTGTTTTTCCTGTCACTGAGCCATAGGCAGTTAGCAGCCCAAATCTGTGAGAAGCTCCATGCGACATGTTGGCACCTCCTCTGTTTAATGCTCCGAGAGGGAAGAAAGGGGAAAACTACAGCGCCACGACAGCTGTGAAATCACGGCCACTGCAGCTAAACTGGTGGAGGAGTGCTCGTCTGTGCCAGACAGAAATCTTTTGCACAGGATTCCTGTCTGCCAGTTGCTTGGAACCATAATGCTTCTTTCGTCAACCCATCATCCCTCGATTTGCTTGTTGTTGTGCTCAAGCTCTTGCTTAAGCCTCCAGTTGCCTTTAACGAGACCTGTACACTGTATCCATTGTAAAAACTATCACAGTATTGTATCAGAGGAGATGCCAAATGTACTATAACTACTTATACTGCATTGTAGACTAATCCTTAATCATGTTGCATCGAGGGCTTGTGTATCTTTAGTATATGGCCACGGAAAGCATGCAGTATATGCTGCTACAAAGGGGCACTTCTGCCAAAATGAAACATTTCAGCTAAACAAAACTAATCTGTTCATGTGAATATATCAACCTACCTCCTACAGTGGCGCCTCTGTGGTAGTAGTGACATTTTCTGTTTGAAAGACTAGCAAAACACCCTTTTATGACACATCTTGAAGGTGGGTTTTGCAAAACTGCATGTCCGAGTGTCTTCTTTAGCAGAATGTCTGTTTGAAATGCTAAAGCTATCTTGATTGTATGTATAATTAGTGGCATGGCTAGCAGGCAGGATTGACTGAGCACTGGCAGAATTCCCAGATGGTTATATGATGTATATTGCATGTTGGGAATTGTAGTGAGAGAACACTGATGAATGAAAACATGAAACAATACCCAGATTGTAAAGTTGATAACTCGAACTTGGCCCACATCCAGCATTTACTTGTGGCCCTTCTACCAAATGCAATGAGGTCAGATTGCTGGGAAGATTAATTTGATCTAAACTAGTGCTAGACAGCTGTATTATTAAATTATATGTAATAATTAATACACGTGTACAACTCGCCCAAAGACATTAAACTGCCGGCAGGCTGGAATGCCCCTTTGTATTTCTACACTTCTCTTTCTTACCCACTCTTTTCTGTTCTCTTTCTCCCCGCTCTCCTGTCTTCTCCCTTCATCCTGCTGAAATGCTTGAGCCTCTGACTTCCACCAGCTTTTTTTGGCAGCAGCTGAATTATTGCTAGTTTTCTAATAGACGCCTAAGGGCCTCTTGTTGTGTTCTGTCAGCGGCTGCAACATTTTCTGTAGTAGAGCCCTTGGCCCCTCTCTCCGTGCCGAAGTGTTTGTGGCCGCTGTCGTGGCGCTACAAAGGCCCTGCCATTGCACCCCAGCCTCAAATGTCACCCCCATCCACCGGCTTTCTATAAACCCTGCCGCCCTCCTCCGAATCCCATAGCCAGAGACGGAAAAGAGAGATGGAAGTGGAGAAAAGCCAGAGGTGCATAAAGAGGAGCGAAAGAGTGGCCATTCATTCTCCTCAGTTCGAGGAGACGGGCAGGAAAAAGAGAGGGAATGAAGGGTGAGAGGAAAGAAAAAGTGCAGAAGAGGAGGTCCTTTTGCCTGGAGACAATAGCTCTCAGCCGGGCTGACATTTGAACTTTTTAAGAAGAAGTGAAGGGGGTGTGTGAGCGTGTGTGTTAGAGTGGAAGAGGTGTGTGTGTGTGGGGGGGTCTGACTATTCACCCACACAAACTGCTGCTAGTTCATCAGAGCCTTTCTGGAGAGTGTGTGAATACACTCGTTTGGCCGGAGGGGGGATGGAGCGCTGCCAGCCTGGACCCAACAAAGTTCCCTCTATTTCTCCTTCCTCTGCTGGAGCGCTGCCGCAGACACATTAACAAATACAACCACCAATAAATACAGCTGGAAAACCTGCTGCTAACATTGCCAGTGTCCCTTGTGAGCCAAAAGTATGACCCAACCCAAAAAAAGGCCCTGCTTTGAGTTCAGCCCAGGCTTCTTTTTTTTTTTTTTTGTGGTCCATAATGCATCGCTCCGTTTGGCTGCATACAGCAGGCATTACTTCACCATAAACAGGTGCTGGTTAGCAATGACTGATTAGCTGTGGATGGAACACCGTGGATGAACGCTCAAGTGTTACAGCGCTCAGAAATTTTAACACTGTGACCGAGCAGAGGCAGACTACTTGGATCTTTCAGCGGCTATGTAATGTTGGGCCATTAGTGCAGATGACAAGGACCACAGGAGAGGTTAAGCTTTGAGCTTCAGCTTCAACAGACAGGTCTATATTCATATTCTACTTTTGGAGTCGGTTGATCCCTTAAGACGGAATGCGTCACACTGCAGAAACATCCATGACATGTTGTGTTTTAGGGCTGAATAACTTTAGAAGCTTTCCACACACCACACTGCTTAAAACCCCATGTTATACTCGTGAAGTTGAACAGTTTAAAGAGACACATAAGAATTATTCCTGACTATCTGCCTTGTGGATCACAGTGTCTACAGATCAATGGCCAGTAGTAATTTATTCCTGCACTGGTTTTTGAGGTTAGTTCATGCTGTTTATTTAAGTTGAAGAATTAATATCCTTTAATAAAGCAGTAAATGAAAATAGAACGTAGCTAAAATGTAAAATTAAAATATGGATGTTAAATTATACAACTGGTTGCCAAACCAGCACTTGCAGATCTGTATTGGCCACAAAATGTTTGTATCAGTCTACAATGTGCTGCTCTTGGTGACTTGGTTGAACCGGTGAAAGAGTGTAACTGTTGATGTGTATTAGTACAATTTGTTTTTTTCAATTTGGAGTAAAATTAAATGAGATGATTCAAAGATACAATCATATATATCATATCATATGCTTGGATACATTATGTCTAAAATGGCTGTTTGTTTCTCAGAAATGAGACACATTTACTTGTACTACATCTCAGAACCAGTGCATTCTTTGGATTTGGGTAGGAAAAGAGAGAGAAAGGGGGAGACAGTGATGGAAAGTGGACTCTGTGGAGCTCCTGTGGTGTGTGTTGCTCCTTAGCCTGTGCCTCCAGCTCTGAGCCTGGTGCAGCTCATTACTGATTGATTCAATCCCTGCCAAAACAAACCCCGGGGTTGACAAACCACTGTGCTCACATATAGTTTCTCCCTTCACCAAGACTTACTTCAACCTATCTACTCAACTACACACACACACACACACGTACATATGTGCACACACACATATGCGCACACATACACACACACGCACACACAAATACAGGGCCTGGATCTATAAACCCATAAAGGCCAAACCCTGAGGAGCAGCTGCAGCCAGTGCGAGCTCATCAGAGTGCATGCTGGGTAAAGAGTGGACCGACTGTAAGCCACCCTCCTGCTGGAATGGTATTCGTATGAAGGTGAAAGGAGCGGAGGAGGGCGTTCCAGCGCCCTTGCACCAGGTCTAATTCCGTCATTAACTGCAGTCAGCATATTACCACAGATGGTGGCCTGGAAAAGGGACAGCATGCAGTCAATGTATAAGCGTCCCTCCATTCATCTAATCACTTTATTTTATCAGGATACAGTCAGAATGTACTGTGCTGCACTGGCTAGCTACAGTTCTACATCACAGTGCAGCTTCAGGCAGGTGAGAAACAATAACCATGTTGTCACGGGTCGGACCGCAAAGCCCAGACCTGGAGCTACCTGGAAGTGCACAGGAACGGGCAGACAGGCACAGATCCATGCTAACGTGAACTTTATTCAAGAGAACAGAAACGGGCACGATGGCCACCAGAAACACGAACAGAACACTATAACTCAGGCGTA